>SJYT01041414.1:95371-329054 GCA_006410635.1 Cephalophus harveyi
CTGAAGCGGGGCGGGGGGGCGGGGGGTGTTGGGCAGATGGCACCAGGCTGAGATTTCCACGGGATTGAACAAAGGAGCAGTGGTGGCAGCCAAGAGAGGAGAGAAGGCAGCCACTGGGGCCTGAGGGCTGGAGAAAGATCTCAGAGAGGGCCCAGGCCTGACCAGTAGCCACTGGGCTGCAGGCACATGACTCTACCACACCACCCCCGCCCCAGCCAGAGAGGACAGACAGGGAAGGAGAGAACACCAGTAGCCTTGGGAACACCGCGGCCACTGCCGTGTGGGCTGTGACCATCTGGGGATCCAGAGCCGTGTGCTCTTAGCTGGGTGAGCCCCAAACACAAGAAACAGGGACCCACGTGTTGCTCCCGCAGACAAGGAGATGGGCATTCGTGGTCCAGCAGCTCAGAGCCCCAGCCTCCATGATTGGTAGGAGGGTGCCTCAGCCTCTAAACTTCAGCAAAGCCCCACTGAGAGCCTCCAGCTGGGCTCGGCACTATGAATTAGCACCCCTCCCCGTTTCTTCTGCCCTCAACCCCTGCCACTGCCCTGCCCAGGCTCAATACCTGTCATCTGGACACTGTCCCCCTCTCCCAGAGGCTGCCCTCTCCCAGCAGCCTCACAAAGAGATCTTTCTAACACCAAGAAAGAGCAAAGCTCCAGGCTGCAATGGCTCTCCAGGACTCAGATGACCAAGTTCAAGCCCCTCAGCCTGGTATTCACTGGCCCTTCCTGGGTCGGTCTCCCAGCAAACTCCTTTCAATATTCCTTCCAGAATTTTATGCCCCACTGGCCAGCATGCTTCAAGCCCCCTTACACATACTCTTCCGTCGGCCAAGAATGGGTGCCCTGTCTTGTGGCTCAGAAATGCTTTGCGGCCACCAACCTTAGCTGTAATGCCACCTCCTCCATGAAGCCTTCCTGATCCCCAGAGCAGAGCTGCTCTCAGAGCTCAACAGGGAGGCTGGATGCTCAGGTGACGTGTCCTGCCTTGAGTCCCAGGTACACTGTCCACTTCTCCTCCCAGCCTATGGGCCCCTCATAGACACAGGCAGTGCCTGTGGGGTACAGGGCAGACCCCAGAAATCTGTGCCCATGGGTCACCCTCCTTCCAGTGCTCAGGGCCACACTGCCCTCACTCCCAGGTGCCAAGGCTCTGGGTCTTGGAGGCTCAGAAAGAGAACAAAGGACCCGCTAAACAGAGATCTGCTGGGCTCTGGGATGGGACAAGGTTTGGGAAGTGGGAATGCAGTGGGGTCCCTGCCTTTGAAGAGGCAAATCTTTTGATCTTCTGAACTTCAGAACTTAAGGGAAAAGTTCCAAATTAAGAAGTGGTGCTTAAAAGGTATAAAGCATAATACTAAGGTCAAAACTCCAGTCAAAGCAAAGGAGGTAGTGGGAGGGGGGATTCTTCCAGTAAACTCAGTGCTCTGGATTGGGAAGACCCCCTGGAGAAGGGGAGGGTTCAGACAAAAAAGACTAAATCTGTATGTACCACATTAGAAACTGCAAGACTGCTTTCACACACTCTCAAGTGTGCTGAAAGAATCAACAGATCATCAAATGAATGAGTGATCTTCCCATAAACTTGTGAAGTCAAAATCATTACCATCTCCATCATGGACAGGCAGAATCTGAGACAGAGAGAGAGGCCCAATTAACTTGACCAAAGACAAACAGTTACTGCTAGACTGAACTCAAGTTTTCAGATTCCAGGTTTGTGATATCATCTACCGTATCACGTAGCCTTCCTTCATCCATTCAACTCCATCCATTCCTTCAGACACTCAGCTAGGGGCCAGGGCTGCAAAGAAAGAACACCTCCATGGTGGGTAGCATCTTCCCTTTTTAGTTGGTTGGTCTGGAGCCCAACCCACTCTTGCAAGAGCCAATCACAGGCTCTTTTAGGCTATCTCTGGGCCACCTCTTTGGTAGGACCCTATTTTGTTCCTGCGCTTGGATGTTTCTTCCCCTGAGTGGCAAACTCATGAGGGTTGTTGTCCAGACCTCACTGAGTGATTTGGATAAATCTGGGGAAGTGGGTGGAGCATCCAGCCAAAGTTAGCCTCGCCCTCCTCTGGCTCTGTGCCTGAAGTCACTGGGATGGGGGACTTATGCTGGGGGGAACGCCTTGGACCCTCTTGTCCTCAGAACCCTCCTGGCCCCCTCATGAGTTCTCAACAGTAAGAGACAGAGAATCGAAGTGGAGGAGGAAAGCTTTAATGGCTACCAAGAGGCTCGCAGTATTTGAAGCTGCATATGGTTAACCAAGCCCATTCTTCCAACCACTTTCACATCCACCCTAGGAAATACAGTTCCTCCCTAACTATGTTCTCCAAAAGAGCCACCCTTCGAACAACTTTCCAGGTGACACGTCAATGTGTGTGTTGTGCTCAGTCGTGTCCGACTCTTTGTGACCCCAAACACTGCAGCCCGCCAGGTTTTTCTGTCAATGAAATTTTCCAGGCAAGAACACTGGAGTGGTTTGCCATTTCCAACTCCAAGGGATCTTCCTGACCCAGGAATCCAATCCAGTGTCTCTAGTGTCTCCTGCGCCGGCAGGCAGGTTCTTTACCACTCCACCACCTGACATGTCCACATGCTGATTACTAAAGCCGAGAGGAGGAGAGATTGAAAACAGCAGAGTGAAAAGAAGCCCGGGGGAAGACAGTCCAAGGCCATGTTCCAGCTCTCACTCCCCAGATGAGTGGGGCCTGCCTCCATCCCAGTTCTGCTCCTGCTGGTGGGTCTGATCACCACTCACATCCTATGGATAAAGGTCTAAACACTGAGCTGTATTTCTGCTTTGAAAATAAGATCATCTATAGACACAGAAGGCAATGGCACCCCACTCCAGTACTCTTGCCTGGAAAATCCCATGGATGGAGGAGCCTGGTAGGCTACAGTCCATGCGGTCGCGAAGAGTCGGACACAACTGAGTGACTTCACTTTCACTTTTCACTTTCATGCACTGGAGAAGGAAATGGCAACCCACTCCAGGGCTCTTGCCTGGAGAATCCGAGGGATGGCAGAGCCTGGTGGGCTGCCATCTTCAGTCGGACACGACTGAAGCAACTTAGCAGCAGCAGCAGCATAGACACAGAGAACAAACTATGGACACCAAGTGGGGAAGCGAGGTGAGATGAACTGGGAGATTGGAATGGACATGTAGACATGACTGATACTACGTATACAACAGATAACTAATGAGAACCTACCATAGAGCTCAGGGAACTCTACTCAGTGCTCTGTGGTGACCAAAATGGAAAGGAACTCCAAAAAAGAGGGGAGATACATTTATAGCTGATTCACTTTGCTGTACAGCAGAACTAACACAATATTGTAAAGCAACCATACTCCAATAGAAACTGATTGAAAAATTAAAAAATAAACACGGAACTGCCCCAGAGTCCTTTGCCCTGGCCTCAGTGAAGCTCCAGATGGAGAATCCAGGGGACTGGCCTCACCAAGGCTGACTGGGGTCTGAGCCGGATGGAAGCACAAGCCAGGTGTGTCTATAGAGAAACATACCTTCCCAAGAAGCACTGCTCAGACACAGTTCAGTCCTAGCCTGGAGGCTCTGGGCTGCCTGTTGAGGCAGACTCTACAGGAAAGCAGCTCTGCAACTCACTCCCCAGCGCTCCGAGGGCTCAGGCTTTAGCAGCCAACTGGTGGCCCACAATATCCACTTCTGCCTGACTAGGCAGACAGGAGGGAAGGGGCAGGGGGCCGGCCATCTGCTTCATCCAGGCGTCTCTTCACTTCCAGCCAGACACACAGGACACAGGATAGCACCCCACAGGGCTCCAAGTGGAATAAGGGAACCCCTCACCCCAAAATAAAGCATGCTTCCAGAGGAGCTGTGGAAATAGTCCTGCTGAAGACCAGGGGATGCGGCTGCAGGGGAGGGCCAGGGGGCTTCTCCGCAAGGAAGAAGAGGGCTGCCAGGCTAACCCCACCAGCCCAGCTGTGGGCCAAGCTTCCTTTAGCGAGTGTGCACAGGAGATGAACACAGCTGCTCTTCCCCCATGGAACCACTGGGCTCTGGGGGCAACCAATGGGTCCACCAGCGCATCATCTCCAAGGGACTCGTGAGGCCAGAGCTAAGTGTATGGGGAGGGTGGGGGCGGTGAGGGGAATACTGGCGAGAACCTCCCCCGACCTTGCCCTCTCTCCAGCACTTGCAACCGCCAGGTCGAGGTTGCTGCAGACACAGCGCAGCAAGCCAGCCCTCTGCTGCCTGTATTCCCCTCTCCACCAGCCCTCACTTCCTGTGCCTGAAAACCTAGGGGATCCAGAGGAGAACAAGAAATAGTCACTCCCTCTCTCCATCTCCTGATCCCAACCATGGCGTTCCGACATGGGATAAGCCAAGCGCTCCATAAACTGAAGCCCGCCCTTCCAGCGAAAAGAGATGACAGAGTCTAACGTTGTTAGAAAAGTGCAGTGGAGTTCCGCGTCTGTCCATCTTGGGTGCTGCTGGGGACCAGGCGAGTGTGGGCTGCAGCGGGATCCCAGGGCAGGGCTGTGAGGCTGGAACCCTCACGTCCAGCCTTCCCAGTGCTCAAAGAAGGGTCAGAGGTCTCCCTCCCCGCCCCTGCCTCCCCACTGGGCGAGCCGGCACCGAGCAGGCATCATTCGTGGGCACAGATGCTCTGGGAAAACAGACACCTGGGAGGTTATCCGGAGCAGAGGACCCCCCGGAGGCTTCTCCTGAGAAACGAAAAACGCAATTAGCAGCCTCCAGTCATGAATCTCCGTCTACACTCAGGAAGATGCAAAAGCTCTACTTAGGGTAATTTCCGGACAAAATACGTACGTTTCGCCTTTGCCCATGCCTCTGTTCAAGTTCACCAAGAGACGGAGAAAAACCTCCGCTGACCGGAAACCTGGCGTGCTGGCAGAACGAAGGGAGCTGCCGCTAGGTAAACGTCTCCTCTTAGAAAAGGCAGTGCGCACCCCAAATCCTGTCCTCACCCCTCTCCCGGGCCCGGATCCAAGGCTCCATCCCGGAAAACGGACAGTTTCTGAGGGTTCCAAGGCGGGTACGCGGCTAGGGAAATTGCCTTGAGCACCCCCCTCCCCATCCCGCTCGTCCGAAACCTCCCTCCACCCAAGCGCACACTCTCCCGGGAGAAGCTGCCCCGGCCCCGCGAGAGGCACCCTCCGCCAGCGCGCCCCGAGCCGGAGCAGGTGCAGCCCCGCCGCGCTCCCGGCGTCTACACAAACTTGTTGGCCCGCGGCTGGGGAAACCCTGCCCGCAGCCCGCACAGGGGTCCCGGCTGGAGCACCCGGAGACCGCACTCACCCACGCGATCGCGGCCGGCTGGGGCGCCCGCTCCCCGCCTCCCCGGGGCGCTGAGCCCGCAGCCCCGCAGTGCCCGGAGCCTAGGCGCCCCCGGCGCCCGCACGCCCCCGGGTAGCCCGCGGCCCGCGGCGAGGAGCGGCCCAATGCGCCCCGGGCACAGGGCGCCGCCGCCTGGCTCCCTGGGCTGCGGACGTCCGGGCTGAGCCGCGGCGGCAGAGCCAGCGGGCGCCGAGCGGGCAGCAGGGCGAGCGGGCGAGCGGGCGCCCGGCTCTGCACATGCTCACTCGCGCGGCCCGGGGACAGCGGCCGGCCGCCGCCGGGTCCTAGAGGCGACCGTCCTCCCGCCGCCCGTGGGAGGGGTCGCCCAGGTCCTAGGGACCAGCCCACCCGGCGCAGCCACACTCGCAGCTAGGAAGCAGAGTCGCAGGCACCCACTCCCATACACACACTCCCATACACACACAAAGAGCCTCCCTTGCTGTAATACACACCAGGCTAGTGCATTAGCGCTCACACCAACACATGTCTACACAGACACGCTAGGCACTGCCACATAGAGGAACAGACTCCCACACTCGCCCAAACACGCGGGGACGCACAGTGATGCAAACACACTGAGCCACTGCTTCACAGACACTCTGACACCCACACTCACACACACAACCCACGCAAACACAGGGCTCTGTCCTGGGACCCTGACAGCCACCCAGTTTGTAGCACTCTGGTACCAACCCACAGAGGCAGACAGACAGACGTTGGATCACTGTCCCATGCAGAGCTAGACACTAACATTCACATCCTTATGCACACACACACACGCACACGGATTCTGAGACAGTCACCCACAGATCGCTATCCCACAGACAAATACACCGACACCATCTCCCATGCCCACACACTCAGGGCTCTACCCCCAACCACTGTACTGCCCCACACAGACCTACAGTGACAGACCCACACCGAGGTGTAGTGATCCACACACCGGAGTCCACTGACACACACATTGCTGTGTAGAGAGTCATACTGGCCATTGGCCCACAGACCCCCTGAGGTGTATAGGCGCTGATACAGACACACAGGTATACAACCACACTGCTACACACCCATCCCCTTTTTAAAATAAGGACTGGATCCAACCTTCAGGATTCTCCCTCCACGCCCCACTCCTGCTCCTCAGAAGTCCCCAGGCCACCGTGCTGCCCCTGCCCTGCCAGGCCCATCCTTGGCCCTTGTCTCACCTGGGGCTGGCTGCTGAGATGCTCCGAAGACTGGGGACCAGCAGAGGCTGCGGGAACAGGTGGCGCTGGCATGGCTCTAAGCGGGTCTTCCTGAAAGGGAGTAGCATGCCTCCGACTGCCACTAGGGGCAGCACTGCTTGGCAAGGCTGGGAGGAGCCGTTTGCAACAGGTGGAGGGCAGGCGGGGAGAGGATTAGCTTGGGGACCAGTCAGAGCCCCGCTTTACGTTAAGTTAAGTGGCACCCAGAGGGGAAAGGGAGGCGCTTAGGTTAGCCGGGCTAGTCAGGCCAAGTGCAGGAATTAGGAGAGTCAGCCCCCATCCCTGGGACGAAGGTGGGGAGTGCTGGGGCCTGGGAGGACCTGGAGGAGGGAACAGGAAGTGAAGGGTGATGATTGCAGGAAAGCCCCCATACAAGTCTCTTTGAAGTGTGAATGTGTGTGTTGCTATTATTGTTGCTGTTGTTAAGTCACTCAGTCTTGTCAGACTATTTGCGACCCCATGGACTGCAGCACGCCAAGCTTCCCTATCCTTCTCTGTTTCCCAGAGTTGGCTCAAGTTCATGTCCATTGTTGCTATTATTACCAACAACAATAATCCACTGTACATTTTTTGCATTGTGTTTTGATTTTCGAAGCCCTCTCCAGGACAGCTACATCATTTGTGGGACCCAGTGCAAAATGAAAATGTGGGCTTTTGTTCAAGAATGGGTAAGAACTTCAGGAAAGGAGAACAGATGCATGAAACCCAGCGCAGAGCCCTTCTGAGCTCAGGCCCCATGCCCTGCACGGGTCTCATGCCGGTGGAGCTGGCCCTAACTCTTTCATGACCTTGGTGCCCCCTTAGAACTCAAAATAAGTGGTGCGTGTCTTCACCATCTTCATCTGCAAATTAGAGAAAATGCACCCATTCTTGGGCTTTTGTGAGGATCAAAGGAAATGCTTGGTGAGCTTGTAGCACTGTCTGCCACAGGATACACACGTAATGCCTTTTAGTAAACATGATATGAAGAGCTTTCTCCCAAGGCTTTGCTACGATCCAGAAATGCCACCTGTGCAACGGTCTCTTGATCCATGGGCTTACAGTACCTTCTCATCCTCCAAATGTCACCTCCCCAGAGGCCTGCCCAGACATCCCAGGCTGCATAAAGCATACTCCGTCCTCATCTTGTGGATTTACTTGCTTATTGTCTGTCTTCTCCCAGACCTTCCCAGCCCCCACAGCTAGAATTTCAGCCCCCACAAAGCCAGGAAAATTCTCATCTCATTCAGAACTATATCCTTAGTGTCTAGCTTAATTCTTGGCACATAGGCATGCCCACCACATATTTACTAGATAAATAACTAACCGGTTTTTAAAAATGCAATATGCCTAGCATGACGTATTTTTAAGGAACCCAAACAGTTTCCCAATAGTCTCCATGTGTCTTCCCAAGAACTCAGAGACTGCTTATTCCTGTTCAGGTCACAGACAGATCCACGTCTGTGACCAACCACTTTATAATGGTTCGTTGGGTGCTACTGGCCAGCAGGGAGACCAGGATGGAGCATGTGGATGGCACGTGGCCTCTCATCCCCCTACCAGGGGCCTACGGTGGGTTATGGAAGCAGGTGCCCCTCCAGTACCTGCCAGCATCTGCATCTGAACACCCTCCTCCTTTGACTATATAGCTCTTGGCTGCTACTCCAGCAGGACCCTGGCAGGTGACATGGGCTTGACCATCTCAGGGTAGCCTGTGAAGGTTGCCTTTCGCTCCTGGCGGAGCCCTGCATCATTGGAAAAGGCATCATTCAGAGACCCAGAGAACCTTTGGCAGCATCTGAAAAGATGAGGATGCAGTTTCTTCTTTCCTTCTTTGCTTTTATTCCCGCATGGTGCTGTGACTGGTGCCCCCTCCGTGCACTCAGACCTGAAACTGGCTTCACCACTTTGCTATGCTGCCTATTTACCTGCTCTCTCCCATGAGCACGCCACAGAGGCTTAAATATGCCTCTGCGAAGACGCCAGCGACACAGATGGTAATTGTACCCCCTGCTGAGCTGTGTCTGCAGATATCAGAGTGTGAGGTGGGGAAGGGTGGGGATCTGTACCCGCTGCCTGGCAAGGGAGGACAGGTCTGGTCTGGGAGCAGCTGGACTTCCTAGGTAGGGGCCAGAGGTGCCCTGAAAGTTTCAGGAATCCAGAGGCAGCTGGGATCAGAATGAGGAGGAAGCCTGAGTCCCATTTTTTCCTTAAAAAAAAAAAAAATTTGTTATTTATTTCTTTTTTTTATAAATAAAGAAATGTGCTGGGTCTTAGTTGTGGCATGCAGTATCTTTTAGCTGCAGCATGTGGGATATAGTTCCCTAACTAGGGATCGAACCCGGGCCCCCTGCACGAGTCTTAGCCGCTGGACTACCAGGGTAGTCCCCCAAATTCCTTGTCTGACTAGACTAGAATAAGCTGTGTGACCTCATACTGAACTTACCTTCTTTTGTCTTGGTTTGCCTTTCTGTAAAATGGGCGGTCATCTAATACATAAGTGAAGGGCCTTGCTTTGAGAAAGGCATGGGAATGAAATGAGAGTGCTTTGAAGTCAAGTTCTGTTTCTCTGGTTGGGCAAACGAAATCATTTTGCCCGGATGTAGTTTTTTAACCTGCAAAATGGGGGAAAGAGTCCGCTTTCTAGTGCAGGGTTCCTGGCACAGGGTAATATATTCAGTAAGTGATGACATCAATGATTCTTCCAACTGGTGGTATGATGACAATTCTCCCTAGCCATGGTGTGGTGTGGGGTCTGATGTTGCAGATGCTGGCCAAGAGTGTGTAGGATTCAGTTTAGAACTGCCTGACCCCGCAACCCTTCCTGTCTGCAACGGGCTGGGGCTGGAGAACGGAAAGCACTGAAGGGTCACCAGCCAAGGGCAGAGGTCTGTCAGGTTAGACACAGGGCTCACGGGCTCAGTTATCAGCCAGAGGGTTGTAAGGGTGCTGGGGCAGGAAGTCGGCTCTGGTGGAGAGGGTGGCAGAGTGGACCCCGGCTCTGCTCCTCCTGCCTGGTGTGCATGTGCGTGCTGAGCAGAGGAAGCACCCTGTCTTTGCTCCATTTTTATGAACTTCTCTGTAAGTCATTCATCAAAGGCCTTGAACTTGGAAACTGTCATTTAAGAAAAGCGGCTGGAGTACCTAAAGCAGATGGCAGTGATTCAAAAGGAGATGGGTTCATGTTAATGAACTTCTTATTTGGGAATAATTTTAGATTTCCAGAAAAGTTGCAAAGATAGCAGAGCATTCTTGTGTGCCCCTCGCTTAGTTTTCCCTGTTGTTGATGTTTTATAGAGCTTTCCCTGTGGCTCAGCTGGTAAAGAATCCACCTTCAATGCAGGAGACATCGGAGACGTGGGTTCAACCCCTGGGTTGAGAAGATCCCCTGGAACAGGAAATGGCACCCCATTCCAGTATTCTTGCCTGGAATACCCCACGGACAGAGGAGCCTGGCAGGCTGTAGTTCATGAGATTGCAGAGTCGGACATGACTAAAGTGACTTAACACAATATCTTATGTGACAAGGTACCTTGCTCAAAGCTGAGAATTTCACCTTGGCATGCTGCTTGCTATTGACTGGACTCCGGACTTGACTCGTGTTTCACCAGGTTCCTCTTTCCTCATTCGTGTCCTCTTTCTGTTTCAGATTCTATCAGGGTCCAGGGTACCGCATTGTGTTTAGTTATCCCTCTCCCCAGTCTCTTCTGTTCTGTGACAGTTTCTCATTTTTTCCTTGACTTTTATGACCTTGACAGTCCTGAGAAATACTGGCCAGGTACCCTGTGAAATGTCCAGAGGGCTCCATTCAAATGGGACATCTCAGACTAGAAGGGTTTTTGAACCTGGTGGCATTAGGTGGCTATTTAAAAAAAAAAAATCTATATTGAACTTGCTACAGTATTGCCTCTGTTTTACGTTTTGGTTTTTTGGCTATGATGCATGTGAGGTATTAATTCCCCAACCAGAAATTGAACCCACATGCCCTGCATTGGAAGGTGAAGTCTTAACCACTGGACCACCAGGGAAGTCCCTCATGTGACTATTGATATCATCTCTATGTGTGAGCCTGTTATGGTCCATTACAAGAGACCTGGTCTGCATCCGAGGGAAAGAAGATGAAGCGAGGCCACAGTGGAAGAAATTTCAACAGGTTAGAGGCTGGCAGATGGCTAGTGGCTGGAGGAAATACAACATCAAGTTCCAAATGTAATACTGGCCGATTCCCGTACCTGATATGCAGGGTCTGCTCATTATCTGCATTTCTCTTCAATCTGAGTGTCCTGGCCGCACAGAACATGTCACTGGGGAAGGAGAGCTGCTGCCCTGAAACTCCCACTCCAGCCCTGCCCCTTATATCCCCCGACTCGCATGGGGCCCATATTCATCCACTTACACAGCTGGCCATCTCCCTTCACCTCAACCTGATTGCAAACAGCACATCGATGGTAATAGGCACAGTAAAGTCTCCATAAACATCTTCATCAAGGGAAATTAATCCTTTGTTTGGAAATATTTTTAAGGACAAGAAACACACAGACTTAACAGAATAAGCTATGCCAGGGGGAAGAATGGGAGAGACAGTTAGGAAGTTTAGGATGGACATGTACACACTGCTATATTTAAATGGATAACCAACAAGAACCTACTGTATAGCACATGGAAATCTGCTCAATGTTATGTGGCTACCTGGATGGGGGGGAGTTTGGGAGGAGAATGGATACATATGTACCTATAGCCTAGTCCCTTCACTGTTCACCTGAAATTATCACAACATTGTTAATTGGTTATATCCCAATACAAAATAAAAAGTTTAATAAAAGAAAGAGGAACATGTTTGGTTCTTTCCAATCCCTTTCTCTCCCTCCCCTTTGTAGGGATTTCTATTAGAGAACCTTAAACACAGCTGTGCTGCTATGCCAGAAAATGGAGTGGCCACTTCAAGACCATGAGACGACAAGCCAATCCTCTATGTGGGGCAGAGCACAAAGACAGGAGAGACCAAGGTGTGAACCAACGGATGACCCCCTTCCCTGTGGACACATGTGAGAAAAATAAGATTTATTTGTATAGAAACACACCCCGATCTCTTACGTGCTTTTATCCTTCAAATTGTGAGCCGCCACTTTTCAGCATAGGAACAGCAAAGTCCTAATAACCAAGTTTGCGAACCAAGTGAGTAGAAATCTAAAGATCTTGCATATTTTGAGTTTCTCCCTTCTGGAAGTTTTGGTGTACAAGCAGGTGTATGAGTGGAAAGTGGGTGGAAGGGCTAGGGCTGTGCAGATGGACATAAGGAGAAGCAGGCAGACAGGAGGCGGAGGGTAAGTAGAAAGGTTGGATTGTATAGATGCTGAGCTGAGCTTCATGACTGCGGGGGGCTCATTTGTCTTCAAGTTCACGGCTGTCACCCCAGCACCCTCCTGTCCCCTGCCCTGAATAGCCTCACTTACTCAAAGCCCTTTCACGTGGCAGCCCCGCCCCCATCTTGCCCAGGTCACCTCTCACCCCTCTCCACCCTCCTCTGGCCCTCCACCTCGAGGTTTTCCCAAGCTCTTTGTCATCTCCCCCCATCAGCCTTTGTCATCCCATCTCTGCAGTCTGCTCACCCTATCTCCTTTGCCTGGAATGCCCCTCTCCTCGCAATCTGTTGCTCTTTCAGGGCCTGGAACAAACTCTCCCTCCTCCTTGAAGTCTTCCCAGATTGCACATCCAAATTTAATCTCTCACCCCCACCCCCCATCAGTGTTCCCACAGCTTTGTGCTTGGGATAAAAGCCAGGATGGAGAAACACAGAAGCCAAGTAGGAGGAGAAGGTGTGTGTGCATGTGTGTGTGTGTGTGTGGCAGGGTGGGTGGGGGGAGGCGTGTAGAGCCATTCAGAGATTTACTGCTGGAGGAAATATCTATGTCACCACCTGTCTGCCTCATGTGAGCATGACAGGGGAAGATGCTGTCACTTAGGAAGAATCATGGCTTGCTGGGTCCTATGCTAGGCATTTTATATATGTTGATCATGTAATCCTCTTCACAACTCTATTAAACATGTACTGTTTTAGCCCCATTTTACAGATGAGAAGACTGAGGCTCAGAGGAATTAAGTGACTGAGCCAAAATCACATACCCAGAAAGCAGAAAAGCTGGGTTGGAGTTCAGAGCTGGTTGGCCTCAAAGGGCCCCACCCCCATGGGCTCTAACTTGGTCAGTCATGTCCACCCACCTGTCCATCCTCCCAACCCACCCAGGGGACACACAGGGACAGCCTCCTGCCCCTGCTCAGTCACCCCAAGGCCAACACACATGTGCTTGTCCTCCATCTCAGATTATGAAGGAATTCTCTGGAAAGGGTGCTGCTGAGTTGTTACTAAAAGAGGACATAGTCAATGTCATGGCTAGAGCTCAGGGGATCATGGGAAGGGGGGAGGGGTGGAAGGAGGGAGGGAGAGCTGCTACTCTCCTAGAGATCGTTGAGTGGGATCAAGGAATCCTCTAGGAAGACAGAGAGAAAAGAGCTCCTTAGGAATGGAATTCCCAGCCCTATCCTGCATGCACCCTGGTGCCAGACACTCCAGATGTGTGGGCTCAACCACAGGAGGAAACTATTCTATAACAGGACACACACGGGAGTGGAGCAAATTCGGCTGGATAAATAAAGTGTTCCCCCATGTTTCATCTAGTTCCTTCTGCTTCCTTTTATGTGTGTTTTCCAAGGGGAGCTGAGGGATAGGGGAATGAGGGGATAGAAGTGCTAAGAAGGAACAGAAATTCACTGGAGCAAGAAATTCACCAGTCTCTGGAAGAGCAGACAGATTCTGCCATTCACTAATCATGTGGTGTGTGTCCCTGAGCAATGTTCTTCACCTCTCAGAGCCTCAGTTTTCCCATCTGTAAAATGGAGATAATAAGAATGAGAGGAGAAAACATGTATGTTTGGGGAGGGGGGAGTTGGTCCTGTGCTTCCAACCTTGCATGCACCAAGTTACTTTTTTTTTTTTTCCTTTGGATGTGTTCTCACAATTTTTAGTCATATTTTTTTGGGGGTGTAAATAATCCACCTGTAATGTAGGAGACCTGGGTTCAATCCCTGGGTTGGGAAGATCCCCTGGAGAAAGGCATGGCTATGCACTTCAGTATTCTTGCCTAGAGAATCCCAGAGACAGAGGCTACAGTCCAAGGGGTCACAAAGAGGTGGATACAGCTGAGCAAAAATGAGCAAAAAACACTTCCACTTCTGAGACTAGACTTTGAAAACCAAAGGCAGAGGTTGTTCTAAAGTTCATGAAGGCTGCTTTCCCTGGATCTAGGACAGCACCTGGCATGGGGCAGGGAAAGATGAGGGCAGTGAATGATGCTTGGAGCACCCTCTTACTTCTTGCTTCATCCAGGCCTTCGGAAATTGTACCTAAGGCCGGGGTGTGCACTGGTGCCTGGGAGGGCAGAGAGCTGGAGGATGGTGGGTAAGGTCTGGATGCTGGTGGGGACCTGAGGACGCTGAGAGTGTCTAATTCAGATTGTCCCTGCCGACCCTGTTTTCACCAGTTGGAGCAGCTCAAGAGCGCAAGTATATTTTCGAGGAACAGGTGTTGAGACTGAGAAGACTTCAAAGAAGAAATGGTGATGGATGGAGGGGAAGTGCGTGGAGGGGAAAGGATACTTTAGGATGGGGAGGGGCTGGTGCAAGTTAGCTGAGATTAGGATAACACACCTGGAGTGCTGAAGGGAAGGGGAGAAATTCTCTGTGGTTGGCAAGCAGATGGGGGCAGGGAGTGTGTTAGGAGAACCTGAGAGATTTGGCCTTTATCCTGGAGCTAGGTGCTGAAGAGCCAGGGAAATTTTTCACCAGAGGGTAGAATCAGCAATATGGGGAAGGGGTAGGGAACAGTGGGGTCCTGACCATCCTGACTGTCATCCCCAGGCCTGCCTGTTACCATGGCAACCAGTAGCGGTGGGGGGGAGGGGAGCATAGAGAGAGATCTTTCTGTTTCTATATGTATGAGTTCGACCCCGATCATCTCAAGCTGAGTCTCAGACAAAGAGCGGGTCCACCCGCTTCCCTTAGGGTCCCCAGGTGAAGAAGCCAACTCAGCACTCCCAGCAAGCAAAGGCCTGGCTCGTGACCCCAGGGCCTCTCCTGGTCCCCCTCCCTGTTCACCTGAGGGATGGCAGGGCTCAGGTGTGCATCTGACCAGCTTCCACCCCTTCCCGACCACGCTCTGAGGAGCAGGGAAATGGGAAGTGACAGCCAATGCCAGGAGTCACTAAGTCTCTGTCACCTCGATTTCCAAGACAGACGGAGCTGCTGCTGAGCGAACGTGGCACTTCAGAGACACCCCTGTCCCTGCAGGAGCCTCCAGAGCCAAGCTGAGGCCTAGCCCCGTCCCCTGCCGCCCTGCCTCTCCCCCAGTCCCGCCTCCCCATCGCCCGACTCCACTCAACCGCCGAGCCGGGACCCTGGCGTCCATCCGCAGCCGCAGTCCCGCCCGGTACACACAGATCCGGCTCCTCCACACCCAGCCACAAGTTCAGTTCAGTCGCTCAGTCGTGTCCCACTCTGCGACCCCACGGACTCCAGCATGACAGGCATTCCAGTCCATCACCAACTCCAGGAGTTGACTCAAACTCATGCCTGGAAAATCCCATGGATGGAGGAGCCTGGTAGGCTACAGTCCATGGGGGTCTCGAAGAGTCGGACACGACTGAGCGACTTCACTTTCACTTTTCACTTTTATGCATTGGAGAAGGAAATGGCAACCCACTCCAGTGTTCTTGCCTGGAGAATCCCAGGGACGGAGGAGCCTGGTGGGCTGCCATCTATGGGGTCACAAAGAGTCAGAAACGACTGAAGTGACTTAGCAGCAGCAGCAGCAGCATGTCCACTGAGTCTGTGATGCCATCCAACCATCTCATCCTCTGTCCTTCTCTTCTCCTCCCGCCTTCAGTCTTTCCTAGCATCTGGGTCTTTTTCAATGAGTCAGTTCTTCCCATCAGCTGCAAGCTGTGGGCGTAACTTTACCCATCACTAGGACCGCCTCCTCAAAAGAAAGGACTCTCCTCTGTGCCTTTGAAAGACAACCTCTGTGGGAGTTCCCTGGGAGCCTAATGGTTAGAAGTCTGGGCTTTTGCTGCTGTGCCCTGGGGTTCTCCCTTCCCTGGTCAGGAAACTGAGATCTTGCAAATCCACCTGGCATGGGCAAAAATAAAATAAAGATAAGCTTTGAAAAGTTTGCTTGTGATACCATCCCACAGTTCTGGGAATGGTAATAATAATTATTACCTGTTATTATAAATAGGTAAAATAATAATTTTTACCTAATTTTTGCCTAAAAATAATAATTATTCCCAGGAATGATTAATTACTCCATCTGTGTTCAATGCCTTGGTCTTTTTTATTTTTGCCAACAGATTGACGGATTTCTGGCTGCCAGGTCTTTCCCCAGACAACTCTGCTTTTTGAAACAATCTCTACAGTGCCCTGTTTATTACACGACAGACTTTGCAAGGAATCTTTTTCTGAGGGAAATACTGGAGAAAAATAATTACATTTTACATGCAGGCATTTACAGTCTCTAAAATGCAAATCTGGTCAAGCCACTCTCATCCCTAGGATCCTTCTAGGCTCTACAAGATTCAGGCAGGAACCCCTTCACCAACCCCAGTACTGACCCAGCCAAAAGCGCTGTCCACATTTTGCCAGCTTTTACTCCAAACATGACACTCGGTCCCTGAATCAAGTTTTCTGACTGACTCCCCCAGGTGTGGCTGTTGTTCAGTCACTAAGTCGTGCCTGACTCTTTGCGACCCCATGAACTATGGTACGCCAGGCTTCCCTACCCTTTACTATCTCCTGGAGTTTGCTCAAACTCATGTCCGTTGAGTCAGTGATGCCATCCCCCATCTCATCCCCCACTGTCCCCTTCTCCTCCTGTCCTCAGTCTTTCCCAGCATCAGGGCCTTTTCCACTGAGTCAGCTCTTCACATCAGGTGGCCAAAGTATTGGAGCTTCAGCTTCAACATCAGTCCTTCCAATGAATATTCAGGGTTGATTATACATGCATGCATATGCAAACATAGACATGTGCACATGCAAGCAGTGCACACCTGCACGCATGAACACGAAAGCACACTGCAACACTTGCATGTGAGAGTACATGCACACACACAGCTGGACATGTACACTCAAACACACAGATGCTTTTGTGTGTATATTTGTTTACACCTTAATACTGATGAAGTGAAGTGAAAGTGTTAGTCACTCAGTCGTTTCTGACTTTTTGTGACCCCGACAGGCTCCTCTGACCATGGAATTCTCCAGGCAAGAATACTGGAGACCATTTCCTTCTCCAGGGGATCTTCCCCACCCAGGAATCAAACCTGGGTTTCCACAAAACCTGGGTTTTGTTTGCAGGCAGATTCTTTACCTCTGAGCCACCAAGGAAGCCACTTGGTTCTTTCCATGGTGTCCTTGGGCCTTCTGTCCTGGACCCTCCCTCCTCACTGTCAGCTCCTGGCCCTGGGGCAGTGGAGAGTGCGGCACCCAGTGAGACACGGTTGAACACACTAGGTGGTCCAGAGGTACAGCCCTGGGACCTTCTGCGGGACGTGAATGGATCCCCACCGCTTCCTGAGGCTTTGTCCCCTGCAAGGATGTTGGGAGGGGCCCATGTGGACCAGGTATGCTCGAGGGGGGCAGGGAGCTAGGAGACCCGTCCAGAATTCCCACTGCAGCCAGCATGGTCGGCGCAGCCACCCAACCCAGCTTATTTACGATGCTTTTAGCTCCAAGCAGGCCCATTTCCGAAGTCCTCTCCGAGGTATAAATTATCTTAAAGGGCTGATTTGTATCACTGTGGTTGGACAATGCTTAACCAGAAAGCACTCCGGCCTTTCAGCAGTTTCAATCCAGGGAGAGCTATGGATTTTTTTTTCACCCTAATTGAGCACTTCAGAAAGGGAGGGTGTTGAAAAACCTTCAATAGGTTGCATTTTTAGGGAAAGCAATTTTGACTTATTAGGCGCTGTTGGCTTCAGAAATATGCTCACTAATGACTTCTATTTAAATATTTCCCTCCAGCTGAGACTTAAAAAAAGCACTGTGTTAATGGATTTGACATCCCCTAAATGAGTATTTTCCCACCTCGGCCTCTGAACTTCCTTGGCCAGATCTTCTCAAACAGTCAAGAGATCCCAAGCAGGCTGTATTCAGAAAACCCCTGTCAGAGTTAGCTATAGAAAGGATAATTTTCCTTTTTCAACTGTAGGGCCAACAGTGATCTGCTAGGTGTAAGCCCAAACTTAGATGGAATCATTGGTTTCTCAGTCTTTCACTGGTGACCCAACCCTTATAGAATTAGAATTCAACCCAAAGCTCTGATCTTGCACAAAAGGCCCACCCTACCCTCATCTGACACCACAATACCCACCCGGCTTCCTTTTCAACCCCAGGCAGAAAATTCTAGGTTGAGTGCGTGGCCTGGGTTGGCATGCAGAACCTGACATCCAGAAGAGCTGTGTCTGCTTTAAGGCTCTGCTGTGGCCGTCTGGAAATTGCTTTGTTTTAAAGAAAGATTTATATATGTATATAAATTTCTTTATTTTTGGCTGTGCCAGGTCTTCGTTGCTGCCCACATGGTTCAGCAAGTGGGGGGCTACTCTCTAGTTGTGGTGTGTGGGCTTCTCACTGTGGGGTTTTCTCTTGTTTCAGAGCCCGGGCTCTAGAGCACAGGCTCAGTAGTTGTGGGGCACGAGCTTAGTTGCCACGAGAAATTGGGATCCTCCCAGACCAGGAACCGAATCCATGTCCCCTGCATTGGCAAGCAGACTCTCACCCACTGGACCACCAGGAAGTCCTGTCTTGAAATTCTTCATAATTTTTGATCAAGAAGCACCCTATTCTCATTTTGTACTGGGCTCTGCACATTGTATATAGGATCATGCCCAGATTCATCATCCTCTCCCGCTCCTCTCTACATTTCCTTGTATAAGCAATTTTTCTCTACCTGAAGCATCAGCCTTCAGCCCAGCCCTGCCTGCTCCTTGTCCATGAAATTAACCCTGAAGAAGTGCCTTGGATAGCGGAGACAGCACAGCCTAGTAGCTGAATGAAGCCAGAGACCAGAATGCCAACCTCAGCTCCACCACTTCTGGGTTACATGATCTTGGGCAAGCAACTTAGCTTCTCTGAGTCTGAGTTTTCCCTTCTGAAAGAATGGAATTAACATTGTTCCAACTTCCTAGGTTGCTGTGAGAACTAATCTTGAGATAATCATGGAGCATTTAGAAGAGTATCTGGCACAGTATTCACCACTGTTACCAGTCCCTTCATGAGTGTGATTGAATTTTTATCCTCTCAAGGACCTTTCCTTGGCTGGCCTGACTCCTTCACCTAGAGTGAGACATGCCCTGTCCCAGCTCCTGGAGCCTCCTCTCTTCTGTAGGACCAGCAGGCCACTAGATCGCCATTTGTCAGTATGGTTACAAGCACTTTTGTTTGCAAGCATTAAGAACTCACTCAAACTAGCTTAGGCAAAAAGACGGGCCTAGTTGTAAGTATATGAGGGGCAAGAATATAACTGAGCCTCAGGAAGACCTGGAATATAAACTTGAAAACGCAAGTACCCACTTTTCCCATTTAACTCTTGCTTTTCTCTTGGGATTGGCCTCTTTCTCTCTCTCTGTCCCTCTCTGTCTCTCCATCTCTCTACAAACCGGCATCTTCCTCAACTTAGCCACAAGGTAGAAAAGTATTACCTGACAGCATCTAAATTGTCCGTATGGTTCTAGCCACCTGAAAGCTGGACCATTACTGGTTCAGTTTCACAGTTCTGCGGACAAAGCGCCACCTGGCCCCTCCAGGGTCAAGCTCATCAATGGAGCCCAAACTACAAGATGATTTTACATTCCAGAGTGGCTTAATCTCTCCACACCTGTCTACCGCACCTGTCTGTCTTTCCCTAAAGGGCACAAAGGATCCCTAAGGGCCATGTGCTTCTCAGCTTTGCCTCCTCCAGTCTGGTGCCTGGAGCCTAAATTGTTGTTGAATAAAGGAAGGTGTGAAGAGATCAGAGGATGATGTGGTTGGATGGCATTATCAATTCAATGGACATAAATTTGGGCAAACTCCGGGAGATGGTGAGGGGCAGGGAAGCTTGGAGTGCTGCAGTCCTTGGGGTGGAGAAGAGTCGATCAGGACTTGGGGACTGAACGACAACAAGAAAGGAGGGTGTAAATGGTAGTGGAGAGGCTTGCATTTTCAACCCCAAATGCTGATATGGAGCAGAGACCTATGGGGCTCCACAAAGCCTTCCTGTGTCCCCCATTTCTTTGATTACAGGCAACAGCCTTCATTCAGCTTCCATGACCTTTCCTGAGGTCCAGTGGGCAGATTCAAGCAGTTGTTAATTAGGGAAGGGAGGGCATGCGAAACCAGGGAAAAACAGTCAAGAGCAGCCTTGGGGCAGGGTCACGTTTCTCCATCAATAGATACATACGACAAAAATCTTGAGCTATTTTGCAAAGATTGAAACCCCCTCCAGATGGGAGAAGTTAAAGATTAATGATGTTAGGCTGCCCACAAGCAGATAGACCTCAGACCAGTTGGACCTGAAGGTTAACGCTAACTCCTACTGACCTCACCACTAACCCATCAGAAGAATGTCCACGAGCTGATCACGCCCTCTTTGAACAATTACTGTAAAACTTCCCACGGCACATGGTTTTGAGGGCATCAGCCCACTGTGGTCCCCTCTGCCTGGCAAAGTAATAAAGCGATCCTCTTCTGCTTCACCCAAAACTCTGTCTCCAAGATTCAATTCAGCACCAGTGTACAGAAGAGCTGAGCTTCCGGCATCAACACCACCAAGCACTCTCACAGTTGTTCTATCCCTTACAGGGACTTAGCAAGTGAGCCTGTCCTGGAAACAAAAGCATCCCAGGCAGGCTATTCATCTGAGGGGTGCTGGAGAGCCTGCCCCCTCCCAGCCCCAGACATCCAGGCAGGCTTGCCTGGTTCCCCAGCCTGCATCCAGAGCAACTTCTCTCCTTTGCACCTGAAACAAAGCAGGGCTCGGTCTTCTTGAATATGCAGTGTGCAGCTTCAGGATTTAAGTTGATTTCTGCAGGAGGGAACCTGCTCGCTCAACAGATTCCATATGCTCAGAAATTATTAAAGGAGCAGAATTAAATTCACAAGGGTCAGAGGTCAGGAACACGGGAAACAAGGCAATCCCAGCAGAATCTACACTGATTGTCACAGCTGGGTATGCTGGAAGAGCAGAAATGCTGCTGAATTATTTACTTGGGTCCTACTATCAAAGCAAATAACAGAGAATCTGCTTCACACCAGTGAGTCCATGAGCTCAAGGCATGGTGGTCAGCAAATTTCCATACCTAAGATGTCTCTGGACCAGGCACTTCCTGACTCTTACTGAACCCTCCCTATCTGGTGAGGCTGCAGAGGAAAGAAAAGACGGGTGCCTGAGCAGGACGGGTGACTGAGCAAATGCAACACACTGACGGGTGAATTCACGGCTTTCAGAGAATAAAACGTAAGTTCTATCTATGAATCCAGCTTCACACTCTCCTTCCTGGATCCCCTTCGCAAAGAGCAGTATCAGAAGGGAATGCCTTCTCCCCTGGCCTGGTTTCCTCATGGAAGGCTTTTCCAGAACTCCCACCTTGTCTGTCTCTGTCTCTTCGTCCTCTTGGGAGTGAGCTCGCCCCTGGGGGTAGGACTGCACTTCTCTTCCCCCTGCAGCGGGATGGCTTGCCTCTGTCCAGCCAGCAGACCGGAAGTCACACCCTTCAGCCTGGCTGATAGAGGAGAGACAGAAGACTTATGGGCCTCCATCTTTATTCATTGCTGGCTCACCTTGTTCTAAACCCAGGTGGGGAATGGTGGTACCAGTTCTTACAGGGGGCTGGAGTCCCCAGTGTTTGTTGCATGCATCAGGTCACCCTCGGAAGTCAGTAAACCACTTGGCCTGGAGCACAACCTTTCTGCCCACTCCAGAACTGTTAAGAGATGCCACACAACTCTGCTGCTGCTGCTGCTAAGTCACTTCAGTCGTGTCCGACTCTGTGTGACCCCATAGACGGCAGTCCACCAGGCTCCCCCGTCCCTGGGATTCTCCAGGCAAGAACACTGGAGTGGGTTGCCATTTCCTTCTCCAGCCACTCTAAAAGGGAACAAATAAACCGACAAACCCATTTGGCCTGATCTAAGCTTCTAGAAATCACCAAGGTCAAAATGCCCTGCCCATTCGCAGAAGTCCAAGGTCATAACAGGCACTGACTGCCCCAGATCCATTCTATGTGTGTATTTGGCTTTCTGAATTCCAGTCTTTTTTAATATTCTTTTTCTTTTTTTTTGGCCGCTTTGGGTCTTAGTTGCAGCATGTGAGGTCTTTAGTTGCAACGTGAGAACTCTTAGTTGCTGCATGTGTGATCTCAGTGCTCTGACCAGGGATTAAACCCAGGTCCCTTGCATTGGGAACACAGAGTCTTAGCCACTGGACCACAAGGAAAGTGCCTAAATTCCAGTCTTTTAAAAAATAATTCCCCACTGCACCATTGAGGATCTTTGAAGGGACCTCTGATAAATGGTACCCTCCCACATTTTTAACAAGTTGAGGGAAAAAAAGGAGAGACGGAGCCAGGGACTTCTCTGGGAGTTCAGTGGTTAAGACTTCCCCTTCCATTGCAAAGGGTGTGGGTTCAATCCCTGGTTGGGGAGCTAAAAATCCCACATGATTCAAGGTCAAAAACCAGAACATAAAACAACAGGCAACATTGTAACAAATTCAATAAAGACTTTAAAAATGATCCACATCAAGAAAAAAAAAAAAAAAACCCTCAAAAAAATCATGTTAAAAAAAAGACAGAGAGCCAAAATATCAGGTTTACTATTGCTAAAGATGAAATGGAAAATGTGGCTTTAGGCATATTATGCAAGAGGCTTGCTGGTACTAAACTCCCAGATCTGGCAGCTGTGTTCACTCAGACTCAGGCATGTCAGACTAGAGCCGGCTTCCCACACACAGAGTGTCCCACTCGAGCGAGGCTCAGGTCTTCGAGGAGCAGAGGAGAGCTTTTTTTAAAAAAAAAAGAAAAAAATAGACTTGAGGGCTTCCCTGGTGACTCAGTGGTAAAGAGTCCGCCTGCCAGTGTAGGAGACACGAGTTCAACCCCTGATATAGGACGAGCCCACACGCCACGGAGCAGCTAAGGCCAGGAGCACAACTGCTGAACCTGTGCTCCAGAGCCCAGGAGCCACAGCTGCTGAAGCCCGCGTGTCCTAGAGCCAGTGCTCCACAAAAGAAGCCACGAGAAGCCTGCTTGTCGCAGCTAGAGTGGCCTCTGCTCGCCACAACTAGAGAGCCCGCACAAAGCAACAAAGACACGGCACACTCAAAAATAAATACATGAATAAAGCCATTTTTAAAAATAGGCTTGCATTTTTAGAGGAGTCTTAGGTTCACAGCATAATTGCACAGAGGGCACAGGGGGTTTCCATACACCCGCTGCCCTCTCCATGCACAAGGCCTCCCGCACTATCGCCATGCCCTGTCGGAGTGGAACATTCCTTACAGTCCAGGAACCTGCACCAACACACCACCCTCTCCCAGAGTCCATAGTTCACATGAGGGTTCACTCTTGGCGTTGGACATTCTGTAGGTTTGGACAAATGTGTAATGACACATTCCCACCATTATGGTATCACAAGATTAGTTTCACTGCCCTAAAAAACCCTGTGTTTCACTTACTCTCTCCTTCCCCCTATGCCCTGGGAACTGCTTATCTTTTCTTACTGCCTCCATAGTAAACTAGCCCCTTTCAGAATGCCAGATAGTTGAAATCATACAGAATGCAGCCTTTTCAGATTGGCTTCTTTCACTTAGTCATATTCATTTAAGTTTCCTCTATGTCTTTTCATGGCTCGATAGCTCATTTCTCTTTTTTTTTTTTTCTGTCTGTGTAAACTGCTTTTTAAACGTATCTAATCAGCATATGACATTATATTTGAGACTTCCCTGGTGGCCCAGTGCTAAAGACTTCGCCTTCCAATGCAGGTGGTGTGGACCCGATTCCTGGTGGGGAAGCTAAGATCCCATATGCTTCCCAGCCAAAAGCCAAATCATAAAACAGAAGTAATATTGTAACAAATTCAATAAAGACTTTAAAAAATGGTCCACATCAAAAAAATCTTTCAAAAAATTATATTAGTTTCAGGTATGCAACATACTGATTTGGTAATTGTATATTTGTATATTGTTTAATTGTGTGTATTATAAAATGACTACCACAATAAGTCTAGTTGACATTCTTCACTACACACACTTAGAATACATAGTTACAACTATTTTTTCCGGTTATGAGAGCTTTTAAGATCTACTCCCTTAGCTACTTTTTAATATGCAATACACTATTATTCCCTGGTAGCTCAATGGTAAAGAATCTGCCCGCAATGCAGGAGACCGCCTGGAGAAAGGAAGATCCCCTGGAGAAGGAAATGGCAACCCACTCCAATACTCTTGCCTGGGAAATCCCATGGACAGAGGATCCTGGCAGGTTATAGTTCATGGGGTCACAAAGACTCAGACACAACTGAGCACGCACTCACACACATAAAGAACTATAGTGACTGTGCTGTATGCTACATTTCTTTTTTGGCCCTCAATAATTTTTCACTGTACAGATGTGTGTTGATTTATCCATTCACCTACTGAAGGACATCTTGGTTGCTTCTAAGTTTGGGCAATTAGAATAAAGTTGCTATAAACATCCATGCGCAGGTTTTTGTGTGGGTATAAGTTTTCAGCTCCTTTGGGTGAATATCAAGGAGCACAGTGTTAGTTCATGTGCTGGGAGTATGCCTAGTTTTTGTAAGAAACCACCAAACTGTCTTTCAAGGTGGGCTGCACCATTTTGCATTCCTTCCAGCAATGAATGACAGTTTCTATTGTTCCACATCCTCACTAGTATTTGGTATCATATGAGTTCCGAATTTGGGCCATTATAATCAGAGGAGAGCTTTTGCCCTTTGGAGTCCCACTTGACCCCAAGAGTAAGTTTAAAGCCAAGCAGATTGCCTAGTTACTCTTCAGTTCACCCACCAGATGAGTTAGTGTGTGAAAAGATAGAGAAAGGTTGCATGTGCTCAGGGAAATGTGCTTTACTTGATAGCATTTATCCCAATAATTCTTCCTTTTATCTGTCTTCCTGTCTGCCTTGCACATATTAGATCCTCAATAAATTAATGAATAATCATTATGTGAGCGAATGAATGAAAGGTAGGGACCACATTCGTCTTCTTTTCTGTTGCATCTGTAACTTTGGGCAGGGAGACTGACACAAAGATTTGTTAAATCAGTGAATTAACAAAGCAGTACATGAGTGAATCAGTGAAGGGTGACATAGTATATATTGTTAGACTCATCACTGCGTCCTTTGTTACTAGCCAAGTGCCTGATACCTGGCAGGGACTCAGTAAAGTATCTAAGAGAACAGATATGTGAATTAATGAAGGCATACATGAGTGAATGAATGAATGAATAGATACCTATGGTGCGCAGTGAGAGAGGGTAGGGTCCCACCTGTCCAGCCGTGGTCAGTGCTAACTCAAGAGTTAGGGTCACACACTAACAGTGAGTCCAGAGGAAGGGAGCATTAGATTTCTGAAAATGTTGAAGGAATTGGAGATGTGACAGTCTGTCTTCAAATGTCTTTAAACATCTGCCAGGCTGTCATGGGAGGAGGAGGCAGACATACTCTGGGATCCCCAAGGAATCGGTGGAGGAAGTTTTAATAAGGCACATTCTGGAACAATTTAAAAATGAAAAGAACCTACATGCTTTGTGCACCAATCACGTACAAGGCATCTGCAAGTTGTTTAGCCTGCGTTCAGTTGCATTTCACATCTTCCCAAACCAGACGTGGTTTCTCCACACTCAGACACAAGAGACGATGTGGCGAAGAAGATATGGTTCGCTCAAAGTCACCCAGTTATAAAAGAATAAACCAGTATGCCAACTCAGGATCAGCTGATTCCATAGCCTACACTGCTTAGAGTAGACCCCCACAAAAAAGTGTAAATAGTCTTGACAGGTAGTGAGCTCCCCGTCACTGGAGGTAGTCAAGTAGAGACATGGTCACTCACTTAGTTAAGCCAAGAGAGACTACACAAAAGAGCTGGAAGGACAGACTGAACTAGAGTCTTTCGTTTCCTGGCTGTGCGTTTGCCCATTCTTATACTGAGCCCAATATCATAATGGGTTTGAGACAGTGGTTTTGGTCTAGCAAGCTTACTTCGAAGGTGATCTACCTGTCCTCTAAGCTACATCTAAGAGGCTTATAGCACACACCTGATATTAAGTGTAAGAATGGCAAGTAGATTTTATGTTTCAGTTTGATTCAATTGGTAGTGGCTGCCTGGAGCGCTGTTCTATTATAAAGCTTTGGTTAGTTTCTGTGGGAACAGTGTTTTGATTGATGAGTGATGTCTGTCCTGGGTTCAGGACAGTAGCTGGCAGACATTTGCCACATCTATGCCATCCTTGCTCCAGGATGTGCATTTTGACTTTGGAGAGCCCAAGTGGATAATAGTGGAAAAGCCACATTCATCGAAGAAAATACCAAAGTACATTGTCTTAGAGCCAGAAAAGGGATTAATTTTCAACATGAAGATTCGAAGCAGTCCAGATTCCAATTCCTAAACATCACTCATTCTTGTTTTCTTGTGGGCCTGTCCTTTAATTAGGAGGTTCTGCAAACACTTCAAAGCCGAGCAGTTCCCTGGCCAGCCCAGCCCAGTGGCTGTCCCTGCCAGCTCCCCAGTTCCCTGCCAGCCACGGTTTCCCCTGAGCACCAGACTGGGTTTTGATCATGCAAATAGAAATGGATGTTTCCCACTGTGCAGTAAATAGCCTGTCTCCATGCTCAGCCTACATCTTTATTCCCATAGCCAATTAGAGGCATGGCTACCTCCCCATGCAGAACTGAGGAAGCACCTCTGCTCATTCCCTTCTTGGATGTTGGAGGGGATGCTCTGCTCCCCCATCCCGGTCTTATCCAGGCCTCCAGAAAATCTGAGCGCCTTCCTTGGACAAGGGATTTGAGTCTGTGACATCCCTACCCATCCACTGGGCACACACCTTGCTATAGGTGCTGCAGCATTTAAAAAGTGGGGGTGGAGGGGCTTCCCTGGTGGTCCAGTGGTTGGGGATCCACCTGCCAATGCAGCAGACATGGTTCAATCCCTGGGCAGGGAAGATCCCACACGCCTTGTGGCAACCAAACCCAGTACTCCTCAACTACTGAGCCAGAGCTCTAAAGCCCACAGGTCACAACTACTGATCCCATGCTCCCCAACCAAGAAGTCTGTGAGCCTACAGCCTGTGGTCCACAACAAGAGAAGCCACTGCAATGAGAAGCCCACACATCACGACGAAGAATAGCCCTGCTCACTGCAACTAGAGAAAGCCACACACAGCAATGAAGACTCAACACAGCCAAAACAAAATACATATATTTTTTTAAAAGGTGAGAGTGGAGCCTGATAGTTTGGGGTTTGGCTCCAAATCTTGATTCTATCATGTACTTGCTGTGTTCCTTTGCACAAATCACTCAACCTCCCTGGGCTTCACTTTCCTCATCTCTAAAATGGGAATAGTCCTTTCTATACATCTGTGTCTCTTTTGCTGTCTCACGTACAGGGTCATCATTGCCATCTTTCTAAATTCCATATATATGTGTCAGTATACTGTATTGGTGTTTTTCTTTCTGGCTTTCTATACACAGATGTATAGAAAGGACTTTTGGACTCTATGGGAGAGGGAGAGGGTGGGATGATTTGGGAGAATGGCATTGAAACGTGTATACTATCATGTAAGAACGAAGCGCAAGCCTATGTTCGATACAGGATACAGGATGCTTGGGGCTGGTGCACGGGGATGATCCAGAGAGATGATATGGGGTGGGAGGTGGGAGGGGGATTCAGGATTGG
The DNA here is from genome assembly GCA_006410635.1 of Cephalophus harveyi. Lineage (NCBI taxonomy): Eukaryota > Metazoa > Chordata > Mammalia > Artiodactyla > Bovidae > Cephalophus > Cephalophus harveyi. The sequence continues at coordinate 122,933 of SJYT01041414.1, forward strand.
GAGCTAATATACACCCATGGTGGATTCATGTCAATGTATGGCAAAACCAATACGGTATTGTAAAGTAAAATAAAGTAAAATAAATAAATAAAATAAAATGGGAATAGTGCTTTCGTCAGGAGGTTTTCCCTCCCTTATTCATTCCACTGTCAATTATGAATACCCATCCCAGGCATCTGTGCCTTGCTACTGCCATAGTTTACATTTAGATCTCTGTAGCTCTGCCCTGTCTAGGGGTTGTGCTTGGTTAGGCAGAAATTATTATTCTTAAAAGCTGCTGTTTGAATTTGTCAATTTCTCTGTGATGGGACATTAAGTCATCTTGGAGCAGATTTTCTCTTTCCTGGGAAGAATCCCTGAAGGAGGCCCCCTTAGTCATGGAATAAGGGCCAGTATGGTGCAAATGATCCTAGAACAGAACAAAAGGGTCTTTTCTGAAGTTTGACCAAGGCTGCACCTCCCAGTATTCCAGAACTGGTGACTGGGAGGAAGGTGGGTACATCAGGGGCTTCTTGGGGAAAATATTTTAAGATCCCGACTTCTTCCTCATGTCTGAAGTTCAGTGATACAGTCTGAGAGGGTTCTGATTCAGTCTGCAAGCAGAAAAGGACATCAAAGCTTCAGAGGTCACTTCGCGGGGAAGCTGTGAGCTGGGCTTGGCCTCAGAGCTGTGGGTCTGTCTGATCTGGATGGTGGCCATGACTTGAAGCCCCTCTTCCCAGAGGATGTGCTCTGGGGGAAATCTTGGAGCCGGAGAGTGAAAACTAGGAAGGTAATCCTCAGAAACTGAGGAAGAATCGTCGCAGCCTGCAGGGAATGTAGACCTGCTCTGTTCAATACAGTGCCGCTAGCTCCTTGTGGTGATTGAAGATTAAAATTAAATTAATTAAATGGAAATAAAATTGAATCTGATTCCTCAGTCGTATGTAGCCACATTTCAAGGGCTGGGTTGCCACATGTGGTTAGTGGTTACATTAGCTAGTGCAGAATTGTAGACTGTCTCCATGACTGCAAAAACATTCCCTCAGGGACTTCCCTGGTGGTCCAGAGGCTAAAGGCTCTATGCTCCCAATGCAGAGGGCCTGGGTTTGATCCCTGTTTGGGGAATGAGATCCCACATGTTGCAACTAAGAGTTAACACGTCACAACTAAGGGTTTGCATGCCTCAATGAAGAGCGAATGTGCTGCTACTGAGACCCGGCACAGTCAAATAAATAAATATATTTTTTTAAGTTCCCTTGAAGAAAGAAAGAAAAAAAAGTGTTAGTCGCTCAGTCGTGTCCGACTCTTTGTGACCCCATGGTCTGTAGCCCAACAGTCTCCTCTGTCCATTGGATTCTCAAGGCAAGAATACTAGAGTGGGTTGCCATTCCCTTTCCAGGGGATCTTCCCAACCCAGGGATCGAACCCAGGTATCCTGCAATGCAGGAAGATTCTTTACCACCTGGGTAAAGAAGCCAAAAATTTCCCTCAGATGGAGCTAATTTGCAGAAAGATTTTTCAGCATCATCATTACTGACACTCGGGCTGATGGATCACTCTTGGTTGTAGGGGGCTGTCATCTCATACACTGTGGGATGTTTAGCAGCATCTCTGGCCTCCACTGTCTAGATGCTAAAAAAAACCCACCCCCGGGGTGGCAACCAAATTATCTCCAGACATTGGTCCTTGGGGGGTGGTGGCGGTGACAAAACTGTCCCCAGTTGAGACCCACTGGCCCAGATCATGTAGACCATCCTGGGCATTGCCTGAGGGGTGGGGGAGGGGCTCAAAGACACACCTGGGCTGGACCAGCTTCCTTCAGGCTGAGATAGAGCAGAGAGCACAGCTGGCCCCATCAGCATGGACTGGACAAATATTCAGAGTTCTTAGACAGTAGGAAGGATGGAAAGAGATGGAGAGGGTTGGCAAGGAGGCCATAAGGATCACCTGGGTCACACAAGTTACATCTGCACCACTGCCGATGTCTCCTGCGTGGCCTCCCAGCCTCCTGCTCCCTCCCCCATGATCAACCCTACCTGCTGACTGCTGGAGCGATGGGTGTGCAGAAAAAGCCTTGAATGCTATTTCCCTTTTTTAAGATCAAAGAGTAATTTCTCATTGCTCTTAAAGTCAAGACACTTGGGCCTGGCACCCAGATCCCTCTTGGCCTGTTTCCCCTGAACTTTTTCAGGTTGATACCACACTACCTCCGAATTTCCCATGGGCCACACTGGTCTCTGCCCAAGTGGTGCCCTTTCACACTTCTGTGAGTTAGCATCTGCTGGTCCCTGTCTCCGTGTCCTCTCTCTGTCTCTCCGTCTTTCCTGTGTCAGCGATCCCCAGGACAATCTACCTGCTCACTGATTCACTGAAAGAACTCTTGGGACTCAGAGTATTGTTGTTCTCCTGGCTATTTATTTTTGTTTATTATCACGAAAAGATGCACAGGAACGACGAGGGAGAAAGATATCAAATGGTCTGGCTTCCTCTGCTCTCCCTCCCACGAGGGGCCACACTGAACAGGCTCCTTCTCCAGCAGCATAAATGCAGCCACACATGTGTAATGTTTCTGCCCAGGGAAGCCTGTTTGAGACTCCAATTTCAGTGTTTTTATTAGGAGCTGATCACCTGGGCATTCTTAGTCAAGAAACTACCAAAGCATCAGACTCCCAGAAGGAAAGCAAAGGTTCCGCCTAAAACACGTTGTTTGCAGAGTTTAGTCACAACCAAGCAGGTTTATCAGTTAAGGAATATTTCAAGAGCCAGGTTCCCTGACACCAGCCAAGGACCAACCTTGCAAGCAAACTCTTCTAAAGAGAGCAGCAACTTCTCTGTGTTCCTTCTTTGCTGCAGATTTCTTTTCCCAAATCAAAGGTCACACTCTGTAAATCCTTGCTTGTCTCCTGGGTAAAGCTAGTTCAGGGTCTCTGGGTCTCAGTGGCTTCCTTGTATCATAGAAGAAATCATAGGGGTTTTGTAATGGCCTGTGAATTTCCCCTCCAGGCTTTGGGCATGTTGAAGGCTGGGCCATCACAGGGTTCAGTACCCAGTAAAGACTTGCTATCTGCTGAATAAACCGATGATTGGAAAGCATTCATGTGCTAGAGACCTAGGATGCAGAAGATACAGACCAGAAAATACATGGTCCCTGCTCCCCGGGGAGTATGTGAGGACTGCCCAGGCCCAGTGAGATGAAACAGGTGAGCAGTGAGCCAGACAGAACTCTCATTTTGGCCCCCCACTCATCCCACAACCAGACCTGGTGGTCCACCAGCCAGGAGAGCCTGCAGGGCAGCTGCAGCTGAGTTTATATCCCACTCTCTGCTGCCAACCAAGGAGATTACACCTTTCCCAAGTGGCAGCTCACTGGCTGGGAACATCAGGTTTGGAGCAGCAAGATCCCCCCTAGACATCTGGCAGAGCATCTTGAGGCGCCCAAGTGGCCCAGGTAAGGGAAGGAGACATCACTGGCTAGAGAATAATACTGAGCATCCCTTTAAGAGGAGGGCACTAGCAGGATGCTCCTGGGGAGGAAGGAGGCAGAGAGATGGGCTGCCCTCAAAGTTCCAGGGCCCTTTAGTTGGAAAATGCAGCCCACATGCCCTCCCTGGACTTTGGAGTCCAGGCGACCTGGGCTGGAATTCCAGCCCCATCATTTGCTGTGAGATCTGGCAAGTGCCTTAGATTCCTTGAGCCTCAGTCTCCTCATCTGTAACACGGGAAGAATGTTTCCTTCCTGAGGCTGATGTACGCGTTCAATGATGCAAACAGTTCAGTGCCCAGAAAGTGGGACTGGCTGTGACTGCCATCCCTGTGGGCTCTGTACAGTTATTGTCAGCCTGCGGGGCTCAGTTTGCTGCGCCTTTTCCACTGAGGAGCAGACTAGCTCCCTCCTTTGAGTCTCAGACCCTCCCCTTTGGCCCGTCCTTTGGGCGGTGGCTCTGGCTGCCACAAGGGTCTTTTTTGGTTAGCCAAGCTCGCCCTGGACAAACACCTCTTGCCAAAATGAAAACAAAACAAAACAAAAAACCAGCCCCAGAGACTTTGGGGGTAACCATGGCGACTGCCTTCTGAGTAGGATTACTGTTACTTTCTCAAAAAGTTCTCTTTTCCATCAGCTTTGGGATACTCCAAAGTTCACTGAATTTTTAAGTGTGGTTTTATTATATCTTGGAGCAAAATGTTTTTGTGGCAGAAACCCTTCCCCAATGAAGTAATGCAAGTTGACAGGAAAAAGGCTAGAAATTGGTTCCAGTGACAACTTTTTCCCCCCAAGTTGCTCACAACCACTGTCTATTTTTACCCCCAGTGAATGTGATAATCTGGGCAAGATGATCTGGCAGTCTTGTTGATGACCAGTTTTATTTCTCCAGGTCTCCTTTAAGCTGCTCCATCCATCAGAAGAAGGGAGAGACTGTGGGATCCTCAGGGCAGGGACCCTGTGGATTCAGGTCTGTGGCTGAGCTCCTGGGCGCCAAGCTGGGATAAATGATGGAGAATTTCAATGTTCCAGCAGTGGGACTGTAGGTGAGACTCTTCACCTCATGGGTCCCAGGTTCCTCACTGTAAAGGGTGTCCATGATACCAAGCTACCAGCCCAGCTATTGTGTGGCATCTAGCAAGTGCTCTATAACTGAATGGATGGATGGATGGATGAATGAATGAACGAGTGAACCATCTAACTAATTAATTCCTTGCTGTGTCTCTTGCAAGGCTCAAATGAAGGAATGATTATGGAAGTTCATTATAAGCTGTGAAGTGCTCTTAAGTACATGGATTGCAGTTATTGTGGTTAATAATTAAAACACCACCCACTCGGTCTGCCGAACCACCTCCTGCCCATCCTGCTCAGCTCAGGTTGGCTTCTTCATGCCCTGTCTCAAAAGTCTTCACTCCTCCGGGACTTCCCTGGTAGCCCAGTGGTTAAGGCTCCATGCTTCCAATGCAAGGGTCATGGGTTCTATCCCTGATCTGGCAACTAAGATTCCACATGCTGCATGGTCAAAGAAAAAAAAAACTTCACTCCTTATGGAGGAAAGTGCATGGTCTTGACAGTGAAGACCCCACAGTTTGGTTCCACTCTGACTTTCCAGGTGAATCCGTTTGAGTCCTTCTGTCAGGGTTCAGACAGAAAGCCTCCTTTTTCCCGGAAGGGTGAAGAAGGGAATGTGAACGCCAAAGTCACAATGTCAGAACTCACCCCACCTTGTTGCTATCAAGGGAGAAAGAAATGCTATCCTGGGGGTCATTCAATGACGTAAACTGTTCCCAGGAAACGGCCATGCTGCCCTTCACCCCCTCGAGCTTAGAGCCTGCACAGACACTGAATGGCCCCCATTCCACAGCCCAGCATGTGGCCTGGCAAAGCTGAGCCCGTTCCATGGCATTTTCTGGTGCTCAGGACTTGGCCGGGCGGCTGCCTGTAGAGCAGGGACGAAGAGTGAGTGAGGATGGCTAGAAAAACAATAGAGCAAGCACTTGCCGAGTGCCTAGCAGGTTCCAGCTACTAAGCTAGGCTCCGTGTATGTACTTCGCTGCTCAGTCATGTCTGACTCTGTGTCAGACAGACTGTGTGTGTGTCTGTGACCTGTACACTGTAGCCCACCAGGCTCCTCTGTCCATGGGATTCCCCAGGCAAGAATACTGGAGTAGGTTGCCAGTTCCTTCTCCAGGGGATCTTCCCCACCCAGGGATCGAACCTGGGTCTCCTGGATTGCAGGAGAACTCTTTATCATCCAAGACACCAGGGAAACCCCAGGCTCTGTGTGCCCTCTCCCTAATATAAATCCTGCCCAGCGGAGATGGTTGGGACATTTAACAGAAGAGACTCAACAAAGGAAGGAGCCAGCTCCTGGACCTTAGTATCAGTCTCTCTCATACTCACTCCACCTGGCCCCAGCTGGTGGCTGCATCCCAGGGATGTTGTGGTCCCATGTCTGGCTCTCTCTACCTCCAGAAAGCCCCTGCTAAGCCCAGAGCCTAGCCTTAGCAGAGCCTGAGGGAAGGATCCGCTGAAGGGAGAGTGGGGCTACCTGGGAGATAGAAAATCCTGAGGGCAGGGGAGTAGGGAAGGTCACCTGGAGGTGATGTCCACTGAGAACAAAGCCTGGACCAGAATCCTGAGGGCCACTGCCTTTGAAGGGGAGCTTTCTCTGCTGACCTCCAAGGACAGGCTATTTATACCCACACTATCAGTACCCTGGCCGGACCGAAGCAGGCACCCAGTGAACACTGGCTTCATCCATGAGCGATGCCGTCTTGAAGAGGCTTCATTGCAGTGACTCTGGCAAGGATGCCGTTCCTCCTGTTATCCTGCTGATGTTAGTGTCTAAAATTAGCTGGTCGATACTGTAAATACTGCTGAAAGGTCAGGCCTCCCGCAGCCCGTGGCAGGGAAATCTCAACACTGAGTGACTTTGACCAAGTGAGAAAGCACAGCTGTTTAAAATTGTGAAGCTGGTCTGGAAAGAGCTCAGGGCTGGATCATCTAAGATTGCTCCCTTCCTCAACCACTTAAGGCCAATGTCACCTCGTCCTGCTCATTCCAAGGACAGCTCCCCTGTGCCGTCCACCCAGCCCTAGCTCTGGCCTCACCATTTTCACTTGGAGGATCATTCAGCATCCTTTCTCACTGAGCTCCCAGGCCCTCCATCCACTCCTACACTAGCCTCTAGAGAAGCTGCCTAAAGAACAGACATCGTCCTCCTCATCATTAGTTTAGCATTGACTAAAGGATTAGTATCTGCCAAGCCCAGGGCTTCTCTGGTGGCTCAGCTGGTAAAGAATCTGCCTGTTACATGGGAGACCTGGCTTCGATCCCTGAAGGGAATGGCTAACCACGCCACTATTCTGGCCTGAGAATTCCATAGACTGTATAGTTCATGGGGTCGCAGAGTCGGACATGACTGAGCGATCATTTCACTTCAAGCCTAGGACCAAGCACTTTACGTACATTTATTCACTTATACCTGAGAACAACCCTGGAACAAAGCCACTATTGTCCCCATTTTACAGATGGGGACTCCGAGGCTTAGAGCAGTGAGTGCATTGCTTCAGGGCCATGGCTACGAAGGCGCAGATCTAGGGCTCCAATTCAGATTCGTCTGCCTCTGTTGTCCTCATTCTTGACCTGGACATCTTGCTGAGCAGCCAGAGATGGATGAGGCATGACTCCCTCTGGGAGCTCAGCATCTTAGGGGAGACAAACCTGCACAGAGAACGCTTAGGAAACAATGAGGTGGGCGCCATGTGGATGAGCAAAGTGCTGCCAGAGACGGTGCCTTTAACTGGCTGGGGCAACTGGGGAGGATTCCCTGCCTTGCTGAGGGCCTGGCAGGGGAGCTGGCTGCTGGAGGGCAAACAAGATGGAAGTGCACTTTATGCAGAAGGAGCAGCATATGGGGGCCTTTGGTCCTCTGAGTAAAATGCAGTTCTGTCCTGGGTATTGGAAGAAGTAATAGGAATGGATCAAGGGCACCCCGTGTGACTAATAATTTTCTCACACTGAACACGTCCTGAACTGAGCCCCTCCTCTGTCCCCGGAGGCAGCTCCTGCTAGGGGCCATCCCCTTCTCCAGGTGCTCAGCCCAGGCCTCTGGGTGTTGCGCTTGACTCCTCTCTTTCTCTTCCATCTTCTATCTGGCCCGTCAGCAAATTCACTCCAGGCTACATTCAGACTACATCCAGAATCTGCTCCCTCACGTCCCTCTTTGCTCCTGCCCCCTTGTCTTACCCTTGGATTATTGCCATAGGCTCTGAACTTGTCCTTGCCTGAATAGTCTCTCTTCCACGGTGGTCAGAGTGCCTCTTCTTAAAAGCAAGTCAGATCATGTCACCCTTCTGCTCAAAACCCTCCGAGGGCTCCCATCAGAGTGAATCCGAGGAAAAGACCAGGGCTTACAATGAGAAGAGAGCCTCCAAGGCGACAAATCCATGGCACCCTGCGTCTTCCTTCTCACCCCTTTTCCTATCCCCTCTGGCCACACCAGCCACCAGCTATTCCTTCAAATGCCCGTCTGTCACCTCTAAGTCCCCGCATTGGCCGCTCCCCTTCCTGGCATCTGCCTGACCCACCTCCTCACTTCCTGCAGGGACCCACTCAAGTTACCTTCTTCCCAAGGCCACACTCTCCCTGAAACTCCAACCCACCTCCCCCACCATACTTCCCATCCCGTTTCTATAATTTAACTTTTGTTTTATTTATTTTTAATTTATTTTTCACTGAAGTAAAATTGAATTACAATGTTGTGTTAATTATTGCTGTATAGCAAAGTGACTGAGTTATATATATATATACACATTCTTTTTCATATTCTTTTCCATTATGATTTATCACATTGAATATAGTTCCCTGGGCTCTACAGCAGGATTGCTGTTGTTTCGTCGCCAAGTTGCGTCCAATTCTACTGCGACCCTATGGACTGTAGCCCACCAGGCTCCTCTGTCCATGGGATTTCCAAGGGAAGAATACTGGAGTGGGTTGCCATTCCCTCTCCAGGGGATCTTCTTGACTCAGGGATCGAATCGGCATCTCGTGCATTGGCAGGTGGGTTCTCTACCACTGAGCCACTGGGGAAGCCCCATACAGTAGGATCTTGTTGTTTATTCAAACACAAGTTAATGCCACTATTTAGTGTCTGTGATATTTGACTTACCTGGAGAATTGCCTGTTTGCACCTCTAAAATGTAAACTGCATGAGAGTGGGGATTTGATTTCAATTTGTTAACCATTTGGAGCTGATAGGCAGGGAGAAAGAAGGCTCTGGTGGAAAGATGGGAGAAACTAATTTGTGGTTAGGAATTGTGAGCCCCCTGGTGTTTGATATTCCTAAAGGGGAGCCCTTCTAAGGAATGATCAGGCAGGGAGGGAGAGGTGGTTGGAGTAGACCCAGGAAAGGAGTCTCTACCTTCTGAGACTTTGTCCTCTCGGCCATTGAAACCACATAGGATGCAGGCAGAAGACAAAGAAAGGAGAAATGGGACCTGGGACCACAGTCTAGAAAAGCTATGGCGCTGGGCAGAGGAGAGATGGGAGGTGAGTACTTCCACTAGCAATGTCACTTTGAAGCAGGAGTTCATTCGTCTAGAAGTCACATTGCGATCCGGTTACCTCTGATCATGGTTCATACCTTTTCAAAGAGGCTCTTGGTCACCTATAGGCTGAACAAAATCTAAACACCCCAGTTGCATCAGAAGTCCCTGGTCATTTGCCTTGACCTGCCTTCTAGACTGGGCTCTTCTAACATGGGCTTTTGAAAGGGACACAGACTTTGGAGCCAAAGGATCTGAGTCAGAGCCCTGGCTCTGCTATGGACTCACCTCTTTGAGTCTCAGTTTTCCCATCTGAAAAATGGGCCTAATATGGCTAATGCATAAGGTTCATTTAGGAATTAAATCCAATACACATATGCAAACAGAATACACAACATATACTTAGTCCTTGACAAATGACAGCTGCGATTTCTATCACTCGAGTCTCTGAGTCTCCATCTCTCCATCCGTATCATGAAGCCAGTGATGTCTAAGGATTAAATGACAGTGTGTGTGTTTGTGTGTGTGTGTGTTAGTTGCTCAGTCGTGTCTGACTTTTTTGCAACCCCATGGACTATAGCCCACCAGGCTCCTCTGTCCATGGAATTCTCCAGACAAGAATACTGTAGGTCGATGAAAATGCTCGCAAAGAGTAGATTCTTGGGTGTAGATTCCCGCCAGCTGAGATTCCTTCCGATGCCTAAATATCCCCACCCGCCACACTGGGGTTCAGAGCGGGAGCTGCAGGCCTCTGGCTCAGCTTCAAGTTCTGGCTGTCTGCACAGCCTCCAGGTGGGGTTTGCTCAGCCTTTGCTCGACTCCCAGAGGCTTCCTTTCTCAGGAGCTCCAGGCTGCCGGCCGTTTGCAGGTGCTTTTCACTGCCCATCTCCCAGCGCACCTTCAGCTTAGACCATCACATCAGCTCCCTTGCCAGGGTCCGTTGGTAATTATGCCATGTAACGCCAACCTACCCACTCTTTCCTGAACATTGCTTCCTCTTCCTCAACCCTACACCATTAATCATGCCCTTTTCTCTGCCTGGAGGGCCTCCCTCCCATGTTGGGTCTGCCCTTGCCTGACATTTACCCAGCACTCAGCTCAGCTGGCCTAGTACTGAAGCTATTTGTTAGTCAGTTTACTTCTGCTTCCCATTAGATTGTGAGCTCTGGCAGGGCACAGAGTAGGGGGTTCCCACACCAGGGAGTCTGCAGCTCCCTGCCCAAAGCTATGCCCCTGATGGGTACTAGATAAATGTGGGTTTAACTGGATTACGACAGAAGGATCAAGGGGAATTGCTGTCTTTCCCTTAACTCCTCTTCCAATCAGATGTCTAACTGCTTGTTCAGGATAGGAATTAATTGCATCAAGGACCATTTTCCTGGAGAAAAGCTGCCAATTTAGGATTTTAGAAATAATTGCAGTTCTGTGTTATGTCCCATTTGAGGGAGGAGAGGAGACTCAGATAAACAAGCTCACAGCAAGGGGCAGAGGTGTTCCCATTGCTCTTAATAAAGGGTGCACTTCATCTCTTATGATCACGTTCAAAGTGCCCTCCCACCAGCTGAGCTTCCTTCCGATGCCTAAATATCCCCACCCGCCACACTGGGGTTCAGAGTGGGAGCTGCAGGCCTCTGGCTCAGCTTCAAGTTCTGGCTGTCTGTACAGCCTTCAGGTGGGGTTTGCTCAGCCTTTGCTCGACTCCCAGAGGCTTCCTTTCTCAGGAGCTCCAGGCTGCCGGCCGTTTGCAGGTGCTTTTCACTGCCCATCTCCCAGCGCGCCTTCAGCTTGGACCATCACATCAGCTCCCTTGCCAGGGTCCGTGCTCCTCCAGGCCCCCACTCCAGTGCACCCTTCACAGCACCTTTCTGGAACACATATCTGAAGATGCCCTTCCCTCCTTTCTGACTTGGAAAACTCCTACTCTTCCTTCAAAACTCGGCTTAAATGTGGTCATTTCAGAGGGTGAGATGCAAGGGGAGATGGAGCTGTGGTGGCAGGGAGCTGGGGAAGGGGGTAGATGTGGGGAGCATTGCAGGATTCTGTCAGGCAAGCATCTGAGCCAGAGAGAGCTGGGAGGGACATTGGAAGAGACGATATGCTCGGGAGGCAGAAGAAGAGGAGCACGGGAAGGTGATGTGTTCAAACCCACCCCTCTGTGGTAGACCTCTCTGCATCCCTCCCGCCACAGACTTAGTATTCCCACAAGAAGTTCCCAACAGCTTGGTCAAGGCCTCATGCTCTGGGGTCTTATAGCAGGTTACACAACTCCGTTGTATTATATGTATAAGTGGTGCCCTTTGGAGCTATGCCTATGGCGACCCTACAGCCTGACCTTCTGGGCAGAGATCGTTCCATCAACAAAGACCAGGTTAGCGTGAAGCTAGGAGACCTTCATAGAACCGTATGGGGGTCCCACTGAGTCAATCCTGGGCTCTCAGGGTTTCTAACAGAAAGTCATCAGCAGAAAAGGTCAGCTGAGATGATCCCATTTTACCTCCATAAGTCGCTGAGAATTTCAGGTTCTCATCACTTGCTGAGGCCAAAGTCCAAAGGCAGATGACCTCTCTTGAGTCTGGGAAGGGCATGAGAAAGGAGGACCCGTCATTAGGGAATCTGATGGGGTGCTGATTACTGCTCTCCAAGCTGGATTTTCCTTTTAAATTATTCATAAACACAAGTTTAAATGTTTGTATCCAGGCAGCCATCTAAAATGAATAAATAAGCTGATACAGTTAGAAAAAATTGCCCTGTCAGAAATACCTAAACTGGATTTGACAACTGATTATTCTATAAATGAATTTTTCTGTTTTCAGTACCTTAGCTGGACTTTGGGACCCTATGATGAAAGGAAGGAGGGGGCACTCTGCATTCTGCTGTCGTTTAACCCTCGACCATGCTGACCCAAGTAGGAGGCCTGCTTATCCCTGAGACTACGCAATGCAAATTAGCATTTTCCTAAAGCCTAAATTCCTACTCTTCCATCTAGGGACAGGGTTCTCTGGAGTCCTGTTAGTAGAATGTTCTGGAATCTTGCTTCCATAAACTGTTGGTTAGAGAAAACTGAGACTTTCCAGAAAGTCATACTTGGAGTCAGCAGATTTCACGTTTGGGAGTCTATCCTAAAGAGATATATGACATGTTCAAAAAGATAAAGTCATGATTCCAGGGCTTGGAGTGGGGAGTGATGAATAGGCAGAGCACAGAGGATTTTTAGGGAGGTGAAAATACTCTCTGAATGATACTATAATGGCGGGTACATGGCCTTATACATTTGTTGTGACTGTAGAAATTGAGACAATACTAAAATGTATGCAAAATTTAAAGGGCTAAGAGCTTTCAAGACTATTTAGATATCAAGATATTTTTAAATAAAGGGACAGTAGTTTATATAGTATGGCACAAAACTAAGTAAATAGAGATCACACAAAATGGCCCACCTATACGTATGGATGAGTATGTATACACACACTTTTGATTATGACAATGGTAGAACTGCCCAACAGTGGGGGGAAGACAGTCATCTCATTAAATACTAAGAGCTCAACTATAGATATCTGTATGGGAAAATGAATGTTGACACCTACCCCACAACATACACAAAAATTAATTCCAGATGGAGCATAGATTCAAATAGAAAAGCTAAACCAATAAAGCTACTAGGACACAATAAAGGAAACCATCTTCAAAACCTTGGAGTAGGCAAGGCTTCTCAAACAGGACATCAAAGCAATACCCTTAAGTGAAAAGTTTGACAGGTTTTGTTGTTCAGTCTCTCAGTCAAGTCAAGTTCTTTGCAACCCTATGGACTTCCTGGCTTCCCTGTCCTTCACTATCTCCCAGAGCTTGCTCAAACTCATGTCCATTGAGTCGGTGATGCCATCCAACCATCTCACCCTCTGTCGTCCCCTTCTCCTCCTGCCTTCAATCTTTCCCAGCATCAGGGACTTTTCCAGTGAGTCAGCTCTTTGCATCAGGTGGCCAAAATATTGGAGCTTCAGCCTCAGCATCAGTTCTTCCAATGAATATTCAAGGTTTATTTCCTTTAAGATTGACTGGTTTGATCCTTGCAGTGCAAGAGACTCTCAAGAGTTTTCTCCAGCACCACAGTTCAAAGCATCAGTTCTTCGGTGCTCAGCCTTTTTTATGGTCCAATTCTCACATCCATACATGACTACTGGAAAAACCATAGCTTTGACTATACGAACCTTGTAATGACAGGTTGGACTACATTAAACTTCATTCATCAAGAGACCCGTTAAGAGAGTAAAAAGACAAGCCAATGTAGGAAAAGATATTTTCAACACATATAACCAACAAAGGACTAATGGAGAACGTATTTACAACACCTACAAATAAATAAAAGAAAAAGATAATAGAAAACCAGGCTAATTATTTGAAAAGGTGCTTTACAAAAGGGGATATTTAAACAACAAATAAACTGAAATTGTGTTAAAAAATCTTTGGTTATCAGGGAAATGCATTTTAAAACCACTGTCAAGATGCAGTCTAAAATAAGACTTTAAGTACTGACAAAAATGTGGAATAACTGCTGTCCTCTTATACTGCTTGTGGGAATATAATTTTGCACAACTATTTTAGAAAAGAGTGGCAACATCTATCAAAGGTGAAAAGATACATACCCTATAACCAGCAATCCGGTCTTGGACATCGGACCAACAGAATATACATCTACGTCTGTAATGTATAAGAGTGGGGACTTTCCTGGTGGTCCTGTGGCGGTTCCAATGAAAAAGGTTTGATCCCTGGTCAAGGAGCTAAGATCTCACATGCCTCGCGACCAAAAAAACACAAAATATAAAGCAGAAACAATATTATTACAAATTCAATAAAGACTTTAAAAATGGCCCACATTAAAAAAAAAGTCTTAAAAAAAAAGACCTGTAAAGAGTATCCATAGCAATATTACCTGTGATAGGCAAAAATTGGAAGCACCTCCAATACCCATTAAGGCAGGTTGAGCAAATAAATTGCAGTAAATTCATAGCACGAGATATTAAACAACAACAAAAATAACCAAGCAACTGAGAGTCACAATAGCATGGATGAATCTCACAGTGTTGAACAAAAAGCCAGACACAGAAAAAAGCATACCCTATAGTCCCATTTATGTTAAATCCTACATTAGGCAAAATTAACCCGAGGTCTTAGAAGTTAGGATAATGACTTCCATGGGGGAAGATTGATAAGAGGGGGACACAAATGAGATTCTAGGATGCTGATAACATTTTATCTCTTGATCTGTGCTTAGTTGCTCAGTTATATGTGACTCTTTGTGACCCTATAGACTGTAGCCTGCCAGGCTCCTCTGTTCATGGGATTCTCCAGGCAAAAATACTGGAGTAGGTTGCCATGCCCTCCTCGAGGGGATCTCCGCAACTCAAGGATTGAACCCAGGTCTTCTGCACTGCAGGCGGATTCTTTACCATCTGAGCCACCAGAGAAGACCATCTCTTGATCTGGATAGAGCTTATATGGATGTGGCCACTATGAGAAATTTTAACTGTCAATCTCTAATCTGCATACTTTTCAGGATTTACGTTGTATTCCAATAAGATGGTGTATATATGTTTTATAGGAGTATTTTTTAATAAATAAATATATTAAAATAATATGCTTAATTTTGATCTGGAGGCAAGGTAAACAGGCAAGGAGTAGAAAGATGATGGTCTTAGATTCACCATGGGGTTGAGGCAAAACACACCTGTCAGTCAGGCCAGGAGTCCTCCTGGTGGACTTGGAAGGGAAAGATGGTGCGAAAAGACTATAGTTTCTCCTAACTTTTCCTTTAAAATCAAGGTGAGGAAATTGTCAGCCAGGCTCTTACCCAATGGGTACTCACCATAGATCCTTAATAACTTGTTCTTTGCTGAGAATAAACATGTGCGTCCCAGTGAATTGATGATGCTTTTCTTGCCTTGGAAGTTGAGGAGACTGTTTCTTCTTTTCTGCTTCATTACACTGTGGTCCAAACACAGCCTCTGTTGGAGAGGAGGAAAATCAATAGAGGACTTGAGTTTATTGAGTATGATCTTATGACTTTCTATCAAGAAATAATTTCTAGAATTGGAATCCGGAAAGTGAAACAAATCACTGAGTGCGTATAGATTTGGGGATGCTTTCTTCCCCACCTCCACCTTTGTCCCATCTGCCTAGGAGTTTAAACGCTGGGTCTTTCTCCACATTATACCAAAACATATGCATGCATGCACACGTGTGCATGTGCACACACACACACACACAGGGAGGCTTCCTGCGAAGCCCATACTCTTCCCATTATTTCCTGTATTCACTTTCTTTCTTTTCCTTGGCAGCATTGCACTGCCTGGGGGATTTTAGTTCCCAGACCAGAGGTCCATCCTGTGTCCCCGGCAGTGGAAGCTCAAAGTCTAACCATTGGACCACCAGGGAAGTCCCATCCAGCATCTTCTGTGGACATCCTTTTGCTAAGTGCCATGTTGTTGGCCTCAATTTACAAGATAATCTCTCTGGTCCCTCCCCTTACTCAGCCCTAGATGCTGGTTCTCTGAGTCCTCCTGCCTCTTTGGAAGCAAGCAGGTGGTCACAGGACCAAAAAAAGGGCATGATGAAAGTCTGTTGATCCTGTTAAGGATTCAGTAATTTGAACTTTGGGGCACAAAGAATCAGCGTGGGCCCCACTGGGGCCTTGTGGTTTAGGTCCATCCTCTATGCACAGGAGTTTCTCTATGCGTGGAAGGTGATGCAGAACATGTCAGTCTGAACTTTGAAAGGTCTGCTCCTCCCCTTCTCCACTGACATCTGCCTGGGCTGCCAAAGTCATCTTCCTGCTCCTGAAGCCTCTCTTCTGCTTCATTCACTCACTCCCTCATTCACTCTTCATCTATAACTCATGTATCACAAGCTATAGGGACAAGTCCTAGAGCTCGAAAAGAACCCCCTCCCCCCACCCCACCAAACTGACCATTGACCATCGAGATTTGTAATTTCTTTGGCAATGTCAATGGCCAGAGAATGCACAGCCCCCTTGAGGAGTAACCCCAAATCTGAGTGTCGTCTGGCTCAGGAAGGGCTGCCTGACCCCTGAGGTCACTGAAGTATCCAGTACCCATGGTTGTCTAGCTCAAGTATCCACCTTTGCTAGATGTCTCTTACAATCTTCCACTCTACCCCAAGAGACAGAGAAGCCAGAATTTGGAATGTACCCTCTCTGAACCAGCCCTCGGGCTGAAGGAGAGCCCCCTTGGGGTCTGAGGTACCCATGGAAGCTCCAGGGATGAGCTTGGATGGCAGCCTCCAGCATTCCAGTGTGACTTTCATGACAGTTACGTTAATGCTGCTCTTGACCCCAGTTCATCACATTACCTGACTTCCTTTCAGCACAGAGGTTGCTCAGCGAAGGGTATAATTTCCTGACTCTAATGCATGACAAGGTTTCACTTAAAGGATGAAATAAAATTACCTTGGGAGGCTGACACTGGGAAGTCACAGATACGACTTGGTCTGCAGGGACCTTCAGTTCTGGTCAGATCAGAGAGCTCAGATGAGTCCCTGGCACTGATGGCAAAAGCGCAGCCTCCAGACTTGCAGCCGCTGGTTCCATGGCCTGGGCCAGGGTTCAGCGAGGCCGAGGGTGGAAGCTCAGTGTGGCCAGAGTCAGGATGCACTTTCTGATCACAGCATGTGATGATCCTTAATTGAACTGGCCCTTCCATGACTGCAATCTATGGCCTTGGAGACAGCCACGCCGTACTCTAACCACTTAGCTTTCTGGCCACCATTTCCTCTAATAAGCATCCTTCCCAAAGTTGGAAGTTTCACCTATCATTCATTTGGCTTCAGTGAAACCTCTCACAGCCCATTGAATCCCATGGAATTGTGTGGAGCTGGGGGCTGAGAGCAGTGCAAGGTTATCGAGGGAGTCACTGACCTAGAACAGAGTTCTTGAATGAAGGAGACAAGACAACGCCAGTGGTGAAAGGAGGATCCCACCTTCTACATGATCACCATCTGATTGCCATCCTGATGGGTGAAAGAAGCAGGACAGAAGTGAAAGGAGTGAGTGAGACCCTTGAGAGATGCTCCTTTCCTGGGAAGTGGTCCCAAGCTGAACACCAGCCTCTGGAAAGGCACGAGTCCAGAGTGGAACATTCATTTCCTCTACTTGCAAATCTCCCTTTGGAAACTAGCAATGATCTGTGAGACACTTCTGCCTCTGAGACTCAGGAAGAACTCAATAAGCATGCAGTTATAAAATCAGAACTGTAGAAAATTCAGGCTGGCAGAAAAAGCCTCCTCCAATCCAGCCAGTTCACTGGAGCTTCAGGCTTCAGCCCTTAGAGAACTAACTGGCTGTACTTGAACTACTCCGTCTATAACTCACACCCCGACAGGTCTCTTTGGAGGACTGAAGTTTGGACTGTGGCAGTCTTCAAAGATGCAACACGAGTTATTTTTAATATGCACAGAGAGAATCCATTTGGGAGGAGGAGGTTTGGTGCTAAGCACAGCAGCTGGACTTGCAGGTTGCAAGGAGACCTAATTTTAGAGTTGTTTCGACACTTTTCTAGGGTTTAGTCATTGGTGCCTGGGATCAGAGAAGCCCAGAAATAGGGAGTGCATGTCTGGGGCTTCGCTGGTGGCCCAGCAGTTAAGAATCCACCTTACAATGGAGGTGGATGCAGGTTTAATCCCTGATCTGGGAACCAGGAACCCACATGGTACCAGGAAACTGAGCTGGCATGCTACAACTGAAGGGAGTCTGCATGCCACAAGGGCGAGCCCCCATGTGGCCACTAAGACCCGACACAGCCAAAAATAAATAAAACAAAATAATGTGCGTCTGTCCAGTTACTTTGGAAGCACGAAAACTTCCTAGATAGAAAGGGCCAGGAGTCACTTTAGAAAATTTTATTTTCTTAAAAAAAATTTTTTTTAATGGGGTCCATTTTTAAGATCTTCATTGAATTTGTGACAGTATTGCTTCTGTTCTATGTTTTTCTGGGGGGTTTTTTGGCCATGAAGCATGTGGGACCCCAGCTCCCCAACCAAAGATCAAATGTGCACCTCCTGCATTGGAAGGCAAAGTTTTAACCACTGGACTTCCAGGGAAGTCCCAGAAAATAGTTTCTTTAATATATAAACATACATTTACCTTTGTTACTGTTCAGTCGCTCAATCGTGTCTGACTCTGCAACCCCATGGACTGCAGCACTCCAGGCTCCCCTGTCCATTTACCTTATGGATCTGATATTTCACTTCTAGATATTTATCCGAGAGAAATGAAAACCAATGTCCACAAAAATCCTTGCATAAGAATGTTCAAGCTTTTTTCATGATAGTCAAAATCCGGAAACAACTCCATTATCAAGAGAACGGATAAATTGTGGTGGAGTTGCACAACGGAATACTACTCAGCGATAAGTTTTAAAAATCTATTGAGATATGCTGTGACATGGAAAAGTCTCAAAAAATAATAATATGCTAAACGAAAGAAGCCAAATACGAAGAATACATACAGTATGATTCCATTTTTATGATATTCTGGGATAGGCAAACTCACCTACATGTGCATGCTAAGTCGCTTCAGTCATGTCCAACTCTTTGCGACCCCATGTACTGTAGTCTGTCAGGCTCCTCTGTCCATGGGAGTCACCAGGCAAGAATGCTGGAATGGGTTGCCATGCTCTCCAGAGGATCTTCCCGACGCGCGTCTCTCACATCTCCTGCTTTGGTAGGTGGGTTCTTCACCACTAGGGCAACCTGGGAAGCCCCAGGCAAACTCTCCTATGGTGATCATAATCAGATCAGGGTGTTATCAGGCGGTCTAGCAGTTAGGACTTGGTGCTTTTACTGCCAAGACCCGAGTTCAATCCCCGGTCAGGGAAATGAGATCCTATAAGCTGCACAGTGTGGCCAAACAAACAAACAAATCAGACCAGACATTGCTCTCTAGTGGGGGGATTGACTGGGAGTGGACACAAGGGAAGTTTCCATAGTGATAACAATGTCCTATCCTGGGTCCATCACATCTCTTCCCCTCCATGCCTCATGTTGAAGTCAAACAGGTTGATTTCCTGTCTCCAAGCATTCAGTCTTGTGTTTTGGGCTCATGCCATCCCCTCTTCCTGGAGATCCTGTCCTCAGCCATTGTGTGCAGGTGCAGATGCTTTCTATCCTCCAGGACCTAGTTAAAATCTCCCTTTCTCAGGATTTCTTTGGTGGTCCAGTGGTTAAGAATCTACTTCCCAATGCAGTGGGCATGAGCTCAATCCTCGATCAGGGAAGTAAGATACCATATGCAGTTTTCATTCCAATCCCAAAGAAAGGCAATGCCAAAGAATGTTCAAACTACTGCACAATTTCACTCAGCTCACATGCTAGCAAAGTAATGCTGAAAATTCTCCAAGCTAGGCTTCAACAGTACTTGAACAGAGAACTTCCAGATATACAAGCTGGATTTAGAAAAGGCAGAGGAACCAGAGATCAAATTGCCAACACCCATTGGATCATAGAAAAAGCAAGGCAATTCTAGAAAAACTTCTGCTTCATTGACTACACTAAAGCCTTTGACTGTGTGGATTACAACAAACTGTGGAAAATTCTTGAAGACATGGGAATACAAGACCACCTGACCTGCCTCCTGAGAAATCTGTATGCAGGGCAAGAAGCCACAGTTAGAAGTGGATATGGAACAACAGACTGGTTCCAGATTGGGAAAGGAGCATGTCAAGGCTGTATATTGTCATCCTGCTTATTTAACTTATATGCAGAGTACATCATGCTAAATGGCAGGCTGAATGAATCACAGCCTGGAATCAAGATTGCTGGGAGAAATATCAATAACCTCAGATATGCAGATGACACCATCCTTATGGCAGAAAGCGAAGAGGAACTAAAAGTGAAAGAAGAGAGTGAAAAAGCTGGCTTAAAACTCAACATTCAACAAACAACGCTCATGGCATCTGGTCCCATCACTTCATGGCAAATAGATGGGGAAACAATGGAAACAGTGGCAGATTTTATTTTCTTGGGCTCCAAAATCACTGCATACGGTGGTTGCAGCCATGAAATTAAGACACTTGCTCCTTGGAAGAAAAGCTATGACCAAACTAGACAGCATATTGAAAAGCAGAGACATTACCGACAAAGGTCCATCTAGTCAAAGTTATGGTTTTTCCAGTAGTCATGTATGGATGTGATATTTGGGCCATAAAGAAAGCTGAGCACCAAAGAACTGATGCTTTTGAACTGTGGAGTTGAAGAAGACTCTTGAGAGTCCCTTGGACAGCAGGGAAATCAAACCAGTCAATCCCAATGGAAATCAGTCCTGAATATTCATTGGAAAGATTAATGCTGAAGCTNGGATGTGATATTTGGGCCATAAAGAAAGCTGAGCACCAAAGAACTGATGCTTTTGAACTGTGGAGTTGAAGAAGACTCTTGAGAGTCCCTTGGACAGCAGGGAAATCAAACCAGTCAATCCCAATGGAAATCAGTCCTGAATATTCATTGGAAAGATTAATGCTGAAGCTGAAACTCCAATAGTTTGGCCACCTGATGCAAAGAACTGACTCATTGGAAAAGACCCTGATGCTGGGAAAGACTGAAGGCAGGAAGAGAAGCAGACGACAGAGGATGAGATGGTTGAATGGCATCACGGACCACATGGCATCTTGGATGGCAAAGAGTTGGATAGGAATGGGTGACTAGATTGAACTCATGCCAAGGGACAACTAAGCCCATGAGGTGCAAGTCCTGAGCCCACATATCACAACTAAAGAAGTTCTTGCACACCCCAGCTTCAGAAAGCCCATGCCCCACAATGAAGACCCATTTTTTTTAATTTTAAAAAGATCCCCCTCCTCCAGGAAGTATTCCCTGCTCTCCTCCTACCTAGTGGCAATTACATTGTCCTTCCAGCATTGACCCTGTAGTTTGGAGGCTTTTTCCCCTATTTTTCTTCTGGTTTTGAACACTCTTTCTAGTTTTGTTAACAGCTGTTGTAGCCATGCTTTAATTCCCTTGCTCTGTCAAGACCTTGCCAGCAGCCAGAGTTGTGTGGATTCCAGCCACTTCATCCCCTAATAAAGGATCCTCCGTAGATGTCCGATATATACACGGGAAATGAGTGAAACTCGAGTCTTCCTCTTTGTCAGCCACTGCATGGTATTGGGCTCTGACCCCTTTTATTTTTCATCTGTGTAGGATGCAAGCCACACTGATCTTTGCAGGAGCATCCTCTGTGCCCCCAGAGAGGGCTGGGCTGCCAACTTCTCATGAAGTAATTATATGACAAATTACCTGCAGGCTCTCAGCTGGAAAACCTATAGGAGCATGGCCTTTCCATATTCATAGGATTTAATCAAATCTGAATGCTTGGAAGAACTTCATAGCCTTTGTTCCAAAGGCCTGTATTTGCAGATGGGGAAACTGATGCTCAGAGCAGGACAGTAGCTCCTTCAAGGATCCATGGGGCTTTGTGGAATGAGATGCTTATCATCCTTTCCTCAAGTTTCCATAGTGAGAGGAAGCTTCCATTCCACTGACCAGGATGGGGCAGGATTGGAGGAATATTTCTCATCACTCCAGTATCCTGGCTTGGAAAACTTCATGAACAGAGGAGCCTGTCAGGCTACAGTTCTTAGGGTTGCAAAGAACTGGACATGACTCAGCACGCATGCATGCACGCACACACACACACACACACACACACACACACCCCACTCTTTCTCCAGAAAGAGGAAAGCCTTATCATATTGGAGAGATGAGATTAAAGACCACAGGCCAAGCATTGCCCAGTCTTTCTCATAGACTGTTTTTGCCTCCAGCTGCTTCCTCCATGTAGTAGGCTCCAGGGCAGGGCTTCTTTCCCCGCTCCCACTCCACTTAACAGTCAGTCACCCAGAGGAGGCTCAGATTCTCCAGGTATTCCTGCCCTTACTAGGTGGGTAAATGTAATTCAGGAGAAAAGAAAAACTCCTGTGTCATATGTTGGGCTTGGACCAAGATGGGTTCATCGTCCTCCTCTGTTGATTATACAGTTGATATTATATATTGATCCTTATGTGGCTTCTTGGGTCTGTTTTCAGAGTTGTAGTTAATTGTCACCCTCAGTATCAACCTGGGGGCAGGTGGCAGTGCCAAGGTATAGCCACCCACTCAATTCCTCTAGAAGTGAGGTAGGAACTGGGGAAGAGGAGGTGTCAGGACTGGTGGCCCAGTTTCCTGTCTGGATGACCAGATGGATGAGGAAGTTGATCTTTGGGGGTAAAAAACAGATGCTAAGAGGAGGAGCAGGTTCAGGGAGAGGAAAATGTGTTCAGTATTTGGCCACAGAGCTCTCAGGGGCTCCAAATCTGAGTGACAGATAGAGAATGAGGAAACCAGCAAGATAGGAATAATGAAAATGTGGTCCATAGGCCAACAGTCTCAGCATCACCTAGCAACCAGTTAGATACGCAAATTTCCCAGCCCCACCCCAGACCTACTGAATCAGAAACTCTGGCCTTGAGGCCCAATCAGTGTTTTAATAAACTCTCCAGGTAATTTTGATCCCTGTTAGAGTTTAAGAATCTCTGGCGTCAGAGGTCATCTTCTTACATGTCTTTAATTAGATTTATTTCTAGGTATTTTCCTGGCATTTGGTAGGCTTTGATGCTATGATAAATGTTATTTTTAAATTTATTTTTCTGGTTGCTTGTTGCTGATATATGGAAATACTGGAACTTCTCTGGTGGCTCAGACAGTAAAGAATTTCTCCTGCAATGTGGGAGATCCAGGTTTGATCCCTGGTTTGGGAAGATTCCCCTGGAGAAGGCAATGGCAACTCACTCCAACATTCTTGCCTGGAGAATTCCATGGACAGAGGAGCCTGGTAAGCTACGGTCCATGGTTTCACAAAGAGGCGGTCATAGCTGAGCAACTAACACACACACGCACACGTAGAAATACAATTGATATCAATTGGTCTTGAATCCAGCAACCTTGCAAAATTCACTTATGAATTCTAATCATTCATCCACAGATTCATCCCTTTGGATTTCCTATGTGACTGGTGAATGATATGAGAGGGTGACAGAGAAGAGGTCATAGATTTGGAAATCAATGTAACATCTGTAAACCCAGTAAAAAGTTTTTTTATTTTTTTGGAGAAAAGGAGTCCAAACTTAAACTGCAGGACACTGTTGTTCACTACATGCATACGCATGCTTGTGAACACACAGGCACAGAGAATGTTTCAGATATCATGTAGGTGAAGTGTGGGCTGGATTTCAGAGGTTCTGGCTTCCAGAGCCTCTCCCCTCTGTCTCACTATGACTGCCAGACTTTTCCCCTTAGTGAAGTCAGAGGTTGGCACAAGTTGACTAAATGAAATATATTTTCCAGGTAGGGAAAAGTAGATCTCTCAGGTATGGACAGGATTGTGTGCCAGCTAGATTGATCAACCATCTGGTTTGCCCTAGAACCAAAGGTTTTCCCTGGATGAGGGACTTTCAGTGCTAAAGCAAGGACACTCCCAGGCAAATTGAGACGGTTGGTCACCCTAATTTCTAACTTGGTTTCCAAGAAGCTGAGAAGCTTGGTGGACCAAAGATACCCAAAGAGTCCATCATGAGAGTAATGCCTGACCCCAGACAGGTGAGGAGTAAAGATCTATTTTGAGAACCATGAGTGTTCTGGGCTCTCCCGGTGGCTCAGCAGTAAAGAATCCACCTACAATGCAGGAGCCACGGGAGACGTGGGTTTTATCCCTGAGCCAGGAAGATCCCCTGGAGGATGGCATGGCAATCCAGTCTAGTATTCACATCTGGAAAAATCCCATGGACAGAGGAGCCTGGGAGGCTATGTAGTCCATAGGGTCGAAAAGAGCTGGACACCAGACTGAGGTGACTTAGCACGCACTCATGAATATTCCCAGCTTTCACATTAAGGCCATGCTCCTTGATATCTCCACCCCATAAGACTGAAACCCCACCAGCCAAGTTGCCTGCTTCTTGATCAGTCTATCCTGATACTGGGCAGACTGGGGGCTCTTTGTTACTAGAGTTCTCTTGGAATCTCTGAGCAGTCAGTACCTTGGGGTTTTTGACCATGATCTTCAGTATCCAGATACCATACCATAAGATGCCTGCCCCCTGTCATATTTCCCCCTTGACACTTGAGACAAATACATTCTCATGTGTAATTTCCATTTCATAGCCCAAATTCCGCCACTTTCCATGCAAGAAAGCAAATCTTTCTTGCAAGCGAGTAATACTAGGACAAGGATAGCCTAGAATTCTCTCCAATTTTTTTTTTTAAAAGAAGAAATCATTTGCAAATGTCAGTCATTTATTATTAGTTACAAACTACCAGCAACATAACACATGTGGGTGCTAGTGTATTGAGATACTTCCTTGAGGACTATCAGGTCTGAAACAAATCGTTAGGGGCGAAAGAACACCTGTGTGGGGACTGGTGGCGGTAGAGATGTTAGAAGACCCCAAAGGTACTGGCCATAACAAGGAGTTCTGACTCACCAACCCAGATGGAGATTTCGTGTCTGTAGTCTCCAGACTGTAGGGTCCATGGCCAACAGCACTAGTGAGTCATGGGCATCACTCACCAGCTGTCTGCCCCCTGTCATTTCTCCTCCCACTCTCCTAGCTCTTTGCAAGCGGCTAAGTCTCTGAGAGTCATATCTTCACATCCCTGTCCCAGATAGGGAAGATGTTGAAGATCCAGGTGTCCTTGGCATCTGGACCTGCAAAGTCCCTGCCACGCCTCTTCACTCACAGGCAAATGGCTTTAGGAGCAGACTTGCATGCGGCTGAGAGACGGGAAAGGAATCTGGGCACTGAATCATAAAACCCAAGCTTGGGTCCTAACTTAATCCCTCTGAACCTTAGCCTCCTCATTCATCTCACATCTCTCAAAATTTGCATGTCTAAATCACTATTTTGCAACCAACCATGTAACAATTGATATAGGCAAGAATCCTTAATGGATGCCAAAACCATTGGGTGAAATGATATTGGGGAATGGGATATTCATGCAGTGTCTGGGTATCATTCCACAGTTACTTGTTAATTACAAAAAGAAAATGTACTTCTGTAGTGGCAAAGGCTGTTATGTGCATGCTCAGTCATGTCCAACTGTTTGCAACCCCATGGACTGTAGCCTACCAGGTTCCTCTATCCATAGGATTTTTCAGGCAAGTATACTGGAGTGGGTTGCTGTTTCCTCCTCCAGGGGATCTTCCTGACCCAGGGATAGAATCTGCATCTCCTGCATCTTGTGCCTAGGCTGGCAGATTCTTTACCACTGCGCCACCTGGGAAGCCCAAGGGTTGGAGTTTACACATCATTAAATCCTAGTAATACCCATGTCATACTAGTATTGTCTCTGTAATAGTTCTCCCCCCACCAAAACCAAACAGAGGCAAGTTCCTTCTTGCATATTCCTACTGATGGGCTGCTCACTACTTTCCAAGATAGCCTCTTTCCCGTGTGGTCAGTACTATCTGAGAAGCAGAAATCTTCCTGAAGCTTCTACTGTCCAGTGTCAGCATTGCCTTTGGCAGTTTCAGCATATAACTGAATCCTTTCTCCCCAGGAGAACTCATCAGAAATGGGTAGACAGCGACTGTGGCCCTGCTGCCCGCACACAGCTCTGCTCCTGGCAAGCCTTCAGCTGCTGCTGTTTCACCTGGATTAGCTTTCTAGTCCCTCCTCCCCCTGGTGGCCCTCACAATGTGTCATCATCCACATTGTCTATATTCCTGATTCACTACCCTCCATGCCTCTAACCTCCCCCTCCACTACCATGTTCTGTGATGTCCACTTGGACAATCTATTTTGCACCACTCCAAACAGTACCACCTGCCGAAGTCATCAATCCCATTGGGGATCGTATATGTGCATCCTCTGAAGGACGAGTATTCCTCTTCACGCAAGGCTGGAACTCACATCAAATACCTCCTCTGGTCCAGGTTGTCCCATTTAATCTTCCCTATCAATCCCATGAGATCAGTAGGAACCCTCCCAACTTACAAATGAAGTGACAGGCTCAGAGAGCTTAGATAAAGACTTGCCAACTAGTAAATGATGACAGATTCATGGTCTCAGATCTGTAGGATTTCTAAGTCCAGGCTTTATCTTCCACATTGCATAGGTGCAGCATGGTTTACCCCCAAGGATGGGCTTGACAGAGCAAGGCAGGTGATACCCATCAACACGAGGCACAGGTGTCAACCTCAGAGCACATACAGGGGACTCCTCATCTCCCCACACCTGCCCAGATGTGGACATGCAGTGTCACGGCTGGTGGCTACTGTGTTTTGTTTCTGGACTCAACCTTCTGCATGTTCCCAAGTGAGCATCAGATTTCAGAGCTATATTGTAGCACAGGGAACACCAATGATCCCTCAGCCCTGTATGATATTCCTCTTTATTAGTTCTTTATTCTGACAACATTCAGAAAAAGAAGATCATGGCATCTGGTCCCATCACTTCATGGGAAATAGATGGGGAAACAGTGGAAACAGTGTCAGACTTTATCTTTTTGGGCTCCAAAATCACTGCAGATGGTAACTGCAGCCATGAAATTAAAAGACGCTTATTCCTTGGAAGAAAAGTTATGATCAACCTAGATAGCATTTTCAAAAGCAGAGACATTACTTTGCCAACAAAGGTCCATCTAGTCAAGGCTATGGTGTTTCCAGTGGTCATGTATGGATGTGAGAGTTGGACTGTGAAGAAAGCTGAGCGCCGAAGAATTGATGCTTTTGAACTGTGGTGTTGGAGAAGACTCTTGAGAGTCCCTTGGACTGCAAGGAGATCCAACCAGTCCATTCTGAAGGAGATCAGCCCTGGGATTTCTTTGGAAGGAATGATGCTGAAGCTGAAACTCCAGTACTCTGGCCACCTCATGCGAAGAGTTGACTCATTGGAAAAGACTCTGATGCTGGGAGGGATTGGCGGCAGGAGAAGAAGGGGACGACAGAGGATGAGATGGCTGGATGGCATCACTGACTCGATGGACGTGAGTCTGAGTGAACTCCAGGAGTTGGTGATGGACAGGGAAGCCTGGCGTGCTGCGATTCATGGGGTCACAAAGAGTCGGACACGACTGAGCGACTGAACTGAACTGATTGTGACAAAACCGCTTATGCCAGAACTCGGTAGCTTAAAACAACAGATATTTGTCTCTTCACAGTTTCTGTGAGTCAGGAATCTGGCAGCTGCTTAGCTGTTTCTGACTCAGTGTCTCACAGGCTGTAGCAACTGTATCAGCTGGTGCTGAAGTCGTCTGGAGCTCCCCTGAGGCTGGAGGATTCACTTCCAACTTACTCTTGTGACTGTAGGAAGGAAGCTTTGGTTCCTCTTCACGCGGACTCCTGTATCAAGACACTGACAACTCGGCAACTGGCTCCTCCCAGCACGAGTAACCCAGGAGAGACAGGGGGCTCAGGATGGAAGCCATAGTTGTCTTTATTAATCCTTCTATAATCTGAATTTAGAAGTGACAGACCATCATTACCTCCGAAATAGTCTCTTGGTCACACAGTCTAATCCTTGTACTACATAGGAAGGGGCGTGAACACAACGGCAGGAACACCAAGAGACAGGGGCCGTGGGCACCATCCTGGAGTTGGCTGTCACATCCCCGAACAACATGTTTTTCCCTAAATCATGTGTGACTTCTGCAATCTGCTCGGGCACATTTGAGAAGCCACAGGAGTTCCAAAGGTACGCATGTGCACATGCCTGCTTACACACACACACACACACACACACACACACACACACACACATACACACACTCCTTAAAGAGATAATGATAGTGCCTTCCTCAGCCATTCTTGAATGATGCTTTTGAGAAATATTTGCTGATTAGCTGCCTGGATGGAGGCACCTCAGGCTTCCCTGGTGGCTCAGATGGTAGAGAATCTGCCTGCAATGCAGGAGACCTAGGTTCGACCCCTAAGTCGGGAAGATCCCCTAGAGAATGAAATGGCTACCCACTCCAGAGGAGGCATCTCAGAGATGGATGCTGGGTCAAGGGGGATTCAGGCTTCCATAGACAAGAGGACAAGGAAGCAAGGCCAGGAGGAGATGTTGTTATGACTGTGTCTAAGTGGGGAGGGGAAGGAAGTAGAGTCAGAAGGGGAGAGGTGAGGTGAAGTCACTCAGTCATGTCCGACTCTTTGCGATCCCGTGGACTGTAACCTACTAGGTTTCTCTGTCCATGGGATTCTCCAGGCAGGAATCCTGGAGTGGATTGCCATTTCCTTCTCCAGGGGATCTTCCCGACCCAGGGATTGAACCCGGGTCTCCCACATTGGAGGCAGAGGGGTGTATATTAATAGTTAACAAGTGGATCATTTCTGATTGGAGATACCCATGCAGCTCCAGGACTGAAGCACATGAAACAGCTTTCAGGGTCAGAGATGACAATAGTGATCCATGAATGTGGGAGTTTGAATGCGATTGAGGCGGAGTTGGGGGTGGGGAGGAACTGTAGTTGTAAGAGAATCAGTCAAGGAAGTTAGTCATTTTAATTTTCTCTATATTCATGGCTATTCCCATATCCTCACTCTATCTTTGGAAATTTCTCCTACTCTTGTTTCTAATTTAACATAGTCTCATTTTTTTTTTTCTATTTTTAAAAAAATTTTCTTAATTAGGTTAGCTAGTGGTTTATTTCCTTTATTGCATTTTTCTCCATGAAGTTCCAGCTCTTATATTTATTAGTGCTACTGTTTTTAATTCATTAATTTCTGTCTTTATCTTTGGCAGTTCCTTCTATTGCTTTTCTTAAGCCTGTTTTGTTCTTGCTCTTCCTAACTTTTGGAACTGAGCCCCTAATTAATTTATTCATTTATTCTTAAACGAAAACGTATTTACAGTTGTGACTTGTCTTCTGCCTTTAAATTCAACCTTATCTGATACTGAGACTTAGATTCTTGTTTTCTTTTGCTGCATTTGCCAGGTAGGGGGCTAAACCATCCTTTATTTTTTCATCTGTCTTTGGGCCTTGGTTTTAGACGTGTTTGTCTACAGCATATAATTTGCCTTTGTTTTTACAAGACATCTGAGAGCTTTTTCTTTAACAGGAGAGTTTATCTCATCTGCAATTACAAATAAGACATGCTTGTTTTTTCTCAGGCTGTATAACAAACATTTTAAAAATAAACAGAAAGAAGCATTAAAAATAAAAAAAGAATATAAAAAAGATGACAGAGCTGTTTTCTTTTACTTTCTCTCAAAGGTTTTCCTGCTGGTAAATTGGAAAGGTTTAGTTCTTGTGTGTGTGTCTTTCTCTTGATGATGCTGGTGTCTCACTTTGTAAGCTGTAATTTTGTCAGTCATCGCCGATGCACCGCTTGGGTTCTCTTGGACTCACCTGTCTCTTGTTCTGCACATCACTGCATCTACCAGCTTCAAGAAGGCACAGCCTGATGGAGCCAAGGGACATCAGGAGATTACACACGTGCCACACGCAAGTGCAGAGGCATTTACACCTCACAGTGAAAGTGAAAGTGTTAGTCATTCAGTCCTGTCCAACCGTTTGCGACCCCATTGACTGGAAGCCAACAGGCTCCTCAGTCCATAAAATTCTCCAGACATTAACACTGAAGTGGGTAGCCATTCCCTTCTCCAGGGGATCTTCCTGACCCAGGGATCTAACCCAGGTCTCCCGCATTGCAGGCAGATCTGACCCATCAGGGAAGCCCTGTTTATACCTCATGGAATAAGCCATTAACCATTAGGAAATGAGAGCTTGTAGATAAATTCTTCCCACTTTCTCTGCCTGGACAGACCATCCTAAAACACAGATCATGAGTTTACTCAAGCTGCCATAACAAATATCTCAAACTAGGGATTTAAACAACAGGAATGTCTCTTTCCCCAGTTCCGGAGGCTGGAAGTCCAAGTTCAAGGTTCCTTCAGGGGCCTCTCTCCTTGGCTTGCACAGAACTGTGTTCTTGCTATGCCCTCACCTGGTCATTCCTCTGTCTGTCTGTGTCCTAATGCTCTCTTCCTGTAAGAACGCCATTCATACTGGATCATGGAATATTGTGCTTAGTCATGTCCGACACTTTGCAACACCATGGACTATAGCTCGTTAGGCTCCATTGTCCATGGAATTATCCAGGCAAGAATACTGGAGTGGGCTGCCATTTCCTTCTCCAGGGCGTATTTCTGACCTAGAGATCCAACCCAAGTCTCCCTCATTGCAGGCAGATTCTTTACCACTGCACCTCCTTGGAAGCCCCTTTAATGGATCAGGGACCACCCATATAACTTCATTTTAAATTAATTACCTCTACAGAATTGAAAGAGACACGTGTACCCCAATGTTCATCACAGTATTGGTTATAATAGCCAGGACATGGAAGCAACCTAGATGTCCATCAGCAGACGAATGGATAAGAAAGCTGTGGTACATATACACAATGGAATATTACTCAGCCATTAAAAAGAAGACATTTGAATCAGTTCTAATGAGATGGATGAAACTGGAGCCTATTATACAGAGTGAAGTAAGCCAGAAAGAAAAACGCCAATACAGTATGCTGCTACTGCTACGTCACTTCAGTTGTGTCTGACTCTGTGCAATACTAATGCATATATATGGAATTTAGAAAGATGGTAATGATGCTGTATGCGAGACAGCAAAAGAGACACAGATGTATAGAGCAGTCTTTTGGACTCTGTGGGAGAGGGCGAGGGTGGGATGATTTGGGAGAATGGCATTGAAACATGTATATTATCATATGTGAAATGGATCACCAGTCCAATTTCGATGCATGATACAGGGTGCTTGAGGCTGGTGCACTGGGATGACCCAGAGGGATGGGATGGGGAGGAAGGTGGGAGAGGGGTTCAGGATGGGGAACACATGTACAGATTCATGTCATTGTATGGCAAAACCAATACAATATTGTAAAGTAATTAGCTTACAAAAATAAATAAATAAATAGAAGGGAAAAAAATAAATTAATTACCTATAAAGGTCCTATCTCCAAATACAGTCATATGCTGAGGTACCAGGGGTCAGGACGTCAACACATGAATTTAGAGGGGTTGGAAGGCAGTTTAGTGCATCATACAGTTTTCTATGACTTCCCTGAGCCTTGTCCCAGGAGACAAAAGAATCATTTGCACCCAGTGGCAGCCAGCTGGATTTTAACGCTATGGACTTGGAACTTCCTCGGTGGTCCATTAGTGAAGAATCCACCTTTCAAAGCAGAGGACTCAGTTTTGATCCCTAGACAAGGAACTAAGATCCCACATGCCAAGGGGCAACTGAGCCCACGCTCCACAATTAGAGAGCCTTCACACCACAGCAATAGATCCCATGAGCCACAACTAAGACCCAGCCACAGCAAAAATAAATAATAAATAAATTTTAAAAATGGGATCTCATTTTAAAAAAATCTTACAGGCTTTCCTTCTTCCTGTGTCATCCTTTTTGTCCTTCACCTCTACTTCCTGTGATTGACATCCCTGTTACATTATATTCTCCAAGACTTTGCCAAAAGTTGTGCTTCCTGGATCAAGACAGTATTTAAACCTGGAGTTATCATCTTGACTCTGTATATGAGTGATGGGAACTTAAATATGGTTCATGTCCCCACTTTCTCCCATCTAATCTCATTTCCCAGTTTTGATGACCATATTGTTGTTGAATACTTTCCATAGTCATCTTTATATCTTTCAAAGCATATTTATATACCCATCAGTTGCTTGCTTTCTCTAAGCCACATCATTTAGCGCCAGCTTCTTTGAAAAACAAGGAAATCTGCTTCTTTCCCTCTCACTTTACTTTCCAATATGTGTCAAAATTATTACATTATTACTGCATTAGCTTATAACACATTGCACATTGTTCACCTTAATTCTCTTTCTTATTATCAGCTCCACATTTTAACAGAAACACTGTAATCGAGCA
Source organism: Cephalophus harveyi (assembly GCA_006410635.1). Taxonomy (NCBI): domain Eukaryota; kingdom Metazoa; phylum Chordata; class Mammalia; order Artiodactyla; family Bovidae; genus Cephalophus; species Cephalophus harveyi. The sequence goes on from SJYT01041414.1 coordinate 154,883, forward strand.
GGAACTCATGGGGCCTTCCTAAGACAGACCCTCCCCCTTATCCTGTGCTTTAGTTCCTCTCTGAAGCACCTAGCTAATAGTATTTGATGCACATTTCCTGAGTTGTTTTGCAGATGTGAAAATCCTCACCAAATGGGAAAACTACTTGATGACTATTCTCCTGGAGCCTAAGGATTGATAATGTTCACACCTGTGACAGCACCCTGCTACCTCACCATCAGCCAGTCGGAGAACTGTGCATGAGCTGATTATTTGCCCTGCTACCCTCATCCCTCACCTGGCTTTTAAAAGTGCTTTGTCAAAACCTTGAGCTAGCTGAGACTTTTCAGGGCAAGAAATACCTCTTCTCCTGGCATGGCCCTGCACTAAACCTTTCTCTCCTCCAAACTCCGATGTTTCAGTTTGTCTGGCCTCACTGTGCACTGGGCACACATACTTGAGCTAACAACATTGCTCAGTGTTTGTTCTTTTATCATGATTTGCTGGTAGTAAAATGTCATCTATTTTACTCTCTTCCAAGCACCAAAATACCAAATACCAAAAGGTACTCTCTTCCAAGAAGACCTTATGGTAATTACATGTTTAATGATACTCATGTTGCACTCTTTTCCGGAGTGACAGCTTAGCAGGGAATAAAATTCTTCATAGGTGACACTGGGGAAATTTTATCAGCATCAGTTGCTAAATATCAGTGGCTCTCTTTATAAGAGGGCTACACATCCTTGCCCCCTGCCAGGTGACAAGCAGTGCCTCACAGTAGGTGGGAAGTTTCCCCCCCACCACTCCCGCCCCATTTCCCTTATTTCTTTTCCTAAGAGCTTTGTAGTTTCATTGCCTTCAAGCCCTGAATATGCTGTGCAAAATCTGAGAGCAGTCTGATTTTCTTCTTTATTGGGTGTTTTGTATTGTTGGCTTGAATATCCATTGTAATTTTTTTTATCTTTGAAGTCCAGAAATGTCACTATGATGCATCTTCATTTTAGGTATTAGGTTGGCCAAAATGCAAAACGTTTGTTTGGGTTTTTCCATAAAGCCTTCCAGAAAACCCTGAACGAACTTTTTGGCCAACTCAGTATTTTAATCTTTATTTGTTTGGGGGCAGAGTATATCCTTTCAATTTGCCTATTCAAGTTTTTATTTTAAGCAAGTTTTTTTCCATAGATATGGATGATATTTCCATTATTGATGTCACTGAAGCAGGAAAAAAGAACAAATTGAAATGAAAAATAAATTTAGTGATGATAAAAGATATATATCCTCAAATCCTTTTATATATATATCTGCAAAGGTCTCTATTCAATTTTTTCTGCGCGCTTTGGCCTTCTATAGTTAATGCTTGTCTCTAATCCTTTTAAATACTTTTCTTTCATTTAATTGCATTTGATTTTCTCCAAAAAACTTTATGTCTATGTTTTCGGCAATTTTTCTCCTTCTTATTGCTGATTCTAATTTGACTTGTTTCTTGTTATAATTAATATAATTATAATGATAGCAACAATTAAATAACACTCACTGTATACCCACTCCAATATTCTTACCTGAAGAATTCTATGGACAGAGGAGAACAACCGAGCAACTTTCACTGTTTACCAGGAACTATTCTAAATGCTTCTACAAATATTTATATGTTTATATATATTTATTTATTATATTTATCCTGGCATCTATTTTATGACATGGTGCTATTATTATCCTTATCTGAGGTACAGAGGTTCCAGCTGAGCTATTTCAAATTCTAAAAGATGATGCTGTGAAAGTGTTGCACTCAATATGCCAGCAAATTTGGAAAACTCAGCAGTGGCCACAGGATGGAAAAGGTCAGTTTTCATTCCAATCCCAAAGAAAGGCAATGCTCAAACTACCACACAAATGCACTCATCTCACACGCTAGCAAAGTAATGCTCAAAATTCGCCAAGCCAGGCTTCAACAGTACCTGAACTGTGAACTTCCAGATGTTCAAGCTGGATTTAGAAAAGGCAGAGAAGCCAGAGATCAAATTGCCAACATCCACTGAATCACTGAGAAAGCAAAAGAGTTCCAGAAAAGCATATGCTTCCGCTTTATTGACTACGCCAAAGCCTTTGACTGTATGGATCACAATAAACTGTGGAAAATTCTTAAAGACATGAGAATACCAGACCACCTGACCTGCCTCCTGAGAAATCTGTATGCAGGTCAGGAAGCAACAGACAGAACTAGACATGGAACAACAGACTGGTTCCAAATAGGAAAAGGAGTACGTCAAGGTTGTATATTGTCACCCTGCATATTTAACTTATATTCAGAGTACATTATGAGAAATGCTGGGCTGGATGAAGCACAAGCTGGAATCAAGATTGCCGGGAGAAATATCAATAACCTCAGATATGCAGATGACACCACCTTTATGGCAGAAAGCGAAGGGGAACTAAAGACCCTCTTGATGAAAGTGAAAAGGGAGAGTGAAAAAGTTGGCTTAAAACTCAATTTTCGGGAAACTAAGATCATGGCATCTGGTCCCATCACTTCATGGCAAATAGATGGGGAATCAATGGAAACAGTGAGACTTTATTTTGGGGGGCTCCAAAATCACTGCAGATGGTGATTGCAGCCATGAAATTAAAAGAGGCTTACTCCTTGGAAGAAAAGTTATGACCAACCTAGATAGCATATTCAAAAGCAGAGACATTACTTTGCCAACAAAGGTCCATCTAGTCAAAGCTATGATTTTTCCAGTGGTCATGTATGGATGTGAGAGTTGGACTGTAAAGAAAGCTGAGCGCCGAAGAATTGATGCTTTTGAACTGTGGTATTGAAGAAGACTTTAGAGAGTCCCTTGGGCTCCAAGGAGATCCAACCAGTCCATCCTAAAAGAAATCAGTCCTGAATATTCATTGCAAGGACTGATGTTGAAACTGAAACTCCAATACTTTGGCCACCTGATATGAAGAGCTGACTCATTTGAAAAGACCCTGATGCTGGGAAAGATTGAAGGTGGGAGGAAAAGGGGATGATAGAGGATGAGATTTTTGGATGGCATCACCGACTCAATGGAGATGAGTTTGAGGAAACTCCGTGAGCCGGTGATGGACAGGGCGGCCTGGTATGCTGCAGTCCATGGGGGTCGCAAAAAGTCGAACTGAACTGAACTGAGATACAGATAGAGCAAGTCACTTGATAAAGGTCACACAGCTAGTGAGTAGCAAAGACAGGACATGACCCCAGGCACATGCCTTTATATTCTCTTCTACTTATTCTCTTTTCCCATTCCTCCCTACTGATTTGGGTTTTCCCCCCTATCATTTATGTTCCCCCGTGTTCAACTCACTTTGATCCTCTGTCTCTTGCTGTCCTCTTTTCCTTGATTTTTTCGTATGAAGAACACCTGGCTCATCATTTTTACCTCCTTCAAAGCATTATCTTTCTGGAGTTCTTCATCCATCTCTTGTTTATTATCATCCTTGCTTCTTTTATTCCCAAAGTTCCTTTGCACAGAGGCTGGGGTTTTTGTTTGGTTGGTTGGTTGCTTGCTTATTTATCATTCCTCCTACAATGAAGGAGGTATAGTTTTTGTTCAGCTGACTCTGTGTGAGAGGATAATTGGAGTCTGGAAGTAAGCTGAGGGCCATCAGAAAGATTGCCTTGAGTCTGCAGTCAACTTTCTCATTCATTCTCTCCCCAGGGTACGTCTGTGCTCCAGATTACCAGGAAATCTCCTTGGCTCATAGCAAAGTCGCACATTCGCCTCTCACTCCTCCTGGTATGTCACACATTGGTTTTGGCGTATTTTGATTATCCTTTATTCCTCTGCTGCTTCTCAGGGCTGCCTGTCATGCACAGCCTCCCTGAAATTTGAAACTTGCTAATTGCCAGGGTGATGTTTCTCCCTCCCTATGGGGCTCTGCTTTGGAGATCAGTCCACAGCATAAACCAGGGCTTAGGAAATTCTTGCAGCCTCCACCTTCCTGGGTGGCTCAGATGGTAGAGAATCTGTCTGCAATGCAGGAGACCCGGGCTCAATCCCTGGGTCAGGAAGGTCCCCTGGAGAAGGGAATGGCTACCCACTCCTGTATTCTTGCCTGGAGAATCCCTTGGACAGAGTACCCTGGCAGGCTCCAGTCCATGGGGTTGCAAAGAGTTGGCAGACACAACAGAGCAACTAACACTTTGACCTTCACTCGCCCTTCCTGGCCGTGGGTCATGAGTTTTGATCCTTAGAGCCCTACTTTGCCTGGCTTTCATGGAGATTTGTAGAAGCAAGTCACACACTATCCTCCCTCCCCTGGTCCAATTTTCACTGCATTTGCAGTCTAGTTCCATGCAGTGTAGTTGAGAATTATGGGTGTTTCTGAGTTTCTTCAAAGATAAAACTAACTTGTCTCTTTCAAGAAAGAGAGGGACAGAGACATCCTGAATCAAAATCCTCACCCACTTAAGGTCTTGGACTGGGAGGGGACGTGGATCTCCAATCTGAAAGATTAGGATGGTGGCAAACTTGCCCCATCCTGTAATATATCCAAGGAATGTGAAGCCATCCATTCCTGAGCAGGATCTACCCTGAGCACAACCCAGGAGACATTCGGGAGCTGCCTTCTCTGGCAACAAAGGCTTTTCAGCGTAATATATGGTGGCACATTAAACGGGGACACTGTTGAGGGGATTAGAGGAATTTAGATTCTCCATCTCTCTGGTTGAGGAGGGAATGGCACTTTTGACCCCTTATGGAACAGCCCTGGCACTTCATTAGCATCTTCTCTTTCTTCCTCTTTTCCTACTTCTCCTCCTGCTCCTTCTTCTCCTTGATTATCCTGACTCCCATCCTGCATGGCTGCCAAAGGCATGACAACCACACCGAGTCAGGCAGAAATCCCTTGAGTGCCAAGCCAGTGATGGAGGGAACTGACATAAGCCTGTATTTTCAGGAAGACAGTGTCATAAGAGGAACAGCATACAGAGGGGGAAACAAATGTAAGTTTAGGTCCCAGCTTTGGGTCAGATGTGGGGAAGGCTTTATAGTTTGGAAAGTAGGGGGGAAAGATCTGAATTTGGGAGATGGAGTTAACTAGATTTACCTCTCAGTTGTACCACTTACTCAGAAGGACCCTAGGCTGCAATTTCCCTTCTTTTTAAAAACTTTTATTGAAGTATAGTTGATTTGCAAAGTTGGGTTAATTTCTGCTATACAGCGAAGTGATTCAGTTATATACTATCTCTCACGTTTTTCCATTATTGTTCATCACAGAATATTGAATGTAGTTCCCTGTGCTATACAGCAGGATCTTGTTGTTTATCCATCCTACATATAAAAGCTTGCATGAATTCCCCTTCCTCCCAACCTCTTAGTCAATTAAACAGAAACAATAATACAGTTATATTAGAAAGTTGTTGTAAAAATTAATTGAATACTTATGGTTCTGGAAGATGATGGATTTAAATTAATATCAAATCCTTCCATCGATAAATATTTTAAAATGCTAGAAAAATACAAAATAATTACTTAAAATACAGAATTCAGAAAAAGGAAAACCCCCAGAAATAAGAGTGATAAATGTGTGAGCTCAAAGACACAGTCCCAGTTCCACATGCTTAGCAGAAGACACAGACAAGAAGAGTCCATAGCTGCATTCTCCTTAATAACCCCAAATTGGAAACAGTCCAGATGTCCACCATAAGTAAAATGGATTAATCATGATATATTCAAATTATGGACCAATGTAGACAACTATAGAAGGAAAGTATGGTTATATACTACAGCCCAGAGGAAGTTTACAAGCAATTTTAAATGAAAGGAACACATACAATCTGAATCTCTTTATATAAATTTCAAGGAGAGATAAAGACAACCATTCTGGGGTGCTGGATACATACATCTATGTGAATACAAACATCTATTGCAAATATTACTGTAAACAAGGGATCAGAGTTCATATCACCAGAGAAAACATGATGATTAAATGCAACATGAAACCCTGGGTGGGATCCTGGAGCAGAAAAAGAATATCAAAGAGAAAATTGGCCAAATCCAAACAGAATATAAAGTTTAGTTAATAATCATGTACCAATGTTAATTTCTTAGTTTTAACAAATATATCATGATTATAAAAATGTGCATATTAGGAGAAACTTGGCAAAGAATCTATGAGAATTCTCTGTACCATCTTTGAATCTTTTCTGTAAATTTAAAATTATGCCAAAATAAACTTTATTAGATGTATCAATCACTCTCCTACTATTATCTGACTGACTTTTAAAAATGTGTCCATCCAAAACCCTGCACATGAATGCTTACAGAAGCTTTACTGTAATTACCTAAAAGTGAAAGCAGCCAAGATGTTCTTCAGTACATAGGTGATCCAATAAACAAACTTCGGTACTTTCATACAATAGAATACCATCTGTCAATAAAACCGAATGAGTTATCAAGCCACCAAAAGACATGGATGAATCTTAAATGCATATCACTGAGTTGAACAAGCCAGTCTGAAAATACATACTGTATGATTTCAGTTGTTTCGATTATATGCCATTCTGGAAAAGGCAAAACTAAAGACAGTAAAATGATCTTTGGCTGCTAGAGATGTGGTGGAGGGGGTGGTATTTGAATAAGTGAAAAACAAGAGATTTTTACATGAAATTATTCTATATGATATTTTAATAATGAATATGTGATACTGTGTGACTGACACTATGTGTCAAAACCCATGGAACTTTGCAGCACAGAGAATGAAACTTAATGTCTACAGATTTAAAAAGAAAAAACATTTAGGAGGTCAGAGAACTCCAACATGAAATGCAGAATGTGACAAGAGAATCTAATGTTACAAATGTAATGTTGCAAAAGAAAAAATCTCACCAAAGAGAGAAGATGGAAAAGATGATGACCAAACTAACTAACTTTGGAAGTAAGGGGAGTCTGGAAGACTAAAGGCAAAAGAAAGTGTACATAAGGACTCTATTTCATAAGGTCATTGCCCATGGAAGTGTGGGTTATCAATTCTGAACCCAATATACCTGTATATTGAAATTGAAAAACTAAGTAAACATATGGTGAAAGGTGGGAGCCAGGTTTCTCACTGTTACAGTGGGAAGTGAGATAAGCAAGGAGAGGAAGAGAGAATAATCCACGTGGTGATGGATTCGAGCTAGAGGCATCAGCATGAACTCACGTTTAATATAGAGACAGAAGCTTATAAATAAAAATATTTATAGAAATGAATTAACATACATAAAATTATGTATGTATGAATTAACATACATAAAAATATTTTATCTTCTGTTGGCTGAGAGGACCTAGAAACAACTACATCTCAATCATAACAAACACTCTCATCTCCCAGATCTTGGTTTCTGCGAACATTTTTCATGTAATAGAAACCAGGACTCCTTGGAGAAATGGCTGCTGATTCTAGGACTGGGTCTTCCCTGGTGGCTCAGACGGTAAAGAAGCTGCCTGCAATGCAGGAGACCAGGTTCGATCCTCGGGTCAGGAAGATCCCCTGAAGAAGGGAATGGCAACTCACTCCAGTATTCTGGCCCAGAAAATTGCATGGACAGAGGAGTGTGGTGCAACATGGGGTTGCAAAGAGTCGGATACAACTTAACAACCAACATACACAGGACTGGGCAGGAAATATATAAAATGAGTCTGGAGTATAGTGCCAGAGAGTAAGGAGGTGCTTAACACACACACACACGTGAGCACTTACACACGAAGATGGGGATATATCAGAAGGACACAGAAATCATCTGAAAGAGCTCCCAATGGCCAAAGCTGGCGCAATTTGAGCCACAAAATAAATAAAGTAGTACTGGGTGAAAGCTCAAGCATAAGATAAATATTCACAAGTTCCTACTAATATAAATAAATGATTGAATAATTACAGAAATGATGGAGAAGAGTCAAATCTCTCAAGCAGAAGAATTTCAAATATTTTATGTAGAGACTCAGCCCTTGAGTTCTTAAGTCTGAACTCTGCATAGGGATCCCCCCTCAAAAAAAGTACAAAATTGAAAGCAAGGGGAAAAAAGAGTAACTTTACAGCAGATAAACCACACACACACTGCCTGAAGCCAGGTGATCAAGATTAACAGATACAAGAGATACATTATGTTGATAATACATATCTTGGTTTTGATGTGCTGAGAGTGGCACTTTACCTCTGTGATCTTCTTCCCCACAAAGCATAATTCCAGTCTAACTAAGAGAAAAACATCAGACAAATCAGAATTGAGGTCTATTCTCCGAAAGACCTGATCAATATTCTTCAAAACCGTTAAGGTCATAAAAACAAGGAAAGTCTGAGAAATCACCTCAGCTTAGAGGAGCCTAAAAAAATACAATCACTAAATGTAAATGGTGATCCCTTAGGAGGGATGCTGAAAGAGGAGAAGAACATTTGGTTAAAAAAAAAATTACAATCTGAATAATATATGAACTTGCTGCTGCTGCTGCTAAGTCACTTCAGTCGTGTCCGACTCTGTGCGACCCCATAGACGGCAGCCCACCAGGCTCCCCCGTCCACAGGATTTTCCAGGCAGGAGTACTGGAGTGGGTCGCCAGTGCCTTCTCCATATGGACTTGAGTGGATGATAATATAGCAATATTAGTTTGAGCATAGTAACAAATGTATCATAATAATGTAGGAGAACATACCCTGAGTAGGGGGCATATTGGAACTCCCTGTTCTATCCTCACAGCTGTTCTATAAACCTAAAACTATCCTAAAATAATAAAAAGTTTACTTAAAAAAAACAAATACTCTTCAAAAAAGTAATTGCCATACTAACAGTAGGGGAAAAGCTTACTAGGAAAAAAAAGATATTAATGCTTCTGGATTTATTGATCTTATAGAATGACAGATTGTCAGAATAAAATTGTGTTTAGGAAAACAAAAACAATGACACATATGCAGAACAAATAAAATTAAAGCTTGGTATTTAGTAATGCATCCTTGGGTGGTAAAACTGCAAGGAAAACCCAGGAAGTCATTACCGTAAAAATCCAGGTGCTGATTCATTTTGGTGGGAAGGGACCTGAGGGTAATTTCTGAGACTGCAAAGCTCTGTTTCTTGAACAGGGTGGTGGGTATGTGGGTGATAAATTTGTCTTATATTTGTGATAAATTATACAGCTATATTTTTCTGTTTTGGGAATTTTTCTATGTGCTACAGATTACAACAAAGGTTAGGGTGAAAAAAATGCACGAAATTGAGAGAATGGGTAAGAATGTTCTGTAATTGGTGAAACATATGCATCCCCAGAAGAATTTTGAAACTGATGAAAATTCTTTAAAAAAAAAAAATTCACACCTAGACACATGACTTAAAAGACAAGAGAAAAACAAATAGGGCAAAACATTAACAATCTATTAAATCTAGCAATTGGGATCTAGGGGATTATATTATTTTGTATGATTTATGAATGCATGGAATATTTTATAATTAGCTTATTTTTAAAAAAATTAAAAAGCACTAATAAGAAAATATATTTAAATAAAGAAAATGCCTATTAAGAGAAGTCAGAATAGTGGTTACTTCAGAAAAGAAGTTTTGGAATTAACTGTCATTGACAGGAAAGCAGTACAAAGGTCCCATTGGGGTCTGGAAATTTTTATAATTTGATCTAGTCACTGGTTGCATGGTGGACACATACCTAAAAATCTGTGTAGGTATGCATTTAGAATTAGCCCACATTGCATACTTTAATGCATATGTGAAATATTCATTAAACAAGGATTTCCCTGGTAGTCCAGTGGCTTAGACCCCACAATCCCAATGCAGGGGGCTCAAGTTCAATCCCTAGTTGGGGAACTAGATCCCACATTCAACAACTAAGAGTTTGCATGCTATAATAACTAAAGACTCCGCATTCTGCAATGAAGATCAAAGATCCTGAGTGCTGCAATTAAGACCTAGCACAACCAAATAAACAAATATATTTTAAATATATTAATTAAGCAGTTTAAAAGAAGCTTACAAGAAAACGCCTGTGGCAGCACCTGGCACCTGTGTGCATGCTAAGTTGCTTCAATCGTATCCAATTCTTTGCGACACTATGGCCTACAGCCTGCAAGATTCCTCTATCCATGGGATTCTCCAGGCAAGAATACTGGAGTGGGTTGCCATTCCCTTCCCCAGGGAATCTTCCCAACCCAGGGATCAAACCTGCGTCTCACGTCTCCTCCATTGGCAGGCAGGTTCTTTACAACTAGCGCCACCCAGTGGCTGGGACCTGCTGCTACTGCTAAGTCGCTTCAGTCGTGTCTGACTCTGTGCGACCCCATAGAGGGCAGCCCACCAGGCTCCCCCGTCCCTGGGATTCTCCAGGCAAGAACGCTGGAATGGGTTGCCATTTCCTTCTCCAATGCATGAAAGTGAAAAGTGAAAGTGAAGTCGCTCAGTCGTGTCCGACTCTTAGCGACCCCATGGACCGCAGCCCACCAGGCTCCTCCGTCCATGGGATTTTCCAGGCAAGAGTACTGGAGTGGGGTGCCATTGCCTTCTCCGGAGAAGGCTGGACCTAGTAGGTATTAAAAGAATATATGCATGCTCTGATGCTGAAACTGAAGCGCCAACATTTTGGCCACCTGATGCAAAGAGCTGGCTCCTTAGAAAAGACCCCGATGTTGGGAAAGATTGAAAGCAGGATCATAAGGGGACGATAGAGGACAAGATGGTTGGATGACATCACTGACTCAATGGACATGAGTTCGAGTAAGCTCCAGTAGATGGTGAAGGGGGGAAGCCTGGCGTGCTGCAGTCCGTGGAGTCGCAAAGAGTTGATCCAATATACAGATTGGTATGTTAAGCCCAATATATATGGGTTCGATCATGGAAGACAAGTGACCACGGAAGACAGTGATCACACGCTGAGTACGTAGATAAACCAGGCCTCAGCCCCAGGTGTGCATCTTGGTGTGACAGTTGGGCCTGGGCATCCCCACCTTCTCCTTCTTGGTTACAAGCCTGAGGCTGAAGCTGGCTTTGGTGGAGCCAGAGGCTTGGATTGTGGGTGTTCACATATGGCTCCCCTATTCCTCTGGCCAGCCTGTTTGCAAGACCCACTGCAAACCCCGTCTGCCTGTTAAAGCAGTTGCCACTATGAGAATGCCCGTTGCCAGTTCAAGCTCCCGGTGCCTAACAGGTGTCCCAGAACCACCTCCTCACCTCGGGCACCATCCACCCTGCAGGCCTTTGGCTGGCACAGGGCCTATCACTCAGTCTCATGATAATGCAAAATTTCAAGTGCATGTAGAATGGGAGAGAGCAGAGCCAGTGTAGAATCAGTGCCTGCTGGTACCTTTTGCCACCCACCTCTCCCTACCCCACAGAATACCTTGCTCTCTGGGATAACTTCTGAATTGCTGTGTATAGTCACTAAGTCATATCTGACTCTTTGCAACCCCATGAACTATAGCCCACCAGGTTGTCCATGGGATTCTCCAGGCAAGAATACTGGAGTGGGTTGCTATTCCCTTCTCCAGGTGATCTTCCCAACCCAGAGATCAAATCCATGTCTCCCGCATCTCCTACAGTGCAGGTGGATTCTTCACCCACTAAGCCACCCAGGAAGCGCATAACTTCTGAATGTGTGTGTGTGTGTGTGTGTGTGTGTTTTAGATACTCGACTGTGCCCAACTCTTTTTGATCCCATGAATTGTAGCCCACCAGGCTCCTCTGCCGATAGAATTTTTCAGGCAAGAATCCTGGAGTGGGTTGCCATTTCCTCCTCCAGGGGATCTTCCTGACCCAGGGATCGAACCCATGTCTTCTGCACTGGCAGGCAGATTCTTTTCCACTGAGCCACCTGGGAAACCTCTAACTTCTGAATAACACATCCCAATTCACAAGACCACCGCAGTGCCCATTGACTGACACAGTGGATTCTTGTTGTCACGCTGGGAGTGCTGGTATGAGACCAGGGAATTAGGACTCCCAAGGGTTTACCGGCAGAGGTGGGATTGCAGCCAGGTCTCCTGCCTTTCCATGCTGCCCACTGTATATATTGCTCTCTGCACACATGGGAGGAGCAATGAGAGAAAACAACAAACTTACACACAAAGTGAGTGCTCAAAATTTCAAGTGCTCTGAGAGTGAAGCCTCTGTCTTCATGCTTTAAAAACAAAAACAGAGGACTCCCAGGAAACCGTAACTACCCCTCCGCAGTGATTCCTGTCACTGTACCCCAACTCCAAAAAGCTGGGCCACAAGATCTTTTCTGCTTTTGAAGGAAGCTCAGAGCAATAAAGGAGAAGGGGCAGAGTCCGACATTTTAAAGCTGGAAGTTATGAACTTTTTATTAAGGTGGATTCTGCTTTTATCATTAGCATGTAATGAATTATTCTCAGCTATCAATGCCTTGGTAATTGTCTCTCCAAAGAATATCATTAAACATTGCAGGAGACTTTTGATCATTATTAACAAAAGTGATAACTTGGAATAATCTTGCATTTCTCAGTTGAGGCTGCAAACCTGAAGCATTAGGATAGATAATTAATGACAGGTGGAAATCTTCAGAGATAGCCACCAGCGGTGTTTTATCTTTGTTCTTCCCAGCAGGTCCTCCTAGGTTAGGGGGAAAGTTTGCTCACTAGCGTCAGACCGTCTCCCGGACCAGTAGCTTGAATTCCTTCTCCACCACTTCCTGGCCATAGATCAACATTTCTTCTCTGAGCATCCATTTCCTTCTATGGGTTCCTTTAGCTACTAGTGAGAGAGATTGAATTTCAAGGCTAAAGCCCAGAAAATGTTCACAGGATGCCAGATTCTATTGTCAAGAAATATGTACTCAGATATTTTTCTTCAGAACTCAAAATCATGAAAATTTATTTGAAAGCTCCAACAGTAGCCGATGTGAAATCACAGCATCCCATTTGAATCAGGATTCTTCTGTGTTGTTCTACATTATTTATAGGAATAACACACATTATGCTCTCATTATAAGCCAAGTACTAAGCCAAGACCTTTAATATGAAGTATCTCATTTGATACTTCACATTATGACAGTTCTAGGAAGTAGAAACCATTTTCCCCACTTGACAGAAGAGATGAGGTCCAAAGTCACTCAGGCAATAAAGAGTGGAGCTGGGATTCAAACCCATGCCGTCCACTTCAGGCACCGCTGTGCTCCACCACATCACATCTGTTTTAATCTTTTCAGATGCAATGTGACCTTTTTGAAAGCAGAGAATTGATGATCTCAGAATCCTCTCCGTTCTATCCCAAGTTTCTCTCATATGAGCCAAAGACGATTCCAAGACTTCCCAGTGGATTTTCTAATATGCAGGCAATGCCCAGTCCTCACCAGCCTGCTTCTAAATCTTAGTCATAAGGCAGATCATGCTTTCTGAAAATAGTTTGTCCAGTATCTCACATTTCACATGCCTTTCTTATAATCTGATTTTGATGCTCTTCCATTCTGTGGTGGGCTCCATGTTCCCTCCCCTTAAATGTGGAAGGGTTTGTTGCTTTGTGACTTCCAAGAATAGGTCATAATTCTCTCATAATTCTCCTAGGAGAATTATGATTCTCCTAGGAGATATTTGCTCTTGGAACTCATCATCATGCTGTAAGGAAGCACAGGCATTCTGTGACAAGATCCTTGAGGAGAAGCTTACATGGAAAGGAACTGAGACCCCCAGGCTTCAGATGTAGCTAAGATCCAGGCAACAGTCTGAGCCCACCTGCCATCTGCATGAGAGAGTAGCCGTAGTGAAGATGAATTTTCTGACCCTCCATTGAGCCAACCTAGCTGATGCCACATGGAACACAGGCAAGCCTTCCTCACCAAACTCTGCCTAAATTATGGATTCACGAGCTAAAATGTGTTTCAGGCTACTATGTATTGAGTGGTTTGTTCTGCGGCCACAGACATACTAGAAGAAGCTCTATCTTGCTTTCCAAACCCATATTTTCAACTGCTTTCTGTACATGAATGTCCCCAGGTCACTTCAGACTTAATGTATTTAGGGAGTTCTACTTCCATTTTGAACATAGAAGTGAATATAGAAATCCCCCCAGACGTGTCACTTCCATCCTCATTATGCAAACAATCAGATAAACTACAAAATCATGACTTTTTTGGAGCCCATTGGAGAACTGAGCTCCTAAAGCAGCCAAGTGATCTGAATGCCAAAGCATAGCAAGCTCCTTCAAGGAGTGACCACATGGAATGTTTCACCTTCAGAATGCAGGTGAGAAGGATGTAACTACCCCCAAAAGTAGGTAAGAAGAAACCAGCTAAAATTGTCATGAACTTTTAAAGGTTTGGCGCAGGCTTACAAAAGACCCTCACGCTAGGAAAGATTGAGGGCAGGAGGAGAAGGGGGTGACAGAGGATGAGATAGTTGGATGGCATCACCGACTCAATGGACATGAGTTTGCACAAACTCCAGGAGATGGTGACAGGGAAGCCTGGCGTGCTCACAACTTGGTGAGTGAACAACAGCAATAGTACAAGGGAAGTTTGCATTTCCTTGCAAACTTTTCCCTAGGGGTCTCGGCAGTGTGCTCATGAGAAAGACTAGAAGCAGGGCAGGAAATGTGGGGAGGTTGGAATAGGAGGGATAGGCATACAGCTGATGCTCGACTGCAGCTGGGTCACAGACAAAACCCACCCCTTTCACTCCCCCAGACCCTTCTCTCTCAAAGCAAATGTTTTGAGATACTGGGAAGAGTAAAAGAAGTCTTCCTGCTCCCAAGGCTCAAGCAAAGACAGTTTTCTTTGGGGGAAAGAGGTAGAAGCAGAAGTCTTCTGTCCTTGGGGAAGGGGGAGGAAACACTCCCAGACCCAGGGTCTTGCTCTGATACAAAGCATAGGTCTGCTGGTGCTGGGGGAGCAAAGGGCCCTGTGTCCGCCTTAGACACAGGACAGTATTTGGCTGCCAGGGGGAAGAGCAGGACTGCTGATAATGTCCCATCCCTGAGGTCCATGTGCAGAGTAGTGTTAGTAGCTCAGTCGTGTCCGACTCTATGTGACGCTGTGGACTGTAGACCACCAAGCTCCTCTGTCCATAGGATTCCCAGGCAAGAATACTGAAGTGGGTAGCCATTCCCTCTCCAGGGACTCTTCCCCACCCAGGGATCGAATCCAGGTTTCCTGCATTGTGGGCAGATTATTGACCATCTGAGCCACCAAAGAAGCCCCCAAACAGTCTAACATCTATGTAATTACAGTCCAAGAAGGGGGGGGCGGGGAATGGGAGAAATTATTTGAAGGAATAATGGCTAAGGATTTTCCAAAATTAATGAAATATAGCAAATCATAGGACTTCCCTGGTGGCTCAGATGGTAAAGAATCCACCTGCAATGTGCGAGACCTACGTTCAGTCCCTGGGTGGGGAAGGTCCCGTGGAAGAAGGCATGACAACCCCCTCTGGTATTCTTGCCTGGAGAATCCCCACGGACAGAGGAGCCTGGCAGGCTATAGTCCATGGGGTTGCAGAGTCAGACATGACTGAATGACTAAGCGCAGCACAGTGAACCATAGATGCAAGAAAATTGAAGAGCAAGCAGAATAAATAACCACACACACACACGTGCACGCATATTTGGATACACACTCAGGCACAGACACCTAGACATTTCATAATCAAATTGCTGAAATTCTAAACATCGGAAAGAAAAAGAACATCTTGAAGATAGAGAAAAAGGGAAACATTACATACAGGAAAACAAATACAAGAATTCGGCAGAAGAATGAAATGATGCAAGCCAGAAGAAAATGGAGTGAGAACTTTAAAGTACCACTAGAAAAAACTGTCAACCTAGAATTTCAAGTCAAGCAAGAATGTCTTCAAGAAATGAAGGTGAAATCAAAAATTTTCAGAAAAATGAAAGCTGAAAGGATACACTGGGAGCAGACTTATACCACAAGAAGCTTTAAAGGGAGTCCTTCAAAAGGACTAAATTACCAGTTGGAAATTTGGATCTGTACAAAGAAATGAAGTACAACAAAAAGTGTAAAAATGTGGATAAATGTCTTTTATGATATTTTTAAACTGATTTTTACATTGCTTTAAAATATAATTGACTGTTGAAGCAAAAGCAGTCATAATGTATCTGGGGTTTATAGCATATGTAGAAGTAAAATATATGTCAAGTATAGCATCAAAGCAAAAATGGGAGTGAGGAAATGGAAATATGTATAGAGACTGTGGCAAAGCTAAAGACATATATTATAAACCCTAAAGCCATCATTAAAAAATGAAAGGGAAATGAAACAAATCAACCAAGAGTGGAGATAAAAATGAATTATGAAAAATACCCGACTGATCCAAAAGAAAGCAGAAAAAAAGGAATAAGGAAAACAAACAAAAAAAGATGTAACAAATAGCAAACAAGCAGCAAGATTCATCAGAGCCTTTTTCCTTCAGCTTCATTTCCTCCTGAGCCTAATGTAATATTTAAACGACAGTGCAGAGTTCTTAGTGAGCCTCAGCCTGTTTAATCAGCACCCAGCCTTCTTTGGGTTGTTTCTGAAGATGCTGAGGCCACTGGTGGAAATGGCTCCTCCTCCTCCATCATTAGCTCACAGCCACAGAAAATTACATGCTCTACATTCTTTACAGAAGGTTATTGAATTTTATCAAGGGTGGATCAGAGTAAAGTCTGTTCTATGAAGACAGGATTGTTCAGAGCTGCTCAGCAAATTAAATGCCGCCTGGGAAACAAAGACCCCCGTGTCCTCCTCCTCTCTCTTGTCTGGCTCCTACTCCTCATCCTGGAGCTCCAGCATGTTTGTTTTATGGCTGAAATAGATTTTTAAATGTAAGGTGTTCTTAGGACAAAATCAGGTGTTCTGAAAAAGCGAAAGGAGAAAAGAGAAAAACTGGCAAAACCATATATTTAAATATGTATATTAAACACAACTAGATCAGTATTTGAATTAAATATAATAGTCTAAGAAACTCAATTAAAAAAAAGAAATGTCAGTAGACTATAGGAGAGTAGATAGAGATTATGATTCCAAAATCTTTGTATTGTTTTGGAGAAGGGTAAAGATACCAATTAACTTCAAACTTTAGTGAAGTAAATGTACTAAAAATGTAAGACAATCACTAAAGTAGTAGATGGTGCCATTTCCCCCAATGTGAAGGATAAAACAGAATCTGGAAAGTAAAATGGGATAAAGCAAAAAAAAAAAAAAAGGTCAGGTTTGACGAACAAAGGCCAGATCCAACTCTGTGCTACCTACAAATACACACAAAGTATAAAATCATTAAATAGAATAAAAAGAAAAGAATGGAAACACATGGTGTGAAAATGAATCAAAAGAAAGTTGGAGTGACTATATTAAGACAAGTAGACTTCAGAACAAGGAATAAACCAAGAATAAAAAGAGACACTTCATATTCAAAGGGCTTCCCTGGTGGCTCAGTGGTAAAGAATCTGCCTACAGTGCAGGAGACGCAGGGGCCTGGGGTTCGATCCCTAGTTCAGGAAGATGCCCTGCAGGTGGACATGGCAATCTGCTCCACTGTTTTTGCCTAGAAAATCCCATGGACAGAGCCTGATGGGCTACAGTTGACGGGGTCTCAAAGAGTCAGACATGGCTAAAGTGACTGAGCTCCCACACATATTAAAAAAAAAACAAAAACACTTCTTAATGTGTATGCCCTTAACAACAGAACTTCAAAATAAATAAAGCAAAAATTGATAGAACTGTAAGGAGAAAGAGACAAATCCAGCATTACAGCTGGAAACCTCACCACTCTCTCAGTAATCAATAGAACTTGTAGACAGAAAATCAAAAGGGATATAAACAGCCTGAACATCAGAATCAGAGAACATGAACCTAAACCCTCTTCCAAAATAGAGGAGGGAAGATTCTAACTCATTTTATGCAACCAACATTATCCTAATACTTTAAGCCAGTTAAAGAAATTACAAGAAAAGGAAACTATAGACCAATGTCCCACAGACCCATGTTTTGGATGCAAAATCTTTAACAAAATATTACCAATTGAATCCAAAAATCTATTCAAAAGGATAACATGACATGGTCTGATGAGAATTATCCCGGAAATTCAAGATCAATTCAAAACCAGCAAGGGTTAGGATCTCACATAGGGCTGCACTGTTTTTCTACCACTTCCTGAATGCCATGTCAACGGAACTCCCCGTGTTAATCACATTTAGAAGAGGTGGGACCATATATATGAAGTTAGCAGTAAATGGTGCCTTGTTATTGTTTAGTCACTAAGTCGTGTCCAACACTTTTGTGACTCATGGACTGTAGCCTGCCACTCTCCTCTGTCCATCGGATTTCCTAGGCAAGAATACTGGAGTGGATTGCCATTTCCTTCTCCAGGGGATCTTTCTGACCCAGGGATCAAACCTGGGTCTCCCACATAGCAGGAAGATTATTTACCGTCTGAGCCATCAGGGAAGCCCCAGTTCAATTTGTAATAGGCCTCTGATGTTCAGAAATCCAAACAAGTGTCAGCCCCACCAATCACAATCAACCCCATGGATCATGGGTTGTGGGTTCTGGTGAATGAGGTGGGCAAGACCAAAGAAGCAAACTTCCAGACCTTTATGTGTATCCCAGAGTACAGGGTGAAATGTCAAGCTCAGACCTTCAGGAACAAACAAGGCAGGGGGTCTAAGTATGACTGAGACCAGCGGCAGGGCCATTTCTGGCCCGAGTCCCTTCCTCAGGGCTGCTGAAAGCTCTGGCAATCTGGGTGCCTCTAATCTTGTATGTGACAGGTAAGGGCTCCCTGCTAAGAGGAGAGAAGAGCTGGAGGGGAGCTGCAGGGGGCAGGGATCCAGGGCAAGGCGGACAGTTCCCCTCAAGAGATAAACTCTCAGGGGAAATCATCCCTTCTTGATGTCCCCTCTTGAACCTAAGTTCTGTCTATAAAACCAAGACAGGGTCCCTCCACACTAAACCACAAACCCTTCGTCAGCCTGGCTTCTGCTCTGCAATGACTCACTGCTCTGAGCACGCTTCTCCCCACATCAGGGATGGGAGACACGGAGAAGACCACGGTCCGGTGCCCTCTAAAGTCATTGACGACTGCAACGGAAGTCATTGACGGTCGACAGTAAGTTAGGGACTGAAATTATTCAAGCTCTTAAAATGGGATAATAAGGTAACTTTCCTCCTCCTGCTATGAGCTCATTTAATTGTAAAGATCTTAATAAATTCAGCCTGATTAACTCCAACCTTGTGGGGGAAGGTTATTCAGAGTTGTGGAATTAATTTTAAACAGAAGCAAAAAAAAAATAGAGCAAGGAAAAGAAAACCTCCAATGAGCAATGAGGAGGGAGGATATTTACGTGCAGGAAGTCAGCTCTGAGGAGGACCACTGCGGGGGCCCAGTCTGCTTTTGAAATCTCACAGCACGGGCTTTGATTAATAATTCACTTTCCCAAACTTGGCGGAGCCTCAGGCAAGCTCCCTGGGCCCAGGACCAGCTTGACTGTGCACCCCCAGTGCTGAAGATGAAGGGTGGATCCTGGGGCTCACCTGCCCCTAAGTGCTTTCTGTGTCCCTGTTCTCACCGTGCTCGGGACCCAGGAGGCCATGGTTTATGGTTTCCCATCTCAACTCCTGTACTCACCAGCTGCCTAACTGTGGCTAAGTTGATCCCTTTGGGCATCAGTTTTGTAAGGAAGGGAACAACCCTCAAGGTAAGATCAAGACGCACTTGAAGTGACTCCCCCAGTCCCAGGAGTGTGTCAGCCACCACAGCCATTGTTGCTGGGTGGCCTTGGGGTTGGTGTGTGCTTTCTGAGGCTCTCTTAGCCATGCTCTCCTCATGGACTCTGCTGAGCTGCATCCCTGACTCCTCCCATCTCTGGTCTCTCTGGTCAGCCTCTTGAGCTGCCCACCCCACCCTGACCTTGACCCACAAACAGCTTGAATGATTTAGAAAAGGAGTCTGTTGGTCAAGTTGGACTTCCTGTGGCCCACATGCTCTGCATATAACAAACTTTATACCGAAACCTCTGGCCAGCCTTAGAATTTCTGTGGAAGAGAAGGGGATGGAGAGCCCTACTGACCTATGTTTGAGGGCCCAGGAAGCCTGATGAAATACCCACACCTAAGGACTTCCCTGGTGGTCCAGTGGCTTAGACTCCAAACTCCTAAAGCAGGAGGCCCAAGCTCCAACCCTAGTCAGGGAATTAGATCCCACATTCCACAGCGAAGAGTTCCCATGCACTGCTAAAGAATCTGCATGCCGCAACTGAGACCCAGCACAGCCGAAGAAATCAATATTGAAAAGAGAGAGAGAGACTTTGTGCTTTCTTTGCTATGGGAAGACACAGGAAGAAGGTGCTCATTTGCAGGGAAGAACACCAAATCTGCCAGCACTTTGATCTTGGGCTTCCCAGCCTTCAGAAGTGTAAGAAACAAATTTCTGTTGTTTGTCAGCCAGTCCATGAGAATTTGTCAGACATAGCCCCAGCCAACCGAGACAGCCCCCCTCAAGTTCTCCACTCTCTGCTTACCCGGGTTAAAAGAGTTGCTTAGTGGATGTGAGTGGCCCAGATGAGCATCTGTTGACTGGTAGGTGTCCTGCAGGTACATCACAGGGTTAACACCTTGAAAAATTAACCTGACTCTTAGATGGCGGCAGTGATAGAATTTGCCATCGGCTACCAAGTTGTACTGTACCCCAAGCTTGAAACTCCTGTGGGGTCTACCTTTGGCAAGAAACACATACTTGGGCTTCCCCGGCAGCTCAGTGGTGAAGAATCCACCTGCAAGGTAGCAGCTACAGGAGATGCAGTTTCAATCCCTGGGTCGGGAAGATCCCCTGGAGGAGGGCATGACAATCCACCCCAGGATTCTTGCCTGGAGAATCCCATGGACATAGGAACCTGGCCAGCTTCGGTCCATAGGGTAAAGAGTTGGACATGATTGAAATGTCTTAGCACACACATGCATATACTTGGCCTTGGTGCTCCTACCTTACTTAGCCCGTGGCTCAGAGGGAGTGTTGTGGAGGCCACCCAATGCACACCTGGTTTCGGATCCAGGCCCACTGGCTCCCTGAGAATAGCACTTAGCCGACTTCCATAAACAAGGACATTCATCTTAGTCAGCCTTAATGAACCGCATTTGTCAGACAGGAACCAGAGAGCAGCTGTGTTGGAGGGAGACGAATCACTTAATCCAAGGCTCCTGATGTGGGAGCCCCTGGCACAGTAGCGATCATGGCATTTAACTATGGAAGGGGCCTGGAGGAGCCCCGTCGGGGGAGGGCTGGCTGCCCTTGACTGTTCCTGTCGAGACAAAGCATGTGAGCTGGCAAGTCAGTGTGTGCGCTGGCTGGTGCTTCTCTCCCTGATGAGCATCTGTTTCTGGGGCTGAGTACCCTGCAGATGTCTGGGCAGGAAAAGAGACATAGGGGGTGCGCAGCCTCTGTTGGCAGCAGAATGCAGGCCCAGGAAAAAAGACTCTGTTCAGAGTCACCCCTTTGGGTTCCACCAACTTGTTTCCTTTGAGATATTTTCAGGAAAGACTCTTGTGTACCAGGGACAGGAACCCATCTCAAGTGAGTTTAGGCAAAAAAGGATATGTATGGACTTTTTGTGACTGTGAGGTTGAACATCTGTGCTGCAAGCAAGGTGGGCAGTAGCTGGGTTTCACGAACAAGTACCTCTGGGAACTCAAACACACTTCGAACACCTAAGTTTCTCTCCATGCTTCTTCTGCCTGCTGGCTCTGTCCCCTCTCCCTATAGTCTTCCTCCATCAGTGGGACATTCGGAGATGATGGCTCTCAAGTTTTACCTCTCAGGGTTTCCACCACTGGGAAGGGGTTGATGTAAGCCTTTTCTGACCCTAAACTTTAAAAAAAAAAAAAAAAATACCCGGGAAAGAGCTCTGATTGATCATTGCAAGTCGATCAACACAGTCATCTAGCAGCAGTCCCAATCTTTTTGGCCCCAGAGACTGGTTTCATGGAAGGCAATTTTCCCAAAGAACCAGGGAGCAGAGGGTGGTTTCGGGATGATTCAAGTGTGTTACATTTATTGTGTACTTTATTTCTATTGTTATTCCATCAACTCCACCTCAGATCATCAGGCATTAGATCCTGAGGTTGGGGACCTCTAATCTATGGCATAAGGCCTGGAGTCACCTACGGCAGCTCCCAAGGGAATCCCATGGCTGGAATCAGAAAGGAGCTGTTCTCAGGGTAAAGTCAGAGGCCTCAGCAGACCAGATAGCACATGTCTGCCTTCATGATCTTTGATCCTCACTTTGCCCCAACCCCATATCCAGATCAGCTTCTCTCTGTACCAGGAGAAGGTCCAGAGACCACTACTTACCTTGAAGACACTCAGGGAAAAGGAGTGGGGGGGATGGATGGGCTTTTCAGAGGCTGGTTTCTACCAATCCAATCTTCAGGGCTCTATGTGACACCAGGACAAACGCTGGGCTTGCCAGGCAATTTTTCTTCGTTGATTTTGACAGTCAAGTATCCCTGAGGCCAGGATCCTTGTGGATTTTGCATATTTACTAAGCTGCTGCTCCTCTGTACAAGCCCCAAGTTCTCAGATACAGCCGGAATAAGGACTGTGCTTGTGAATGACAGCAGCACACTGCAGGTGGCAAAAACGCGGCCCAATCACTCCCTGAAATTTTCAGTCTTGACCAAGAACCTCAGTACAAAGTTTATTTTTAAAGTGAAACAATACATTTCACATCATGATCCAGGACGTAGAAATACACACACGTGCGCACACACACACATATAAATCTGAAACAAATTTTGAAAAACTCTATCTGCCTCTATTATACAGGATGCAATTTGATGTTTTGTATTCTGTTCGTTCCTTTTCTATCCTATTTTTACAATGCCACTAAAATTTTTTCATGACCCACAGATGAGACAGAGCCTGCATGGTTTTATTTCTCCTTTTTTTAATTGGAGGATAATTGCTTTACAACGTTGTATTGGTTTCTGCCATACATCAACATGAATCAGCTACAAGTATATATGTACTCTTTCCCTCGTGAGCCTGCCTCCCACCCCAGATCCCACCCCTCTATAGAGGTTGTCCCCTAGCTGAGCTCCCTGTGTTATACCGTGGCTTCCCGTTAGCTCTCTGTTTTGCACATTGTAATGTGTGTCAATGCTACTCTCTCGATTCGTCCCACTCTTTTCTTCCCCCACTGTGTTCACAAGTCCATTCTCTACATCTGTGTCTCTGTTCCCATCCTACAAATAAATAGACCGGATCACCGTGTTGGCAAGAAACACGCATAACCTCACTGAGTCTTCACACAATACAGACCTCATTAAACAGCCATTTTTAGAGCAAAAATTTCATAGATAGTATATATTCTGGATGCCAGACCCTGATCTGGGCTATTTTTTTTTTTAATAGATCTTTATGGACTTTTTTTTTTTAATTTTACACTATCTTTAAGGGTTACTTTCAATTCCCAGTTATTACAAAAGACGGCCTGCATTCCCCGTGTTGTACATTACATCCTTGAGCCTAGTTTGTTCCTCCCACTCCCCACCCCTAGGCAAGGAGCCAGACCTGGGAGAGAAGCTGCCTTCAGCCACACCAGACTAACTCATGTGGAGATGAGGAACCTCCCAGCTGAGCCCTGACTTGATTCCTGACCACACAGTGGTGAGATGTCATAAATCGGTGGTTGTCTTGAGTCAATAAGTGTTGGCTACGTTGCTACACACAGTAGTCAGTGAGTTTCAAGAGCTCCAAGCCACCAGCAGCGTCCAGGTTCCTGGAATGCCTTGTCTCTTCTCCCTGCAGCTAAAGGGAGGAAGTCTGCACTCCGCCAAATGGACTCTGCTGAGAACGTGCCAGAGCAGCACATCTTGTCTCTCCTCCTCTGCTGCCGGGGCCACCGTGACTTGGGGCGGAATCCCAACTTTATAAGCCAGGAGGATGCAATCAGTGAGACCTTTGGGGGCTTCTGGACCCCCATCTCCAGCATGCTAATCTGCCCAGGGGGCCACTGGCCACCCATAGATGCCCTTCATGGAATGGAGGGGGAACCAGAGAGAAGGAAGCTACCAACTGAGAAGGGGAATGTGTCGGGTATGGAAATAGACATAAAGAGCAGAAAAGATTTCCTTGTGTTTCGACAGGAGTCTCAGGGCACCACCACTGGCTGACAGGGGGAGAAACACTGCCTTGAAATCAAAAAGTGTTTCTTCAGAGGAGGAGGCTTTGTTGTTACACTCAGGCCCAACACCACACAGTGAAGAAAGAAAGAAACCCCCCGCCTCCCCCACCCCAAGAGGCTGTCCTATAAGGGCTGGAGGCCAAGGCCAGAGAGGGGAAAGGTAGAGGGTAGTGGAGGGAGGGGTAGGAACTGTTTATTACTATTTACTCGAATTAATAAGATGTTGAACAACAGCCTCTACATAAAAGCCACAGTTAAAATTAGCAGGTAGTTCATCCTGGTCTAACAATACAGAATAATTAATATCCACACTCATGTGCTTTTTTTCTTTCATAAACAGTAATTAAAGAGAAATATTATATCGCTGCACCTGTTTTTCTCTTTCGGCTTACCACAGTGAGTAAACCCCATCTTTAATTGATGAGAGGAGATGCACATTGAAAAAACCATAGAAAGAGCATGAAAACCCCTCCAGCCTTCCCTGGAGACGTGTAAGAAATCTCAAATTATTAAACCATATGGAGTGCGTAAAGCGAGCGGGCCGTTCCCATTGTGGGGCCAAGACCTAATTTCCCTCTGACTTTCAGCTCCTCTGGCGAGTTCCAAGCTGTCGAGGGAATCAGGCTTGTCTGCCCTGAGGAAGGAGACATCTGTGAGCTGGTACTCCTGAGGGCAAGGAGAGAACTGATTTCTGTGGCCTGTTTCCACTGCTTTCCGACTGGGCCTGAATTCTCTGCCAAGTTCAGAGGCTCTGGGCCCCCCTGTGGACTTCAGCCACCTCCAGCCAGTTCACCCCTCCTGGACTCAAGGGCTTCAACCAACCTGACAGGTGAGGTCAGGGCAGGAAAAGTTAATGTTTGAGGGCACTTTACAGTTGCTCTTTGCAGCTCTTAACACTCAGTATGCAAAGTTATTCCACTCTCCTGCTGAATCCCAGCAGGCCTCCGGCCCGCAGCTGCTGCCTGGAAATTCTGTTCCTGCCCTGGGGCTCTGATTCCACCCAGCACCCTGGGCACCTTGGTGAGGATGCTTCGCCCACCCCACATGGTGGATTTTGCTTTGCAGATGCTCATTTACTAAACCTCCCCAGTGTCTGGATCAACCCTTGAACTCCTGGAAAAGGGGCCAGATGTCAAAATAATGTGAGCATCCTCCAACTTGTCACGCAGGCTGGAACAAAGCTGTAACCGGAGACAAAGAGCCCCGAGAGAGGACTTGGAGTAGACACTTCATAGACGCAGACACAAGCCCCCTTTATTAAGCTCCCAGTGACACACCTGGGGCTCCATGGGCCCCCTGGTTCTGCAGCAACGTGTCAGTACAGTTACTCATCTATAACCATCCCTCCCATGGGTTTCCTTGATGACTCAGTGGTAAAGGATCTGCCTGCCAATGCAGGAGATGAGGGTCCAATTCCTGGGTCAGGAAGATCCCCTGGAGGAGGACATGGCCACCCACTCCTGTATTCTTGCCTGGAGAATCCCCTGGACAGAGGAGCCTGGTGGGCTATACAGTCCATGGGGCTGCAAACAGTCAGACATGACTAAGCATAGACACAGACAAAAGATGGTAGACAGAGGCGCTGCAGCCAGCACAGCGTTGCCCCTTGAGGCTGCCTCCCAAGCAGTGGAATCCGGCAGGCACAAGGACCGAAGGCTGCCTCACGCCTGCTGTTCTCCTCCTGCTGATGCCCACTGATGGCACCGGCCATCCAGCCTGGCTGGGGCTACTGCTCCAAACATCACAGGTCCCTTAGACTCACGATGGGTCTGGGACACATCTTGTCACATTTCAAGGAAGCAGGGTGAGCTCAGAGAGCGGGCTGGGGTGGAGGGTTCCCGGGTCATACCTCGGTATGACTCGGTAAGTATCTTAGGCAAATGAAAGTAAAGCCATGAATGAGGTCCCAGAGATTACTGTGGGCCACACCCCAAGGAAACAAGAGCTGTCAGCAAGGTCAGAGGACTAAGGTGGCCTTGTGGATGGACCCAGAAGTGAGGCAGAATGAAAGGGAAGAGAGTGACTGTGAAGAAGCTTGGAGCTGCTGGACCCTGTTAAGCCTTTGTTCTGAGAGAGAGTCCCTCTTCTCGGTGGATATTCTGCACGTGGCCTGTCTGCTCCCCAGCCCACTGGGTGAGACCACCTGGTGACCGACCTCTTGGCACCTGCAGCAGAGCTGATCCTCAGTCATTGACCTGACTCTTGACTCTAACTGATTTTGACTGGTTCACCCACCTCTGACCACAGAAGTGATACACTTTGAATTTTTGTCATTATAAGCAGTCATGCAGGGCTAATGGGAGCAATTTGCCAAAACGCATTAATAAGCTCAAAAATATTCAAAACTTCTAGCCTGATAATCGTCCTTCTGGGAGTCTAGCCTAAGGGAATCATTAGAGATGTGGACAAGGATTTTGCTCAAAGAAGTTCATGACAGTGTAATTTCGAAGAGAAAGCAACAAACAACATATTGCTTAAATGTTCCATGAAAGGAATATGGTTGTGTGTAGAAAATTCCCTAATATTGTGAAATATGATGCAGTCACTGAAAGTGATTACAAGGATATTTTTGAGCAGCGAGATGCCCATGACATACAATTGCATTAAAGAAAAAAAAAAAGAATATCTGAGTTCTTGAGTTTGGATGTTTGCTACTTATTTGTTCATATATATTTTCTACATTTTCTAAAATTTCCACAATAATCACACAATACTTATAGAATCAGAAAAAAAGAAAGAACTGCTGCTGCCTTCTTCAGGCCTTTAAAGACTTGGTTTCCTGAAACCTGTGTCTCTCATTAACCCCAATGAGGTTCACAAAGCCGGTGCCACGCGTTCCCTGTTAGACCTTGCCTGGCACAGCCCAGTGGGAAAGTTGTGTGTTTGGCTCTAATTCCAAATCCCAGTAAAAACATCACAGCTGTTTTTCTTCTGAATTCTCGACACTGCAGAAGAGAAAGCTTACACACGTTTTTTATTCTCTGCTGCACTGCCAATGTCTCTTTTCATGCAAATACTAAATATACTTTAATGGATCCAGATTATTACTGATGTAACCCAAGATCTGGATAATATAGGCACCATCAGCTGAGTTCTCAAACTCTGAGTTCGGTACTCACAAGTCTTTACAAAGCATAGTGAAGTGAAGTTGCTCAGTCGTGTCCGACTCTTTGCGAGCCCATGGACTGCAGCCTACCAGCCTCCTCCATCCATGGGATTTTCCAGGCAAGAGTACTGGAGTGGATTGCCATTGCCTTCTCCAGAGGATCTTCCCAACCCGGGGATTGAACCCGGGTCTCCCGCATTGCAGACAGACGCTTTACCATCTCAGGGGACACAAATCCAGTTCTGCCTTGAGAAAGAATTGTCTCAGTTCAGAATGGAAAAGCAAATTCAACTTGGCTTAAATGATAAAGGAAATTTATTGTTTCACAGAAACACAAAGTCCAGAGGTAAGCAGACTTTAGGCTCAGTCTGATCCAGCGGTCCATGGTGGTATCAAGGCCCTAGTGCCATTTACTCCTGCTATGTCCTCGGCTCAGTTCCATCCTCAGTCTGGTTTTCCTTGGGGTCTGGTTTCCCTTGGTAGCAATCCAGGGAGGTGAGCCTCTATCCACAGGGCCCTGCTCGGCAGGGAGGATGCCACTGTCCCAGACTTCCCAGCTGGAATATCGAGATTAGATCAGCCTCCACTCAGGTAGTCACACTTGAACTGTGACAGAGAGAGGAAATGCACTGATTATCCTATACTATCGTGTGCCTGAATCAAGCTGGGGGTGAGGGTAGTCAGTTCCACCAGAATCATATGGACCCCCAAGCAGAATTCAGGACCTCTAGACAGTGGAAGATGAATGCCCAGGGTTCCCACAAGTGTCCACCATGGGAAAATTGTCTTTTGACATTTTTTTTAGGAGAATAGCTTAGGGTTGCTTTGTAAGTATCAATTACAGACATGGACATTCAACTCTAATAATTCAGTCAGCAAACCATTAATTTACAAATCTAGTTAAATAAAATATTGTAATTTGTCATTGTTTCTGGCATTTCAAGAAAATAAATGGTTTAAAGAACATTGATTCAAAATACTTGAGTGGCCCAAGGAAACAAAGGTTAGAATTGTAGCTTTTCTAATTGTAGCTTTTCTTTTGGGGTAGAAAATAAAAAGTGAGTCCAGTCAATAGACCCATGAAATCCATCTGTGAGAAGAGACTCTTTCCTTGGGATCTCACCTAACTTTCCTCAAGTTCACCCCTCTGCCCAGATGCCTGCCCTCCCCCTCCCTTCTCTGTTAACATTCCTTCTTAGATGTCCATGGTCCTCTGACATGCCCTCCTCTGGCAAGGCTTCTCAACCTTCCCAACCAACCCAAGGTTCTCTCCTGTGCGCTCAACCTGCACTTGCTACATTATTCCAGGGTGCTGTGCTCCCATTTGTTACCCTGTAGACCATAATAACCAGGGGATCCAGGGAATGGGATGAAGAAGTGAGAGGAAGGACAGTGATCATGAAAACCTCCTGTTGGTGGTGGTGGTAGTTTAGTTGTAAGCATCTAGAGGTTCACTTTCACTTTTCACTTTCATGCATTGGAGAAGGAAATGGCAACCCACTCCAGTGTTCTTGCCTGGAGAATCCCAGGGACGGGGGAGCCTGGTGGGCTGCCGTCTATGGGGTCACAAATGACAGTGTAATTTCGAAGAGAAAGCAACAAACAACATATTGCTTAAATGTTCCATGAAAGGAATATGGTTGTGTGTAGAAAATTCCCTAATATTGTGAAATATGATGCAGTCACTGAAAGTGATTACAAGGATATTTTTGAGCAGCGAGATGCCCATGACATACAATTGCATTAAAGAAAAAAAAAAAGAATATCTGAGTTCTTGAGTTTGGATGTTTGCTACTTATTTGTTCATATATATTTTCTACATTTTCTAAAATTTCCACAATAATCACACAATACTTATAGAATCAGAAAAAAAGAAAGAACTGCTGCTGCCTTCTTCAGGCCTTTAAAGACTTGGTTTCCTGAAACCTGTGTCTCTCATTAACCCCAATGAGGTTCACAAAGCCGGTGCCACGCGTTCCCTGTTAGACCTTGCCTGGCACAGCCCAGTGGGAAAGTTGTGTGTTTGGCTCTAATTCCAAATCCCAGTAAAAACATCACAGCTGTTTTTCTTCTGAATTCTCGACACTGCAGAAGAGAAAGCTTACACACGTTTTTGATTCTCTGCTGCACTGCCAATGTCTCTTTTCATGCAAATACTAAATATACTTTAATGGATCCAGATTATTACTGATGTAACCCAAGATCTGGATAATATAGGCACCATCAGCTGAGTTCTCAAACTCTGAGTTCGGTACTCACAAGTCTTTACAAAGCATAGTGAAGTGAAGTCGCTCAGTCGTGTCCGACTCTTTGCGAGCCCATGGACTGCAGCCTACCAGCCTCCTCCATCCATGGGATTTTCCAGGCAAGAGTACTGGAGTGGATTGCCATTGCCTTCTCCAGAGGATCTTCCCAACCCGGGGATTGAACCCGGGTCTCCCGCATTGCAGACAGACGCTTTACCATCTCAGGGGACACAAATCCAGTTCTGCCTTGAGAAAGAATTGTCTCAGTTCAGAATGGAAAAGCAAATTCAACTTGGCTTAAATGATAAAGGAAATTTATTGTTTCACAGAAACACAAAGTCCAGAGGTAAGCAGACTTTAGGCTCAGTCTGATCCAGCGGTCCATGGAGGTATCAAGGCCCTAGTGCCATTTACTCCTGCTATGTCCTCGGCTCAGTTCCATCCTCAGTCTGGTTTTCCTTGGGGTCTGGTTTCCCTTGGTAGCAATCCAGGGAGGTGAGCCTCTATCCACAGGGCCCTGCTCGGCAGGGAGGATGCCACTGTCCCAGACTTCCCAGCTGGAATATCGAGATAAGATAAGCCTCCACTCAGGTAGTCACACTTGAACTGTGACAGAGAGAGGAAATGCACTGATTATCCTATACTATCGTGTGCCTGAATCAAGCTGGGGGTGAGGGTAGTCAGTTCCACCAGAATCATATGGACCCCCAAGCAGAATTCAGGACCTCTAGACAGTGGAAGATGAATGCCCAGGGTTCCCACAAGTGTCCACCATGGGAAAATTGTCTTTTGACATTTTTTTTAGGAGAATAGCTTAGGGTTGCTTTGTAAGTATCAATTACAGACATGGACGTTCAACTCTAATAATTCAGTCAGCAAACCATTAATTTACAAATCTAGTTAAATAAAATATTGTAATTTGTCATTGTTTCTGGCATTTCAAGAAAATAAATGGTTTAAAGAACATTGATTCAAAATACTTGAGTGGCCCAAGGAAACAAAGGTTAGAATTGTAGCTTTTCTAATTGTAGCTTTTCTTTTGGGGTAGAAAATAAAAAGTGAGTCCAGTCAATAGACCCATGAAATCCATCTGTGAGAAGAGACTCTTTCCTTGGGATCTCACCTAACTTTCCTCAAGTTCACCCCTCTGCCCAGATGCCTGCCCTCCCCCTCCCTTCTCTGTTAACATTCCTTCTTAGATGTCCATGGTCCTCTGACATGCCCTCCTCTGGCAAGGCTTCTCAACCTTCCCAACCAACCCAAGGTTCTCTCCTGTGCGCTCAACCTGCACTTGCTACATTATTCCAGGGTGCTGTGCTCCCATTTGTTACCCTGTAGACCATAATAACCAGGGGATCCAGGGAATGGGATGAAGAAGTGAGAGGAAGGACAGTGATCATGAAAACCTCCTGTTGGTGGTGGTGGTGGTTTAGTTGTAAGCATCTAGAGGTTCACTTTCACTTTTCACTTTCATGCATTGGAGAAGGAAATGGCAACCCACTCCAGTGTTCTTGCCTGGAGAATCCCAGGGACGGGGGAGCCTGGTGGGCTGCCGTCTATGGGGTCACACAGAGTCGGACATGACTGAAGCGATGTAGCAGCAGCAGCAGCAGCAGAGGTTTACTACTATACAGTTTTAAGGAAACACAGGACTTAAATGGAACTCAGTTGTATCTGAGATTTTGTGACCCCACAGACTATACAGTCCATGGAATTCTCCAGGCCAGAATACTGGAGTGGGTAGCCTTTCCCTTTTCCAAGGGATCTTCCCAGGGACCCCGGAAAAAGTTTTATTGAGCAAAATCGTGTCTCATTTCAGAAAACGTTTCCAAGCCAGAATCAACCTCTCCCCCACCTCCTGCCTCTCTCTCCCTACATCTCTCGGCTACAGGCTGCTCTCCCTCCCGCTCCACCCCAAGAAAGCTGCTCTGGCCACAGTCTGTTGGCACCTTCTGGCCCAAGGCACGGGAGGCCCCCTTCATCATTTGCATCAGGGATCAGCAAGCTATCACTTACTTACAGGCCATATCCAGCCTGCCACCTGCTTTTGTGTGACCCATGAAAATAGTTCTCACACTTTGAAATGGTTGGCCAAAACCATGACAAGAAGAATGCAATTTCATGACATGTGAAAATGACATGAAATTAAAATGGGGACCTCTGTGGAGGGTCCGCTGATGTTTTCCTGGAACACGCTCGCTCATGGACATAGTATCCG
Organism: Cephalophus harveyi; assembly: GCA_006410635.1. Taxonomy (NCBI): domain Eukaryota; kingdom Metazoa; phylum Chordata; class Mammalia; order Artiodactyla; family Bovidae; genus Cephalophus; species Cephalophus harveyi. The sequence goes on from SJYT01041414.1 coordinate 186,553, forward strand.
TGTCTGCTTTCTGGCTGCAGCAGCGGAACTGAGCAGTTATAGCAGATGCCTTCTGACCTGCAAAGCCAGAAATATTTACTCTCTCGCCCTCTGCAGAAAATGTTTGCTAACCCCCACGTTAGATGTTTAAACTGGGCTCTGCTTTGAGAAGTCAGACATATCAGTGACCTTTCTCTCTCTCTGACTCCACCAGCGACAACTCAGTGTGGCAGACTAGACAAAAGAGACCCGCTTTCTGCTCTCTCCTGTGGACAACGTCCCATACTCGCCCTTGGGGAGGCGTTTCTGCCAAGCCCAGGACCAGGGTAAGAGACTCTCACCTTGACAAGGTCACCTATGAAGGGCTGAAGTTCCAGAAACTGGTTCGTCCCTGGGCCCAGAAGCCCCGCCCACACTCCCAAAGCTGTCCGTCATCTTCTCCCCTCTGGAAGCGGAATCGGTCCTTAGGAGCCCAGACACCAAGGCTCTTCCCCTCTTGGCGAGTCTGCCACAGCCCTTACAGTTTCTGGACTTCAAACGTTCTCTGACCACCAAAGGCAGCCACCAGCTTCAGAAAACTCATTTGAAATTGAAAAACGGGGATGAAATCACCTACCCGACTGTCTGAACGAATGCCGTTCTTCCTTTACAGACTAAGGCAGAGAATTGAAGTTGCTATTCAAACCGGAAAGTTCCTTTTGATGGTTCAAACAAGGAGAGGAAATGGCTTCAAGTGTGTTCTTCGAAGCTAATCAAGTCTGTGGTGTTCCTCAGCCCTGCTGTTTGGATTCATGGGAGAAAAGCCCTTGTTTGAAAGACATCCCAGAGAACATGTGTCTTAGCCTTGTCTTTGAAGCAGTTCTCAAAGCTGGCGGAGTCCCTGTCAGGCCCTTGTGAGATGTACTCAGACTTGAGCTGGCTTTGTGGCCTCCAGGCTGGGGTCACTTACAAGGGGATCTTGTGATGGTGAGGATGTGGGCAGCCCCAAATGTGACCCCCCTCCCCTACTTCAGCTGTGCAAACTCAGCAAAACCATTGCCCTCTCTGAGCCTCAGGCTCATCCTCTGTGGAATGAGACTGCAGAGTGTATTGCAAAAGACTTTGCAGATTAAGTAAATGATGTCAAGTTTACGAGCACACAGATTGTACATAATACGTCGTAAACCAATATTGAAACAGCAGTGAGGCAAGCGTCTTGTTTCCCTTGGGAACTTGAGCCCTCTGGAAATAGGTAAACTTTGTGTTTTCTTACCACCTTTGCTTAAAAACTGACAAAAACCATCTGCTAAGCTTCCCCCGACACACACTAACAACTACCACCAGCAAACAATAACAAAACTGGGACAGGTGCAGCATAGTCACAAGGTGTTGGGGCAAATGCTTTACATCCTTATCCACTGGATTCTCAAAACAGCCCTGGAAGGCAGGTATCAGTACTGTGTTTTCTCACTTCTTAGGTGAAGACCTGAGGCAGCTAGTAAGCTGGGAAAACAGGATCAGAACCCGTAACATAAACCATTTTCCTATATTGTCTTCAGTAAAGAGACAAACGGACATGAACTTGGGCAAACTCGGGGAGATAGTGAGGGGCAGGGAAGCCTGGCGTGCCGCAGTCCATGGGGTTGCAAAGAGTCAAACACGACTTGGTGACTGAACAAAGGCAACGACAGACAAATGGGTAGATGTGGGGACAGCTAAGTGAACGACTAAATGAATACATCAATCCCTTACATCCAGGCTGCCCAGGTTAACAGCATTTGCAGAATTTTAGAGAAACAGTCTGCTAAAGGCTGGCTTATAGATGATGCAGATGAGGTATTCAGGGGAGGTGTGTCTGCCTCCTGTGTCCATCCAATGCAGCAACTCAGCCCACTGTCCTATCCAAGCCCTTGAAAGCAAAGGTCAAGCTGCCAGAGAAAGGTCCAGGGGTAAGGGTTCAGAAATGTGGCCAAAGGGACAAGCCCTTGTGATGACAAGCAACAAGGCCGAAAACACGTGTGAATCTGCCGCCTCAGCAGTCCTGAGACCCAGCCCCTTCAGAGCCCTTCTCCAATCTCCTGGCAACACCACCTCCTCCCTTTTATTTCTCTGGCCCAAGGGGAGGTCACTGATTCCCGCAGGTACTAAACTCTGAGCCACCTCTGTATACGCACTTGTGCTCTTTCATTCTTCCCATATCCAGGTAACCCATCTCCTACATTGTTGTTGCTCAGTTGCTGATTCGTATCTGACTCTTTGTGACCCCAAGGACTGCAGCGCACCAGGCTTCCCTGTCCTTCACTGTCTCCTGCGGTTTGCCGGAGATAGTTTCAAACTTAACTGGAGTTTGTTCAAACACATGTCCATTGAGCTGGTGATGCCATCCAACAATCTTATCCTCTGTTGCCCCCTAATCTCCTACATTAAATCCCTTCCATTTGAAATACCTAGTGTGACTCCAGGTTTCCTAACTGCCTCACCCTTCCTCCTGACTTAGCCTAAATGAGTCTCAGGTCCTTGCAACCAAAAGTTCCTTGACAATAACAGAATGGGTTTGTGACTTGCCCACGGGTCTGAATTCAGGTCATCTTGTTCGTGTCCAAGGTCCTTGTTCTCCTCTCTGCACCCTTGGGTCATACAGACCAAAAGGAAGTGTGTGGCATGAATGCATGAATGTGCCAGCAACCACAGGCACTGAGTATTCTCACTCACCCTCTCTCCTTGGACCAATAGATTAACCCCTTGAATGCATCATGAATGCATGAATGTGCCAGCAACCACAGGCACTGAGTATTCTCACTCACCCTCTCTCCTTGGACCAACAGGTTAACTAACCCCTTGCTTCCTGAAAGAGTTTAAACTACCCATCCTTCAGCAAAACACACAGAGACTAGGCTTTTGTCCAAACTCCACTCACAGCTCTGTCTGCAATTTTCTCTGGACAAAGAGTCTGCACTACCCTTTTACTGGAGAAGATTAGTCTTCTCAGCCAGGTGACAGGCGCCAAATGGGAGGTGAAGCGCTCTGCCCTCTCTCTACCATCTGTTAACATAACCCCAAGCCATTCTCAGGTTTGTGCTGAACCCGCTTAGCTTGTTGCGAGCAGGCTGCCAATGCTTTGATTGCTTTTCTCTCGGTGTGTGCACTCTGAGGGTACCCCGGATTCTGGCCTACTTCTCCTGCCTCTTGGGAGGAAGCATCTGACGTGATAACATATCAACTGGCTGAGCAGAGATCCAGGAAGGATGGTGGCAATTGTAGACAACCAGAATCACATCAGGGCTGGGTTTTGCACATTCAGGACTGTTTCTTATTACCTTGTAGGCTTCTGTTCACATGTTCTCAGCCTGGGATGTCATGAATATATGGCCCGTAGGGGCTGAGTTGAATTTAATGAGATGGCCCTTTATTGCTGCAAAAATATGACCTGACAAACTCAACATCTGTCTCTGTGGAAACTGAGGAGGGACCCAAATCTAACCACGAATGGGGTCCAATGTCCCATGCAAATACTTTCCTTTAGATCTGTTTAGGGGAGAATAGAAGGTGGGGGCCGTGACCCACCCCTGCCCAGGACATCTGTACCATCTCATTTATGCATCTCCTGAATAAGGTGAAACAGACATCACTGCCCAAGGCAATTACTTCTCTTCAAATCATTTTACACCACTGACATGACAAGAGCTAAGAGAGGCAGGAAATTCAATCCCTTCCAATGTCTGCACAGAAGATTAACCACCTCAAAGAAATTAGGAAAGTGTCTTCATAACAGTGACAGAAAGACATTGCTATTCAGTATGTTAATGAAAAATCCATTGATGTTTGGCATTTATCAAGTGTCAAAAATTAAATTTAGCTGTCCTGTGATTTTAATTAGCGGTAACCCAGTTAAGCCAGCAGGTAGCTGCTATGGTTCAGGCAGATGCCTTCATCTGCATATCTTTTACCAGATAACATGAGTGAAAGGAGTGGGAGGCACAGAAAAGCTTCAGGAGAAGGTGGTGTTTCAACCAGACTTTGAAGAAGTTTGACATCTCAAAGGGGATAAGCTCGCTTTAGGAAGAATGAAGAGCACGTGCAAAGGGGAAGAGAGTTAAAAGAACAAGACACATTCTCAGAATAGCAAATAGCCCAGTTTGCCTGGAGAGTGATGGGGAGATGAGAAGGCGAGGCAGACAGGAGATGAGCTGTGAAAGGTCTCAAAGCTAAAGCAGAAATCATTATGTAGAAATGGGGAGCAGTTAAAAGCTTTGGGGCAAAAACCTTATATATACATATGTTTGCAAAATGTATGTTTATATATATGAATACAAAGAAAATATACCAAACAGATAACTGTAGCTACTGCTGGAGAGAAGAGTGGCCTTGGATGGAGCAGACAGACCTTCTCTAAATTGTATTGCTAGAATGTTTACCAATAAATGAATGCATTGTGTAATTAAAATAATTTCATACAATTTTAGACACATGTCCTAGGACCACAAATTGACCCAACTTTGCTCAACCATAAGAAAACACAGCTTACTTCTTGCTTCGTGTACTCAGTTGCTCAGTCATGTCAGATTCCTTGCCACCCCGTGGGCCGTAGCCTGCCAGGCTCCTCTGTCCATGGGATTTCCCAGGCAAGAATACTGGGGCAGGTTGCCATTTCCTACTGCAGGTTTCTTCCTGACCCAGGGATCGAACCGCCGTCTCCTGCGTCTCTTGCATTGGCAGGCAGACTCTTTACCACTGCGCCTTGACAGATCTAATCTTCTGGCCATCCTGCATCCCTCTGACCGACAGAGGGCAGGAGCTGGGGAAACAGACACACATTAAACTCTCCAATCAATAGTGTCTTGGTCTCTGACAGTTTGATGGTCTCTGCTAAACAATGAGCCCCTTTCCGATACCATCTTCATCTCTCTGATTTCTTCCTTCTGCCTCTGCTTTTCTCTGAAAGAGAAGCTTTCCTGCCCTCATGGTAAGAGGAGAAGGGGGCTTTGAGCCTAATAGGATCCTTCAGGTCATCCCGGTCTGTCTCAATGGCCAGCCACACCACCTGGTCTTTGGGGTGGTCATGCTATCACTGAAACAGGAGGGAAGGGGGCAGGGCACGACCTTTAAAAGAATGACATAGCCCGAGGACACAACACAAACTGATTAGAACCATATATTCCAAGATGGTGGATGAGTCGACTCTCACTAGACCACGAGCCTCAGCATATGCTCAATCATAGCACATCAACAAGCTAAATGACATACCCACAGGTGCCTTGACAGTTCCAAGGCCAATCATAAAGGTCAAGAAGTGGTTGTTGGTCAGTCACTAAGGTGTGCCCAACTCTTTGCGACCCCATGGACTGCAGTGTGCCAGGCTTCCCTGTCTTTCACCATCCCCTGGAGTTTGCTCAAACTCATGTCCATTGAGTCAGTGATCCCATCCAACCATCTCATCCTCTGTCACCCACTTCTCCTCCTGCCCTCAATCCTTCCCACCATCAGGGTCTTTTCCAATGAGTCCGCTCTTCCCATCAGGTGGCCAAAGTATTGGAGCTTCAGCACCAGTCTTTCCAGTGAATATTCAGGGTTGATTTCCTTTAGGATTGACTAGTTTGATTGTGCTGTCCAAGGGACTCTCAAGAGTCTCCTCCAGCACCACAGCTTGAAAGCATCAGTTCTTCGGTGCTCAGCTTTCTTTGTGGTTCAACTCTCACATCTGTACATGACTACTGGAAAAACCATAGCTTTGACTACACGGACCTTTGTTGGCCAAGTGGTAAGTAAGTTAAAATGAGGTCTGAAGAGTGATTTCTAACGAGTAGAGTAGCAATCCCAAAAGCCTAGCTCAGTGTGCACTGTGAGCACCCCTCATAACTGCTCTTACACCCCCAGCCGCACCATCGCCTTCTGAATGACCAGCAGAGCATTTCCATCCTTTGTTTCGCCTTAATCAGAAAAGCCTCTGAGAACTCTCTGCTTCTCAGTCTGAACAGCTTAAGGGGCTGTCTCTCAGAGAAGGAGGGGGTGCTGGTCCCCCAGGCTCCTCGGACAATCCTCAAATCTCAGCCCTCACTCCCAGTCCTTTTGTGACATAAAGAGGTATCTTGAGGTTGATCAACCCGTCTTCCTCATCCACTCTGAGTCCTGCAGATGGCTGGGGGCTCTGTCCCTCTGCACTTGGGAAGAGCAGTGGAGTTGCTTGTTTGGGACTGAACAATGGCTGAAGAGCAAGGGGCTACTTGGGACGTCAGCCGCCTGTACTCAGAAAATATCAGGCTAAGCCACAAAGAGACCAGGTCAGGATCCACACCAAGGAAGGAGGTCACTTTACCTGCCAGCCTCGGAGTCTCTTTCCTGGCTCAGCTCCAAGTATCCAGAATCCCTGAGCAGCAGAGACAACAAAAGGAGATTTGTTTGTTCAGGGGCTGTCGTGAGGGAGTGATCTGGGAGAGCCAGAGAGCAGCTGGGCCTCTGCCTGTGGCTTAGAAGTTGACTTTTCCTGTTGTAGTAAAAAATAATTCATCTCTTCTTGAAGTGACAGGTGGCTGGACCAGTTTCTTTGACTTTCAGCAAACACAGAAGCCCCATGCACAGAAGGAAGGAATTAGTCAAATGCAACATTTGGGACCCAGTTCTTTAGCAGCCAGACAAGAATTAGGAACAGAGGCTCAGGCTTTCTGAAGAATCTTTTTTTTTTTTTTATGGCTTCCAGAAAACACATCCCAACTTAAGTCTATTACTTTCACTTTTGAGTGACAGAAAACCCAGAATAGGTCTTTCCTGGTGGTCCAGTGGTTAAGAATCTGCCTGCCGAGGCAGGGGACACAGGTTCAATCTCTGATCCAGGAAGATCCTACATGCTGCTGAACAATTAAGCCCATTCACCACAACTACTGAGCCCATATGCCCTTAGAGACCATGCTGCACAACGAAAGAAGCCAGTGCAATGAGGATCCTGTGCTCCACAACTAGAGAAAGGCCGTGAACAGCAGCAAAGGACAAAGACCCAGTGCAGCCAAAAATAAGTAAATAAAAAGAAAAAAAATTTAAACAAAAGAAAACCCAGAATAGACTCATTAGGACAAAAAAAAAATCCCTTCCATAGAACAGAAGAATTTGAAGCAAGCATCAGGCATGGGCTGATCCAGGGTTCAAATGATATCACCAGCAAGCTCTTTCAGTGTCTAAGTTTGGCTCTCTGTGTGTGCTCTCCTTTCTTATTTAGTCTCTCCCCTCATGCCTAAAAATTGACCATCAGAAACTTCTGGGACCTGGGACCGTGTAATTCCAGGTCCAAATTCAGTGGGCACGGGAAGGTGGAAGAGACCTTTGTCCTGGCATTCACAGCTATGAAAATCAAGACAGTCTGTTTGCGCTGGCTCCATCTGGAGACAGCCTTGAACCAATCATCAACGTCTAAAGAATGCAGTATACCAACTGGTTTGAGCCTGGCTTATATGTCCCAGCCTGACACGAAACTGAGATTGAGGGAATGATAACCCATAAACACAGCTGGAGCTGTTGCCGGGAGACCAAGGAGGGAGATGTGGATGCAAGAGAACAGCCATTGTCCTTTACAATTACTAACTTTTAATGAGCTCCAGCTGTGTGCTGGGGCTTTCCATGCCATCGTCTCACTTATCCTCTCAACACCACATCCTTATTTTACAAATGAAAAAGCAGGGTCAGTGCAAAAAAGAACTTGCCCCATGTTACCCAGCTCATGAGTGGCAAAGGTGGGATTTCAAACTCGGACTCCTAAGCCTGTGCTTTCAATAGCTACATCCTCTGTGCAGCCTGTTAGAGGTCCATCAAGAAGATTGTCTCAGAGGTCCTGAATGAAGACCCTTAATATGATCCATGATGCCCAACACTTCTTCCAGACGCTGCAGTCATATGACAACAAATTTTTGCTCTTTGTTTAATGAGTTTAGTGTAGATTTTTCTAATGGAGATGGTGATCACTATTAGCACAGTTGCTCTGTTTTCAGAAAGTGAACTTTCACGGACTCCCTAAGAACGGAACACCTACAAAGATCAAAAAGTGAAAGTGTTAGTTGCTAAGTCGTGACCAACTCTTTGTGACCCCATAGACTGTGTGGCCCACCAGGTTTCTCTGTCCATGGAACTCTCCAGGCAAGAATACTGGAGTTGGTTGCCATTTCCTTCTCCAAGGGATCTTCCCAACCCAAGGATTGAACTGGGTCTCCTGTATTACAGGCAAATTTTTTACCATCCGAGCCACCAGGGAAGCCCCAAATTTCACCACAAAGATCGAACGGTCCATCTATTCCTGGACCGTCTTCACCCCACCAGTTCTGGACACATCAGCAAGTTCAAACTCATCTTATTTTCTAAGTGAATCACCATAAGCCCCATCCCTGACTCCTTCCCAATAATCCACGTTGCTTTCCTTTCTATGCTGAATCAGGAAGCTTCTTATCTTAACTAAACCAGATACAGCCCCCTCCAGGGAGCCATCAGGCAGAACATCTGCAAAGAACACAAAAAGCTGGAGGCTGCCAAGCACCCATCTTCACAAGGAGCAGACTGAGGTCACTGCCAGAGCCAGAGAAATCAATATGCGAGCAAAGATAAGCTTCCAGATGAGTGGTGGGAACAAAGGAGAGCCAGCATGGCTGCCTCAAAGGTCCAAAAGTTAGGTCATCAGAACATAATAAGTAAGCGTCAGTCCCTCACTCATGTCTGACTCTTTGAGACCCATGGACTGTAGCCCGCCAGGTTCCTCTGTCCATGGAATTCTCCAGACAAGAATACTAGAGTGGGTTGCCATTCCCTTCTCCAGGGAATCTTCCCAACCCAGCGGCCGAATCCCAGTCTCCCACATGGCTGACAGTTTCTTTACCATCTGAGCCACCAGGAAAGCCAAGTAGAGAAACTCAAATCCCAAATTCAAGAGTTTGGACTACAGATAAACAGAGTGAGACCTGTCCCCTTTACAGGCAAAGCTCCTCCCTGTAAGCCAGTACAGCATCATTTCACAGGAAGAAGGAAGCTTTTTACCTGTTTACATTGTGCTCAGATATAGTCCTATCTTCAAACTCTGTCTCTGCCACCTCCCCTCTGCCCACCTCCCAGTATCCTTATATGTATATTTTTATATATATATATATATGTACATGTATGTATATATATATATACATGTATGTGTGTGTGTATATATATATATATATGCTTTAATTTGGCTGCTCCCGGACTTAGTCGTGGCACACAGGATCTTTTTAGTTCTGGCACTCCAACTCTTAGTTGCGGCAAGTGGGGTCTAGTTCCCCCACCAGATATGGAACCCAGGCTCCCTGCACTGAGAGTGCAAAGTCTTAGCCACTGGATGACCAGGGAAGTCCTCATATACTCTCCTTTTAGTTAAGGGTTTTAGACAGGCTACAAATATCAGCGTTTTTTTATTTCTCCCCCTCTCATCCGATCAATCTCGAAGCCAGCGGCTCTCATATTTAGCTGCACTTTAGCTTCACCTGTGATTTGTTTTGTTTTTTCAAATACAGATGCCTGGGCCCCGTTCATCTCTGGCAGGAGAGTTTCAACTTTTTCCCACAGTGACTTGTTGGGGAAAAAATACATCTTATATCATAGCCCAGCACACTTACATCTAAAAGTATGAAAAAAATCATACTCTTGCTATGTGGGAGGTTCTCTAATGTTTTCCTATACTATTCTTTTCTGTCACTGCTGTTTTTAAATGCCGATCATAATCTGCTCAGGGCTCATGTAGATTGGAAAACCCTCGCTCAAGACATTAGTTTGTGTCGTCCTGTCTGAATTTCCTCTTCTCCCAATTTCAGGCTCATAACCCAGTTCTTTGTAATTCCTCGCTTTGGGGATTTTTTTTAATGCAGACACCGCCTGAAGTCAAAGGCTTTCCCAGACTTTTGTAAAAACCTAAACTCTTTGATGAGATTACGTATGATGTCCCCCAGGCCACGGAAGGTGACAGAAGATTAGAAACTGATTTCCACCAGACTGGAAATGGGAACAATGATGTGGGTTTGGGGAGTAGCTGGAAATGTGTCCTGGGAAAGCGGCAAGACCTCCCCAGTGGCTGCATGGCCCCTCTGCAAGGCTGGGCTCTAAACCTCTGGACTGTAGCAAAACTTCTCATGCCCCAGTATTGCAAGCAATCAGAAGGCTGCTCTGCTTCAAGGGACCTCACTGAGAAAGGCGGATACCTGCAACCATTCCATAACTAGCTGGAAATTAAACACCCAGCTCTACCTCAGGTGCCACTTAGACTCCTGAAATTCCCATGGAGCCCAAGAAGTGGGGAGGATGAGATGCCTGCCAATCAGTGAGGCTGGCTCTCCCACCATCTTGTTGAGATGCAGACACAGGCAGACTTAAGTCAATTTAAAACAGAACTAAGAGGGACTTCCCTGGCGGTCCAGTGACTGAGACCCCTGTGCTCCCAAGGCAGGGGGCCCAGGTTCGATCCCTGGTTGGGAAACTAAAATCCCACATGCCACAACTAAGACCCGGCACAGCCAAATAAATAAATATTTTAAAAAATAAAATGGAATTAAGAGATGTAATATTTCTTTGTACTTCTAGGTCCATGAAATATGACTCATATCTATCAAACCTTACTCCTACATCCACTCTTTCCACTCTACATTCTTTCATCCCTGCCACCCTTATTTCACAACAGACTGCTGCTGCTGCTGCTAAGTCGCTCAGACGTGTCCGACTCTGCACAACCCCACGGACTGCAGCCTACCAGGCTCCTTCATCCATGGGATTTTCCAGGCAAGAGTACTAGAGTGGGGTGCCATTGCCTTCCCCACACAACAGGCTAGAGTCAGGCTTTTCTGATTTTCCAAACAGAAAGGCAAGGCCCACAGTGGATAAAGGATTTTGTGTGATCACTCAGCAAGCTAATAGGTGAATTAAGCTTCTAAATCCAGCTTCTACTTTAGCGCACGGGAGAAGTGGGGAGGGAGGTGGTTATCCTGGGGGTGAGAGAAACACCCCATAAAGGGAAATACCTTGAGGATGAGAGACTGGTGCTGCTCACAGTGGCTTCCAGGCAGTCCCAGCAGTGCCCATATGGGCACAACAGATCAGTGGGCAAATGGCCAGCATCCACCCGCACAGTGTCCTGGAGAACAGAAGGGCGTGGGCTGTGCTGCCCTCTTAGATGGAAAGGTGTACCAAGAACCCCAGCATGGTGGGCAGGCTGAAGGACAGAGTTCACTCAAGGTCGGTTGAAAGCTAAATGGCAGCACGTAAATTATTTTCAAGAGCAAATTTGGAGTGTATGTCGATTCGAATCTGGGTGCGCCAAACTGAAGGTGGGACCCCCCACCAACAGGAGCGAGGGGAGGATTTTACAGGGAGGAGCAGAAGTGAAGCCAGTGTTTGGTGGGTGAGAGGTTCCGCGGTGGCTTTATTGGGGAAGCGACGTTAGCTGTGTGTGACTGTTTGCTCTCAAGAGTCAGTGTCTCAGAATGGAGTGCACTGACCTTGGCTGAGGTTGTGGTTGACCCGTGCCGCAACCAAGCCATCAGAGTCACCCCAGTCGAATGGCCTCTTGTTCAAATACTTTAACAGGTCTCAGTTCAGTACAGGTGAGTGTGGGGCAGGAAGCCAGCAGAAGATGGTCCAGTGGTTGCTGCAAAGGTCAGCCTCCCTGTGCGAGGCCCAAACTCACCCCCCGATTTCCAAACTCACCCCCCAATTCTCAGGTTTCCTAAAGTGTTTAAAACTGACAGCGCCATCCATTTTAAAACCTGTGCCAATTAAAATTTTCTAGAAACCTAGGTCTTAACATATGTCCTTCTACTCTTTAAAAATGGTCTCTCCATAATCCTGGAGGTTCCCAGGTGGCTCAGCCGGTAAAGAATCTGCCAGCAATGCAGGAGAACTGGGTTCCATCCGTGGGTCGGGAAGATCCCCTGGAGAAGAGAATTGCTACCCACTCCAGTATTCTTGCCTGGAGAATTTCGTGGACAGAGGAGCCTCGTGGGCTACACTCCATGGAGTCACAAAGAATTGGACATGACTGAGTGACTAATACTTTCACTAGAAAATTACAAAATGACATTTCCTATTTGTTTATTTCAAATGGTGGTGAAATACACATAACAAACTTTACCACCTTAATCATTTCTAACTGTATAATTCCGGGGCATTAGGTTCATTCACATTTTTGTGTAACCATCACAACCAACCATCTTCAGAACTCTTTTCATTTTGCAAAACTGAAGCTCTGTGCCCATTAAACACTAATTCTCCCCACCCCCAGTTCTTGGCAAGCATCATTCTATGTTTTGGTCTCTATGGATTTGACTACTCTAGGTATCTTACCTCTAAGTGGTACCATATATACAAAATTGGTCATTTTGTTACTGGCTTATTTAACTTAGCAGAATATGTCATCAAGTTTCATCCACATTGGAACATATCAGAATCTTCTTCCTTTTCTCTGAGTAATGTTCCATTGTACATATATAACAAGTTTTGTTTATCCATTCATCTATCGATGAAACCTTGGGTTGCTTCCACCTTTTTAGCTACTGTGAGTAATGCTGCTGTGAACATGGGTATATGAATATCTCTTTAAGACTCTGTTTCCGATTTTGGCATGGTATGTATGCAGAAGGGGCATTGCTAAATCATTTGGTAATTCTATTTTTAATGGTGTGAGAAACTATCATACTGTTTTCCATAGCTACTGAAACTGCATTTCTTGAGGAATTTTCTGATATTTAAAATGATCAGGGAATGCAGCTGACCCTCCCCTATTATTCTGATGCAGAAGGGGTTTATTGTCTTTATTTCTAGAAGGTGAGTAGAAACTGCATAAAGCATTAATGCAGAATGCCTTATCCAACTTAATCACACTCAGTCTAAGCTGGCCACCTCAGAATGGGATGCTGGGTTCCAGCTGCATCCATGGCCTCAAAAGTGGCCTTTCTCCTTGCCCTCAGTGGGCTGCCTGGACCTCTGGCCACAATCACACCTCTCACCCCCTCGGGGCCTTTGGGCAACAGTACTTTGGAGCATGGAGCCTGGAGGAAGTGGTTATTATCCTGGGTACCATAGTTAATGGCTCTTCTGGGACCATGTCGAGTGGGGAGGGGCAATTCCACCCTCCCCCCCTCCCCAAATCATGATATGTTGACATAAAGAAGGACACTGGGCATGTCATACGAGACACTCACTACACACACATACTTATGAAAGAGGGTCTTTAGTGGGAGCACCCTTTCTACACTGTATACTGCACATTGGTTCAGAATATATTCCACATCTGGCAAGATGCCAAGCTTATAAGCTCTTCTTTCCAGCTGAGACTTACTCTAGCTGATTTTTTCATAGATCACTGAAAAGGCAGTTTTAAAAGGCAGCTGCTTGTTGAAATTGGGGTACAACAAAAAACCAGGAAGACTCACGTGCATCAGTACATTGCCTATTTTCCTCTCCTGTAATGGCACGCACACTCTGTCGTGTTTGGCTCTTTGTGACCCATGGACTGTAGCCTGCCAGATTCCTCTGTCCACATACTTTTCCAGGCAAGAATACTGGAGTGGGCTGTCATTTCCTACTCCAAGGGTTCTTCCCAACCCTAGAATCAAAGCTGTGTCTCTAGTGTTCCCTGCACCGGCAGGTGGATTCTTTACCACTGGTCCCACCTGGGGAGATCTTTTCCTGTAATAGGACTTTCTGAATAGAAGCTGATGCTGTGTTAGATGTCATGTGCTATGGAGACCATTCAGCAAGTCCATGCTGGCCAAGACATGACAGGTGGGGAGTGACAAACTCAAACTGCAGATAAGTGTCCATTCTGGGAAGATCACACAATGGAAACACCCAGCAGGTCATCAGGCTACCACTAAGTGGCTGGCTGTTCCCCTAAGAATACCATATAGTATGAAGCCCAGACCTTGGGGCTCCCAGATCTGTCCTGTGTGAGTCCATTTCCCTGACCCTCCATGTTATCACCTATAAAATGGGGATAATAATAGAATCCACTAAGGATTAAATGAGTGAATGCGTATAAAGCACTAAGAACTGTGTCTGGCACCAGTGGAATTTGGAGGCGTTCTGCACTCTATTACTATGACCAAAGCAGTTTCAGGAGAGTAGTATTCTCTGTCATTCTCCTGAGTTTCTGCAGGACTCCAAATAGGGGCTTGACAGCTTTTGTCTTGGGCTGTCTTTGCAAGCATGTCTGTATAACAAACAGCCTTGGAAGTTATTATGGCTGTCTCCAGGGCAGAGGGCAGATTGGATTGCTGTCCAAGACAATAATAAGAATGTTCCCCTCCGGGCAAACATTGAGCAGGTTATAAAACCCTGGAGTTGCCTAAACTCAGATTCTTCAGCAGTGACACAAACCCACCCCACGTGCAGCGTATACCTGGGTTGCTCCGCATCACTCCATGAAACTTGGGGGTTAAACCATTGCAAACATGAGGCTCAGGCTCCTGGCTGGGCTGTGAGTCATAAAGTTTTTGGTCTACAATCCAGAAGGACTCCTGTAAGCACACATGAAATGGTGACACACTAGATTGTAAGCTTTCCAGCAATGAAAAATTTCAGAATCCTTGACAAACAGAAGTTGAAAGTTGGTTGCTGCTGCTGCTGCTGACAAATCAGATTCATCAGTGACGATTTCCAGGACTACCTCGACCCATATTGTGGAATTCATTCCCTGCCTCCCTCCAAGCCTTCATAGATCCCTTTTCCAAGACCTAGTTCTGTCCCATGTATGTGGGTGAAGGGTTTAGTTGCTCTGTTGTGTCCAACTCTTTGTGACCTGATGGACTCTAGCCCGCCAGGCTCGTCTGTCCATGGGATTTCCCAGGCAAGAATACCAGAGTGGGTTGCCATTTTCTTCTCCAGGGGATCTTCCCAACCCAGGGATCAAACCCGAGTCTCCTGCATTGCAGGCAGATTCTTTACCATCTGAACCACCAGGGAAGCCCAGGTATGTGGATAGACCTGGGGAATTCAGACCAAGTCTCAGGGCTCACTTTGTTCAAGAAGCCCCACCAGACTCAGGTGGTTCCTTCCCTGTGCTACACTTGCCCCATCTCCGCGGAGCCAAGTGGCAGGTTTTCCAGTGCCCTGGATATTAGGTCTATCAGAGAACGTTTATTCCAGGCCAACATTCTTCAAACTGATGGGATCAAAATACACAGCCATGACTGGCTAAGATATCAGGCAAAACTGGCTTTAGTGTAGCCATCGGCAAACCCAAAGGAGGACGCCAGGAGAAGCGGATGCAGGTCTAGACCTGCACTCGGCAGCACCAGCTTCACCACTCCACTGCAGCTGCCTCAAACACGCTGCTCAGTCTGGAGGATTTCAACAAGCCGGGCAGCGCTGCGCCAAGCTCTATGATAACAGCCCTGTGAGACACCAAGCCCATATCAGAGATGACAAAGTTTCAGAGAGAAGGCATTTGCCCAGGATCACAGCTAGTACATGGCAGAGCCAGGATTTGAACTGTCACCCCTCTGAGAGTGAGGAATTTCTTCCCATTGCATCCCCATCTGCCCCCGGATGAGACAGAACACCTCCCTCTCCTCACAAGGGCGCTGTTTCTCCACTGGGTTCCCACGTCAGCCTGTGGATTTCTCAGAGGTTCCCTCTCCCCTGGGACTGAGAGCATCCAGGCACAGGTGCCAATCCCCCAGCTGAGAAGGTTTGCTGGCTGGTTGTTAATTAGCAGGTACTTAACATCTAGAAGTCATTAATGCACCTGAAGTGTTTGACAGCAAATAAAGTACTGAACGGGCTTCCCTGGTGGCTCAGGGGTAAAGAATCCGCCTGTCAGTGCAGGAGACATGGGTTCGATCTCTGGGTTTGAAAGATCCCCTTGAGAAGGAAATGGCAACCTTCTCCATGGGAAATCCCATGGACAGAAGAGCCTGGCAGGCTATAGTCCATGGAGTTGCAAAAGAGCTGGACATGACTTAGCGACTAAGAAGCAACAAAGTACTGAACTGGCAGGACCAGCCTCCTGTCGCCTGCCATGGCACTGACTTCTCAGCAGGTCACTGCTTTCTTATGCTGGCCCTCTCCATCCTCTGAGACACATGGAAGAAAAAACAAGTCCGTCTTTGTCCTCTGGCTTTTATCTTCTTTGCCCAAGGCAATTCCACACTTTCAAGGTCTAAGCCACGGTGAATCTTACTTACAAAATTGGCCCCAGCTTTTGACTGAGCCGCTAACCTAGCCCCAGGTTGAAACTCAAGGCTGCCTCTCCAATTTGCAGGTCTCAGGAGAGGAAGGTCTTTTCTACATCCTCACCACCACCCCCTCCTGTCAGCTAGTTGGATGATGGAAGAGGCGGCTCAGAGCCGTGAGTGAACTCTCAAGAGCCCACGCCTCTCCACCTGCACGTCGCCCCAGCCCAGGGTGGGGAACGTGCCCTCCCTTCTGGTTCCTCCAGCCCTCCCACTCTCTCCTCTGAAGGCCAGAGCACTGTGCTCAGCAGCAAGAGAGCCAGTACCACTGGCTGCACTTGGTTCCCATCAGGCCCCGGGTAAAGGCAGGCCTGGCACAAATCCTTCCAAGCACTCAAGGACAAGGCTAAAGGAATATTTTCTTCATTGACTCATTTAATATTTATGTACTTATTCATTTTAACCATTTTAAATTGAAGTATAAGATATATATATATATATATACACATTCTTTTCCAGATTTTTTTCTATTATAGTTTATTATAAGATACTGAATATAAGTTCCCTGTGCTATACAGTGGACCCTTGTTGTTTATCTATTTTATATATAGCAGTGTGTACGTGTTGATCCCAAACGCCTAATTTATTTCCCCACCCCCACTATCCCCTTTAGTAGCCATACGTTTGTGTTCTATGTCTGTGAGCCTATTTCTGTTTTGTACATAAGTTCATTTGTATCATTTTTTAGATTCCACATGTAAGTGATGCCATATGATATTATCTTTCTCTGTCTGACTTATTTCCCTTAGTATGATCATCTCTAGGTCCATCCATATTGCTGCAAACGGCATTGTTCATTCTTTTTTATGGCAGGGTAATATTCCAGGACATACACATCCCACATCTGCTTCATCCATCCGTCTATTGATGGACACAGGTTGCTTCCATGTCTGGGCTGTTGTAAATAGTGCTGCTGTGAACACTGGGGTGCATGTATATTTTCAAATTAGAATTTTCTCCAGATAGTCACCCAGGAGTGGGATTGCAGGATCACATGGTAGCTCTATTTTTAGCATTTTAAGGAATCTCTGTACTGTGCTCCTTAGTGGCTGCACCAACTTAACATTCCCACCAACAGTGTAGGAGGGTTCCCTTTTCTCCTTACCCTCTCCAGCATCTAGTATTTGCACACTTTTTAATGATGGCCATTCTGACTGGGGTGAGGTGATCTCTCACTGTAAAATTTGAAAGAATATCCTCCTCAGGTCCTCGCTGAGGGCTTTAACATCACAGTAAAATGAAGCGCTGACTGCTCACCTCTCTTTTTTACGTATAGTTCATATCATATGAAGGCAATCGTTTTAAAGTATACAATTCTGTGGCATTTAGTACTTCTATAATGTTGTGCAACTGCCACCACTAAATAGTTCCAAAATATTTCTATCATTCCCCCAAAAAAAGAGACCCGCCCCCCCCCCCCATTCCCATAAGCAGTCATTTTCCACTCTCTTCCTCCAGGGGTAAATCTCCAATTTGCTTTCTGTCTTTGTAGATTTACCTGTTCTTGATATAGAGTATAAATCAATTCATACAACGTGTAACCTTTTTGTCTGGCTTCTTTTACGGAACATAATGCTATTGAGGTTCATCCATGTTGTGGCATCAAATGAACATTTGCACACCCATATTCATAGCAGCAGTGTTCACAGTGGAAACAAGCCATATGTCTATCAGTGGATGAATAGATAAATAAAATGTAGTACTTCCATACACTGGAATATTACTCAGCCATAAAAAGGGATGGAGTTTCATAGAGACTGGAAGTAGGAAGGCAAGTAGGGGAGTTACTGGTTAATGAGGACAGAATTTCAGTTGGAGAAGATGAAAAATTTCTAGACAAGCTGATGGAGGTGTCATGGTAGTAAGGTCGCAAACAATGTGCGTGCATTTAAGACCTTAAAAATGGTTGAGGTAAATTTTGTTATGCATCAGTCAGTTCAGTTCAGTTCAGTCGCTCAGTCGTGTCCGACTCTTTGTGACCCGATGAATCGCAGCACGCCAGGCCTCCCTGTCCATCACCAACTCCCAGAGTTCACCCACACTCACGTCCATCGAGTCGATGATGCCATCCAGCCATCTCATCCTCTGTCGTCCCCTTCTGCTCCTGCCCCCAATCCCTCCGAGCATCAGGGTCTTTTCCAATGAGTCAACTCTTCGCATGAGGTGGCCAAAGTATTGGAGTTTCAGCTTCACCATCAGTCCTTCCAATGAACACCCAGGAATGCATACTTGCCTATAATATAAGAAAAGGAATGGGGAACTGATAAATGCGACAATGTGAGTGAATCTTGAAAACATCACGCCTGCTCCCCACCATTGCCGCTTTTGTTCCATTTTGTTGTTACACAGACTAAGCCTTTAAAGCAACTTCCGAACAGCTTCTGGATTTGAAGCCCACATTGGTTGTCCTGCTCACTCTCGCTAGTACGTGTGCCAGCTATCACCATCATCCTCACCACCACCACCATCATCATCACTCACATTTAACACTGAAGGAAGCAGTGAGTAAAATTTCCAGAGCTTCCATTTTGCAGGATGAAAAAAGCCGGGGAGATGGATGGTGGTAATAGTTGCACAACAATATGAATGTATTTAATGCCCTGAACTTTACACTTAAAAACGGCTGAGATGGTAAATTTTATTTGGGGTATCTGCCACAACTTTTCAAAAGTGCGGGAGGAAGAGGATTTTTCATGAGTTAATTTCACGAGGTTCTACGGCTATCAGGTGGCAGGGAGGGGCGCTGAGTCACTAACGATGGGAGGGGTGGGAAATAGCCTCGGATGCCCAGGGCCAGGCCAGAGCGATGGGGCGGCCCTGGGCCATGAGTCTAGGGACCGGGCTGTGGGCCAGGCTCTGCCAACTGACCCTCAGGGTGACCCTGGGCCAGTCCCTTTCACTCATTGGTTCTCTGGGGGCTCTGAAAGTGAAGAAACTCTGATTGAGAATGCATGCCTGTGATCTGAGAACACCCTTACAGATGCCAAGCACAGCCTAGCAGAGGGAAGTCAATTCCTTCAGTCCTGGCCCAGCGTCAGATCTGGGGACAGAGCTCCTAATTCAAGCGGATGTGCCAGGTGCCAAGAGGCATCCGAGGAGCTCCCCGCCTGCGGAGACAATAATGGCTTATGACTCTGAGCTCACCGGAAGGTTAGCTGGGTCAAAGCGGGAGCTCGAGCGTTTGTTTAAATTTCTGTCCAAGAATCTCTCCACTTGCGGCTGGAAGATAATGAGTTCTGAGCCACGCCAGAGTCCGGCGCTCTGTGAGTTTGACACGATCTGCTCTTTGAAGAGAAATCCACGCATATTAATCACCAGAAAGGAAAAAAGCAGAGCAAACCACCATCGTTCACTCAGAGCACTGCTACGTGCTCGGCACTGGAGATAAGACAGAGGCAAACAGAGGAGGTGAGTGCCGGGCTTCTAGCAATCTGCCTGTTGGTGATGGATCCTGTCAATGAGTAAGCAGGGATCAAAAGTCAGAGAAGAAAATAACAGGAAGGGAATGCACGGCTGAAAATAGCCTCGGCAGGGAGAAGTTGAGTCCTAAGGACAGTGTTTCCCTGGGTCACCGTGGGCCATGCTGGGACCTTGACCCACCACCCCCCCAACCCCTGGACTGTAACAGTCCGGAGAATAGGGATGTAGTCTGGTTCATTCCTGTATCACCTATGCGGCCATGGTGCCTGGCATGGAGTGAGTGACTCCAGGACCATCCTTGAGCTGCATGAGGGTCCCCTTAGGGTACAGATTAGAGACCAGAGCCTGGTAAGGTGGGGCAACCAGCTGGAAGTCTCCCCAGTGAGCCCAGAGCTTACCTTACATTTCAGTTTCATCCAACATCTATTCACTGGGCCCCTGCTACCTGCTCTCTCACCACCCAAAGCCTCACCTCCCTCTCCTGCTCACTTCTCTCCAGCCACGATTCCTTCAGTGCCCCGGGCATAGTCCTGCCCCAGCTGTTCCCTCAACCTGGAGTGTCTCTCTCCTGCCCTGCTGACAGAGCTTAATCCATCTGTTTCCTCTTCAGGAAACCTTGCCATCCACCCGATCAGCAGCCCCACTCCACCCTGAACATAGCTCTCGATGCCAGTCCTGTTCTCTCCAGATGCCAGTCCTCTTCCTCCCTATGGTTGTCCTGCTTTACTTGACCACCAGGTTATGTTCTGCAGACCCAGGAAACTGAGCTCCACTGGAGTGAAGGCTTGCCTGGGACGTCGCCTCTGAGGGGGACTGCATGATGTAACAAGCTGCAAAGAGAAGCCGGCTCCCACAGAACAAGGACCTGGTTTTGGAGCTTCTCTGCAAACCTGCCACAGAACATAACACATCTGTGAGCACTCAGGAAAGACGAGATGGATGGAAGGTGAAGATGAAGGGGAGGGAGGGGACAGGGGAAGAGAGAAAAAGGAAGATAGGGAGAAAAGGAAAAAGGAGAGAGAAGGAAAGGGAAAGAGCAGGGAAAGAGAAGGAGAAACTTGGCCACTGTTCTCAAAGACCTCATGGACTATGGAGAAGACAAACTTGCAAACAAATGATCAGGGTGAAGTACGCTCTGTGCTAAGGTATAGGACAACGAAGACGGAATGCTTACGCCCAAGGCAAGTCAAGCAGTACTTCAGAGAAGCGGTGTCACAAGAACTGGTTTTGAAGGATGGAGAGGAGTTCTCCAGAAATCGGGATGTCATTTCTAGAGGGAGACAACAACATCTGGAAAAGTCAAGAGTTATGAAAACAACGTGGGGTTGTTAGGCAAGCCCATCTGATGGGTGACTGGTGCAGAACAGGCAGTTGGGGAGGACAGCTGGAGGGGAGAACTGCTGAGAGAGCAGCAGGGCCATTGCTGAAAGTCCCTGGGCGCCAGCCCTGGGAGCTTGAACTTGATGCTGTAGGTGACCTGGGAGCAAGAGTCTTACGTTGGCAAGAGGCACAAGTGATGGTCCAGGCAAGAAATGATGTGACTATTAGCAATGGTGGACAGAAAAGGGGAAGATCCCAGAGATGTTTGGGGGACAAAGAATAGGGTGTGGTGATCAAATACGGGAGATGGGGGAGAAGGGAGGCTTAGGAAGTGCCCGTGTTTCTGGTTTAGGGACCACTGGGGCCACCTCTGAGCTGGGAGCCTGGGAGCAGCAGCTGGGTTGTCAGCACCAGGTCAGGACCTCCAGAGGCCCAGGGCCCAGAGCTGGGTGCAGAACAGACTTTGATAAAGGGCCAGCTGCCAACTACCCAAACTAGAGAGAGCAGAGGGATCCATGAGCCCTGCCGGCTCCCTCATACATTTAACAGGTCTCATAAATCACATAAAATTTTATAAATCCTACAAATTCTCTTTTTATGAAGCGTGAAAATCACCTGTAAGACACCACCTGTGGTTGCAAGCAATCCCCTGAGAGATCTGGGTTATTCTCAAACAGATGGATGTTCACCACCTTGGGGACTTGACACCCCCCTCCCTGCCTGGGTACCAGCACGTGCCTTCCCGAAGGTGAGGAACCACATGGGTTAAAATTCCAGGGCTGCCACTTCCTGGCTGAGACTTTGGGCATGACACAAAAATTCCCTGACCCTCAGTTTCATCTTCTTTGAAATGGAGATGACATTTCCATAGGAAATGACACCTGTTCATTGATTCTCAACTTCCTCTAGAAGAGCTAACTCAGAGTTTGTGTCCCAGTGGGTTGCTCCTGCCTCCCGGGATCTGTAGTCACCCTGCCCAAAACTGTCTCCCTCAGGGTTCTGAAAGGCCTGCGGCCATGGAGTGGGCTCAGTGAGAAAGAAGATTCCTGCTTTCTTTCCAATGTGTGTGCTCAATCATTCAGTCGTGTCCGACTCTCTGCAACACCATGGACTGTAGCCTGCCAGGCTCCTCTGTCCATGGAATTCTCCAAACAAGAATACTGGAGTGGGCTACCATTTCCTTCTCCAAAGGATCTTCCTGACCCAGCGATCAAACTCAATTCTCCTGTGGCACCTGCATTACAGACAGATTCTTAACCATTGAGCCATTGGGGACGCCCTTATCAGGACCTAAACCCTTCCAACTTCCAGGTACCTTTTGAGCCATCTTGGGAGGTCTGCATTCCAAGAGATGCAGACAGAGGCAGAAAAAAGTAAATCTGGTCTAACATGACTGTCTTTCCTACCCTCCCACCAGCACACTTGGGACTCCTGGCTACAGGTACTCCAGAAGTGTCTGAGTCCCCAGGGTCCAGTCCCAGACTCTGAGCCCTGACTACAGGGTGTGATGCCCCTCCTCCCCAGTACATACCCACCCTCGGTGTTCAATTCCCAGCACTCAACAGTTTCACTACAAGACCCTTTACCAACAAACTAAACTCAAAGACTCTCATAGAACTGTAGTCGATAATTTAGCATCCATCCTCTGAGAAAATACATACCTATGAAAAATAAAAGCAGATGCACTGACCTTTTAAAAACAAACACTACTTATTCATGACAACAAAATATATATGTGTGTGTCTGGGAAAACATGGTGTGTTTATTTCTACAGAGAAGCTTGGAGAAACCCCTATGGGAATACATCTCTATCCAACACCACATCCCTCCCTCCCACTCCCCCAATGCACTCACCCACTGAGCTCTTGACACCTCCAGACCCTCAGGACCTCAGGACTCCAACTTCCGTCCAAGTCCAGTCACACTGAAGTCTGAAGCAAAGAAAAAAATGCACCCCTACATACATTTATCAAACTATCCTTCCAGACTTCAAACTAAGTGGGAAAAGCTAGTAAGAGCTCTGCAATCAAGTAACACAACTGTAGATAAAGCCATGTGTGACCCAACACATTTGCGTGCCATTACCAATCTTCATGAGCTTCCCTGGTGGCTCAGATGGTAAAGAATCTGCCTGCAGTGCAGGAGATCCCAGTAAGATCCCTAGGTTAGGAAGATCCCCTGGAGAAGGGACTGGGTACCCACTCCAGTATTTTTGCCTAGAGAATTCCAAGGACAGAGGAGCCTGGCAGGCTACAGTCCGTGGGGTTGCAAAGAGTCAGATACAACTGAGCAACTTTCACACACACACACACACACACCAATCTTCATAAGCCCAGGGTGAGGGAGTGTCAGCCAGGTAGACTGATTAGAATCACCTCTTCTGGTTATGTAGCATCACAAAACAACCAACTATTTCTATTTAAAACTGTGATATTTTGGGACTTCTCTGGTGGTCCAGAGGCTAAGACTCCGTGGTACCAATGCAGGGGGCCCGGGGTCCTTCCATTGTCAGGAAACTACTCCCATACGCAAGCACGTGCTTAGTCGCTCAGTTGTGTCCAACTCTTTGCAACCTCATGGACTATAGCCTGCCAGGCTCCTCTGTCCATGGGGATTCTCCAACTCCTGTTTGCCAACTCCTGTTCTTGGCCACATGCAACCCTGTCTTCAAGTGGACCTCCCTCTCTAGCATATATGTCCTTCTCATGCAGAATAGGAAGTTCTATCTTTATAATATTGCATCTTAAACACATCTGCATATTAATCACTTTGTAAAAAAATTTTATTGGAAGTAATTTCTTTACAATATTGTGCTGGTTTCTGCCATACAGCAACGTGAATCAGCCACAGGTATACATATGTCCCCTCATTCCTGAACCTCCTTCCTATCTCCCACCCATCACACCCCTCTAGATTGTCACAGAGCACTGGATTGAGCTCCTTGTCATACAGCAACGCGTCTGCCTATTAAAAACTTTTAGTGGCTACAGAGCATTCTATCCAGAATGCATGTGTGTAATAGTGAAATGTATATGCATATATATTTAATATATATGTGGTTAAATAAATATTCAATAACATCTATAGTGGTTAAACATAGTATGGCATAGATTACTCAACCATTATTTATTATTCTGTTTGGCAGTATTACCTTGCTGTGTACGGGGCTCCTAGTTAGGAGCTGGAGACACAACAGTGAGAGACGCATACAAGGTCCCTGCCAATCAGGGAGCATATATTCCCACCATTGCTGTTCCCAATTCAGTTGTGGTCAGCTTTGTCCTCAGTTTTCTGGAATATTCTTCCCATCTGTCCTCAAATAGAATGTGCCAAAACATATGTCCCAGTTTGGGATTCTGAAATCAGGGCTTCGTGTTCATAAATATCCTTTTTCTTTCTGATAATTTCTTTTGGATAAATTCCCAGGAGTAGCGTCACTGCCCCAAGCATGTAAACTTTTTAAGGACTCTTGAGTAGTAATGTTTGTTGCTCAGTCGTGTCCGACTCTCCTACCCCACAGACAGTAGCCCACCAGGGTCCTCTGTCCATGGACTTCTCCGGCAAGAATACTACAGTGGGTTGCCATTCCTTTCTCCAGGGGATCTTCCCAACCCAGGGATCGCACCCGGGGCTCCTGCATTGCAGGCAGATTCTTTACTGTCTTAGCTACATAATCTGTCTTGATACAGATTATGAAATTGCTTCCCAAAGAGAAACATCCAGTTCATACACCGCCACCAGCATTGTGTGTTATGATTATACCTCAACTGGGTCAGTCCTGGGTGTGATAATTATATTTCTTAATGCATGCTAAATTAATAGGTGTAAAATTGAATCGCATTCTAATTTGCATTTCTTTGATAGTTAGGAAGGTTGAATGCTTTCCCTAACAAATATACACTCAGGTTACTCCATTCACGTATTCCTTCATTAAAAACATCACGCATTAACCCTTTACTGCACACCACACACTTGCCAAGTGCTGAGGACTCAGAGATACACCAGCACAGTTCCTACCTTTGAGGATCATGCATCCAGAGAAGAAAGCAAACAAGGAAACCCACATGCCCAGTGCAGTAGGACGGATCCTGCGCTAGAGAGAGGCCCAGGGACTGCAGGGGAAAGAGGAAGGGCCAGGGAGATGACACAGAGGGGAGCCCCTGAGCCAGACTGTTAAAGGAGTGCCTCCGCTGTTCTGGACGGGCCTTTGGCAGCTGGTTGAACAACCTGAAGGCCTTTCCTGCTTATGGCTAACCATCTTCTTGCTCTCTGCAGCGTTCCAGCATGTTCATTGTTCTATTTGGGTGCCTGCGTGTCTGTGTGTCTGGTGTCTACGTGCATTTGACCTGTGGAGGTCCTGCTCATGCCTCTGGGCGTGGATCTGGGTGCCTTTGTGCTTTCATGGTTTCCAGGGCATGTGAGCATGGGTATACCGGGATGCCGTGCTATGGGGTCTGCAGTTCTGAGCCAGGTAAATGAGACAGATGGGCCTGGGTTCCTGGGGGTGTCGGGAAGCGGGATTTGAAAGGGCTTCGGCTAACAGAGGTACCCAGCTGCACTGACCTCTGTTGGCCCCTGGTCCTGTCCCGGCCAAGCTGGCCTCTGCCTGCCGTAGGGTGGGGAGGGCCCCCCTGGCCTCTCTGTTTACATCATCCCAGTCCAACACAGCATCTTGAATTTTTAGTCTTCATCAACTAAATCCCTGCTGAGCTCAGAACCCTTTTCACAGCCCTCTCTGAGATGGGAAACCCTAGAAATGGGAAGGCTCAACAGAGCTCATCCTCTTGAGTCACTGGAGAGTCTGTGAGGGGCCCCGGTCCGCTCCTGGCCACCAGAGGCCAGCATAAGAGGCAGCATTACCCTCTGTATGTACTGCCACGCCTGGGACTTGGATGGCCCCTGGAGGACCAGCCATTGGCCCCAGAGGTGGAGAAGGGGCAGAATTGACATTGCCTGCTCTGTCAGAGGGCTGGGAGTCCAGTAGCCATATGCTTAAAAGCCTCCATGAGAGCCTATTGATGGCCATGCTTTGTTCCTGGAAATAAGTCACCAGGACAGGGCAAGCGCTTCACACCCTGCTCCTCACTCAGCACCCTCCCCCTGCTCTAAACACTGTTAGCCTTTTTACAGAAGAGTTTATTGAGATGTAATTCACATGCCATACAATACACCATATAATGTGTTCAGTTCAGTGGTTTTATTATATTCAGAGAGTCATGCAACCATCACTACAATCTAATTTTAGAACATTTTTATATGACCATTAGCAGTCATTCCGCAGCCCACCCTTCCCTCCAACCATAGCCCTAAGTAACTCTGATCTAATTTCTGTCCCCATAGATTTGCTCTTTCTGGCTATTTCATGTAAGCGAACAATACGTGGTCCTTGGCAACTGCCTTCTTCAACTTAGCATAATGTTTTCAGAGTTCATTCACAGTATAACGTGAATGAGTACCTCAGTTCTATGTATTGCCAGATAATATGCCCTGTGTAGCTATCACAGTTCATTCATAGATTCATCAGCTGATGAACATTTGGGTTGCTTCCACGTTGGGACTGTTGTCAATACTGCTGCCATGAACATGCCTGTACACGTTTCGGTATATGTTTCCATTTTGCATGGGTACATACCTAGGAGTGGAATTGCTGGATTATACAGTAACTCTGTTTTACTTTTTGAGGAACTGCCAAACTGTTTTTCCAAGTGATTGCACCATTTTACATCTCCACCAGCAGTGAACCAGCGTTTCTGTTTCTCCACATCTTCACTGACACTTCTTATCTTCCATTTTTTCAGTAATAGCCATTGTCATGGGAGTGAAGTAGTATCTCATTGAGGTTTTGGTTATGCATTTCCCTAATGCAATTTTGTGTGTCACTATCACAGGAAATCATCTCTGATATCTGTTTTTGTGTATGAGTCACTGCAGATTTCCTAGAAGTAGAATTACTCCTTCAAATAATTAGAACATTTTAAAATGTGATAGTGTTTAGTCATTCAGTCGTGTCCGACTCTTTTCAGTCCCATGGACTATAGCCTGACAGTCTCCTCCGTTCACGGAATTTTTGAGGCAAGAATACTGGAGGGGGTTGCCATTTCCTCCTCCAGGGGATCTTCCCAACCGAGGGATCAAACTTGCATCTCCTGTGCCTTCTGCATCGGTAGCAGATTCTTTACCAACTGCACTACCTGGGAAGCCCCCACATATACAGAGTGCACATGCGCTCAGTTGCTTCTGTCGCGTCCACCGATCCTATGGACTGTAGCCTGTTAAGCTCCTCTGTCCATAGGATTCTCCAGGTAAGAATACTAAAGTGAGTAGCCATTCCCTTCTGCAGGGGATCTTCCCGACTCAGATCAAACCTGCATCTCGTGCATTTCCGACAGATTCTTTGCCATCTGAGCTACCAGGGAAGCCCTAAGACCCAGCAGGGTGATGCCCAGTGAGATTGGAACATTGTTTTTTTGTTACAAAAAAAAAGATAATAGTTCTTGAGAATGTAGACAGATCGTCCTAACGATTAGATCTATTGATTATCACTGCAGATGGTGATTGCAGCCATGAAATTAAAAGACGCTTTACTCCTCGGAAGGAAAGTTGTGACCAACCTAGATAGCATATTGAAAAGCAGAGATATTACTTTGCCAACAAAGGTCCGTCTAGTCAAGGCTATGGTTTTTCCAGTGGTCATGTATGGATGTGAGAGTTGGACTGTGAAGAAAGCTGAGCGCTGAAGAATTGATGCTTTTGAACTGTGGTGTTGGAAAAGACTCTTGAGAGTCCCTTGGGCTCCAAGGAGATCCAACCAGCTCATGCTAAAGGAGATCAGTCCTGGGTGTTCATTGGAAGGACTGATGCTGAAGCTGAAACTCGAATATTTTGGCCATCTCATGCGAAGAGTTGACTCATTGGAAAAGACTCTGATGTTGGGGGGGACTGGGGGCAAGAAAAGAAGAGGACGACAGAAGATGAGATGGCTGGATGGCATCACCAACCCAATGGACATGACTTTGAGTGAACTCCGGGAGTTGGTGATGGACAGAGAGGCCTGGTGTACTGTGATTCATGGGGTCGCAAAGAGTCAGACAAGACTGAGCAACTGAACTGAACTGAACTGAACTGATACAAAGAGTAAGCCTTCCCTGGAGGCAGCGCATTCCTGTATTCCTTTTCTCAGGAAGTATATAAGCAGAGAGCGGACTTGGTAGAGATGCTCTAGAAATTTCAAACAGGAGAGGGGCTTAACAAGACCTTTTTAAGATCTTTTCCCACCCCAAGAGCTCATGAGTCTATAAAAGGCCTGCACTAAATGAAGGATTTCCCAGCTCATATCTGCTGCCACTTCCACTCAACCCTGGCTTACCAGTGTATTCCAAATGTAATTGGGGTCCCAGATGGACGAGTCTGCACAAATGGGTTCAAGGAATCTGCAGACAGACATAAAAATATACCTGAAAGCAATAGCAAATTATGCTTACCCTCTTGAGAAATCTCTAAAGGGAAAATGTGTACATGTATTCTGGGAGGTCAGAATATATGCTCAGTGCGGAGCAAAATAGTTTAACAATTCTTTCTCCTCCAACTGCCACAGTCAATATCCACATATCCGGCAGCTATCCCTCAAATACCTTTTTCTTTCCCCCATTCTAAATCTCAGCGTAAAATGCTTCCTTCCCTTCCCACCCTCTCCTTCTCAGCCCAGGTTCTTTTTCTCCTGGGAACAGTTTGTCCCTTTCTGATGCAAATCTTCTGCCTTTCCCTCTGCAGTCCCCAGCCTTTCTACCTGGCTCCAATTCTGCCTTAGAAAAAATGAGTGAGGAAGTAGCTGGAAAGGCAGAGCTCTACTTATTAGGCAGGGTTGCCAGGAAACTGAATGGGCAAAGCAGAAACTCTCTTTAACCATAGAAGGAAGAGAGTGAGAACCGGAACATTCACACATGTTGTCCCTTAGTAGGTTCTAAGCACACACACCTGTTTGGGACAGTGCAGAAGAGCCCAACTGAATTCAATCAAACAATGTGTGATTTTGGAAACAACCAGCCATTACGTGATATTACTGTGTTGGATGGAAGGCAGCTCAATTATTTTCTTAGGTGGCCTTGTGTGAATGTGTGTGTTGACTGACAGAAAAGGTACTAGAAAGTCCTTGTGGCTGATTGATTTCTATTCTAGAAATGGGTTTTTGTCTCTGGGAGATCCAGAGACAAAGAAAGACTTATCCAACATTGCACAGCAAGTAGGTTTACAACCAGAGATGTGGCTAGGACCAGGTCTCCCACTTAGGATCAGCTACACAATTTGCAGGGCCCAGTGCAAAATGAAGGGCTTCCCTGGTGGCTCAGATGGTAAAGAATCTGCCTGCAATGCAGGAGATGCAGGTCTGATCCCTGGGTAGGGAAGATCCCCTGGAGAAGGGAATGGCTATTCACTCTAGTATTCTTGCCTGGAAAATTCCATGGTAGGCTACAGTCCACGGGGTCCCAAAGAGCCAGACATGACTGAGCGACTAACACTAATGCAAAATGAAATGTAAGTTGCCTTTGTTAAAAAGTAATTAGGAATTTCAAGACAGATACAGCAGAGTATTTAGCATGGGCCCCTCTGTCACTGCCCGGGTCACAGGTCCATGAAGCTGGCCTTGCCCATGACTCCCAGCCCTGGGCTCTCCCCTTCCATCAGCACACCCTACTTTTGATAAAAACTAGTGGAGAAGAAAGGATGACACCAGAGTGTAGCCTGGTCTACGGGTTCACAAAGTCAGTGCTTCTCAAATTTTGCTACACAATAGATCACCCAGGGAGTTTGTAAAAGTCCCAAATGCCAAGGCTGCCCCAGGAAAAATTAAATCAGAATCTCCGTGAAAAGGACATAAGCATCAGTATTTTTTTTTTAAACTTCCCAGATGATTCCAATACACAGCCAAGTTTAAGATCCACAGATCCCCAAAGGCCCAAACCCGAAGGACAAGCATCCTGAGGGTGGGGACCCCAGAACACTGCCTGGTAGCCAGGCCCTCTTTCTGGCCTTGGAGCAGGGGCTCAGGCCCAGTGCAATCTAATTACTGTCTCTTCTCATTAACGCCAGCAGAGCCCACACTCTGGAGATGACTGAATACATAAATAAGTAGATCTGAGCCCTTTTTAGCTTATGCAGGTTTCCCTGATAAATATGTATTCAGGGAAATTTCTAAGAAACGTAATATTATGTCTCTTCAGAATTGTTCGAGTCTATTGGGAAAATAAATATTGAAGAGGCTCATCAGGTGTATTCCGCTTGCTTGGAAGTCAAGAAAGAGCTTCAAATTCAGCCCTGTTTCCTTTCACCATCGAGGAGAAGGCATCAGAGGGGAAAGGAGTCTCTCCACCTCCCTGCCGGACACACGCACACTAGCCGAGAAAGGACACCCTCTGCCCACCTTCCTAGGCTGTCGGGAGCTGTGCCTAGTCCCAGCACCCCAGCTGCCCAGCTGGGTGACCTTGGGAAGACGCTCCTCCTCTCTGGATCTCGATGTCCTCTTCTCCTGGAGACTACAAGCCTCCCAAGGCAGCCCACTCCCTTCCCTGGACAGCTCAGACTTCTACAAAGTTCTGCCTGACTGTGCTGTCTCTGCCGGCTCTTCATCTTGCCACAGCCGCCTGCAGGGTGCAGTGACATCTGTTTCCTCAACCCAGAGAGAGATCTGAAGAGGTCCACAGGTGGGGCCCAGGCTTCTGACCCTCTCTTCTGTGGTTTGAGCCCTGGCTCCCGACTGAGCTGACTCCTTCCTCCCCTTCCTGGCTGCCTCCAAAGTTGACATCGTGTTAACTCTAAAAGCATCTTCTGAAGATCCTAAAGGAAAAGTTTACAAGTTCCCATTTGGAGAAACTGGCAGGAAAGTTTGAGTCACAGACTCTTCCAGGTGTGATTATTCAAACAAAATTTGCGTAAACATCAAGCTTTTTTGCTGAGAGCATAATAAAACAGGGAGAGGTCTGTCACATGATCAGTTGCTCCAAACACCGCTGCCTGCTCCATCTCCCCTTTTAAGTGAATCATTCTTTGCCCAAAATCTAACGAGGAACAAGGAAGCGGAGATAGTAGGGTTGGTTTTGTGCTCTTTGGTGTGACACACCCAGTTACCCAAGGGTCCACCGCAGGACACAGCCCTGTTCCAGATGTCACTTGGACCACTGGGGTGAATTTCACATAGCTGGAGCGGAGGTGTGTGATTGCAGGTGGATGGGTCAGAAAGACTGGTACCAGGTTGTTAAATGGGCAGTGAGACCCTGGGTGTGAGAACCTCCCCCGAGAAGTGGCCTCCTGGGAGTGGAGGGGCTATTGCCTCATGCAGAATCCCTCGGTTTCAGCAAAGAAAAGCTGAAAGAGATGAAATCAGTACACTGAAATCTCTCCACTTTACAGATGGCGAAACCAAGGCTGTGACAGCTGTGATGTCACACAGGAATGGGGTCATGCCGAAATCATGAAGGTCTGATTTGAACTGAGGCTCGGTGGTTATAGCTGGGACTTCACTGTGTCTTGGAGTGGACAGGAAGTGCTTCCTGGGACCCCAGTACCTGTTATCCATGGATGCATTCCAACCACTCCAATTCTTGATGGCTTAAAGCAATACCGAGAATAACACTGATATTATTTCTTCTGATTCTGCAGGCAGATGAGCCCCGATGGCCAGTTCTACTCCATGTGGTTTAGCCACAGGCGTGGCTGCACTCAGAGGCGAGCCCCCAGGGGGCTGGAACGTCCGAGGTGGCTTCTCCACCTCCTCTGTGTGGCCGCTCCTCATTCATCAGGCAAAAGCAGAAGCTGCCAGGCCTGTAAAGGCAAGTGCGTCACCTCCAACACATTCTGTTGGTGGAAAGCCCACAGTAAACCCAGCATCCATGGAGGAGACTACCCCAGACGGTGCCTCAGGGAGGCAGTGGGGACAGGGGCTGTCAGCTCAACAGTCAGTCCACTGCATACCTTCCTGGGAAATGCCCACCCTGAGCCCCGCTGCAGCCTGAGCACTGACCTGGCCACACACTGACCCCGACCACAAGCCAAGCCTGTATCCTGGCCCCCGATAAGCCGTGTCCATGGCTGCCACTGAAATCCACTTCTGCCCCTCAGGAGCAGGGCGAGGGTGAATAATGAGAGCCTATGAAGAGATAGGTTTGAACTTTTAATCTCACAAAGGACTTTGGCAGAGGCAGCTGGAGAGGAAGCAGGCTATCTCAGGAAGGAGGGATGTCTTTGTCAGTGGGAGCATGTAAGAACACTTGAAATGGCTACTTAGTAGAGGTCTGTGAGTGTGTGTGTGGCAGGGGGAGGCCTGGGGGAGAACATGGGGACCTGTAGAGCCTTGCACTGACCCTGAAAGGGCAGAAGAACCCCAGCACTACAATTCCTTCCCTAGCCTGGAGCCCCCGGCCAGAGAACAATTGTGGGGAAGTCTGGGACCTGGGATCTAGCAGCTGGGACCAGAAACGACCCGGGGACCAGTTCTCATCCAGCCTCTATCCTTGAATCACTATGACCAGATGGCCTTCCAATTAGTAACCCACAGATAATAATCGATGAACAGTAATCAATTCCTCATGCAGAGTAACACTTTACAAATTCAAAGCACTTGCATAACATCCTTCAACAGCTCCCTGTCTTCCCTCCCAGCAAGTCCCAAAACTCTCAGCTCTTCCCAGACTATTGTAGCTCTGACCCTACCATCTTTCCCTGGCCACTGCATCTCACTCCCTGGGCTCCAACCTCAGGGGAAATAATTAACATTCCCCAAATCCCAAGACCTCCCTTATGTCACAAGCATCTACGTGCGTGCATGCCAAGTCACTTCAGTCGTGGCCAACTCTCTAGACCCCATGGACTGTAGCCTGCCAGATTCCTCTGTCCGTGGGATTCTCCAGGCAAGAATATTGGAGTAGGCAGACATTCCTTTCTCCAGGGGATCTTCCCAACCCAGGGATCAAACCCAGATCTCCTGCATTTCAGGTGGATTCTTTACCATCGGAGCCACGAGGGAAGCCCACAAGCTCTACATGAGATTCTAATTTCTAGGATGACCTTTTTCTCTTTCTAGGTAGAGTAAAAGGTATGACAAACCTAGACAGTGTATCAAAAAGCAGATACATCACTTCGCTGACAAAGGTCCATCCATATAGTCAAAGCTTTGGTTTTTCCAATAGTGATGTAAGGATGTGAGAACTGGACCATAAAGAAGGCTGAGCACCGAAGAATTGATGCTCTCAAACTGCAGTGCTGAAAAAGACTCTTGAGAGTCCCTTGGACAGCAAAGAGATCAAACCAGTCAATCCTAAAGGAAATCAACATTGAATATTCATTGGAAGGACTGACGCTGAAGCTCCAATACTTTGACCACCTGATGTGAAGTGCCAACTCACTGGAAAAGACCCTGATGTTGGGAAAGATTGAAGGCAGGAGGAGAAGGGGACGAAGAGGATGAGATGGCTGGATGGCAACAATGGACATGAGTTTGAGCAAACTCTGGGAAACGGTGAAGGACAGGAAAGCATGGTGTCCATGGAGTTGCAAAGAGTCAGACACAACTTAGCATCTGAACAAGGTGGAATAGGGTGGGCAGAAAACCTAGCAAGGAGCAGGAACCATAGTAGAGGGTAGTTTCCTAGAGCAGCAGTCACCAATCTTTCTGGCACCAGGGACTGGTTTCAAGGAAGAACATTTTTCCAAGGATGGGGCAAGGGAGGGTAGGGGGCATGGTTTTAAGATGATTCAAGTGCATTAGAAATTTTTGTGTACTTTATTTCTATTATCATTATATCAACTCCACCTCAGATCATCAGGCATTAGATTCCAGAGGTTGGGGACCCCTGCCCTAGGGATGTCAAGGAAAGCAGCACACACATCTAATAACTTACATGCTTCCTATATACTAGATGTTGTTCTAAGAACTTTACATGAAATATTTTAGGCAATCCACATAACAACCTTGTGGGGTAGCAGGTATTTTCATCCCCATTTTAAGGGTAGGGAAATTGAGGCTCAAGCAGATGAAGTTACCACACTCAAACACAGGCTCACATGCATGTGTGACTGAGATGGACAACACTTTATACCTCTCTGTCCTCATACCTACCATGCCCCTTTCCTTATCCTCCCACTTACCTGAATCTCTGCAATAGTCATCTCTTTATTGAGAAAATACTTACTCTTTTTTGTTTATTCAAAAGTATTTATTGCATCTATTACATTTTCTTTTGTGCAGAATCACTCTTGACTCATCCTTGACTTGCAGCATCAACTGCAGGCCTTTTATGAAGCAATACTTG
This sequence comes from Cephalophus harveyi, assembly GCA_006410635.1. Lineage (NCBI taxonomy): Eukaryota > Metazoa > Chordata > Mammalia > Artiodactyla > Bovidae > Cephalophus > Cephalophus harveyi. The sequence continues at coordinate 220,763 of SJYT01041414.1, forward strand.
GGTAGAAGTTTGTTGGATGGATGGAGAGACAGATGATCGCATGATAGATGGATGAATGGATGGGTAGGTGGATAGAAGGATGGACAGATAAATCATGGGTGCATGTCTGGGTTAACAGGTGAAAAAACATGCAGTGGAAGATAGATGGAAAGAGGATGGATGGAGGGTGGATACATGAGGGGAAGATGGACAATGAATGCCTGGATGGATGGTGGATGGGTGGTGGGGGGGATGGGTAGGTAGCTAGATGGATGAGGGATGGATGGGTCAACGTCATCATGAAACTCTAGTCTGATTACATTAATTGGGAAATGAAACTTTAATGCCCAGAAGCCCCTAGCTGAGCCCTTCCCAACCCCAACCAGCCTTTCCCTCTGTTTCAAGAATTGATGGGGTTTTCCCTGTCCACTGCCCCATTCCCACAGCGGCCATTTGTTTTAAGTGTCCAGGGCAGCTCTGTGGCCATGCAATTAGTCCTCATTAGCAGCCACTGTAACCAGACTGTAATTTCCAGGCTGTTGGACGGTAATTGCACAGCAACAGCTCAGCGAGGCTCTGCACCTGTAATGACAAGCTGGGCCTCTTCCTCTCTCCACGCCAACAAGCAGGTGAGATCCTGATGCCATATTAGCACGTGGCGATTTTCATTACTAAATGACTCCAGGGCTGTCCAAATGAGGAGAGCAATTAGGCCGATCAGGGGAAGACAAAGCCTCCCTTGATGAGCATAATGATGACACGGGCGGAATCGCTCTGGCCTGAGGCAGAGTGTGAAATCAAAGAGCCCTGGGCTCCACTGTGGTTCAAATCAGCCTGGATCAGCTCGGCCCCTTTGCCTATCCTGGGCATCCATCATTGCCACCCCCACCCCAGGGTCTCAGCACTCACAGAGAAGAAACAACCAGTATTTCCACATAATTAGAAGAAATTGCATATCCAATAACCCTTACTGAGATTAGTAGTTATAGGGTGGAAGCTTTCCAAGAAAAATGTTAGTCATTGAAGAGGAGTTAAATAACTGTGAATTAGTTGCTGAAAAGTCCAAGCTCCTTAGCACAGCAATTAAGGTCCTCCTTGATTTCATTGGTGCCTCCTGCTTCAGCTATCGAATTCCACAGCTTTTGTGGCGACACCGTGCCTCTGGGTGTTTGCACATGTTGTTCCACCCACCAGGAGTACTCTGCCCTTCATCTGCCAAACCCTCTCAGGTGTCACCCACTGACACTCAGCCTAACCATTGAAGCCCCCCCCGGGCCTCCCTGAGTCACACGTGCCTGTACACTCCTCTCAACCATTTCTTCTTTTCTATTAACCGTACTGTTAATTTGGCATTCCCAAAGAGTAAAAGTTAAAATTTTCCATAACCTCCTGCTCCTTCTGCCTCTGTAACTCAGCTTGCTCCTTGCAAAGTCTGGATCGGGTAGGTCATGTAGTCTCAGAAAGCGAGGACTTACAATAATAGAAACTGGAGCTTATCTCACTCACCCTTGTCCTGCTCTTTGCAATTGCCCAGCCCCTGCAAACCTGCTTAATCATGCCTGTCTGTGTAAAGGTTAGGCATCCTCCTCCCCATCTTGACTGCTGTTCCTGAGCATGCGAAACCCCTTAGTTTAAACGAGCCTATTAGCAGCTAGTGTTGCCCACTACAGTCTGTCTATAAAAACTCCATATCCCCTTTGTTCGGGGCTCAGCGCTTGGAGTATTAACTCCTCTGGGCCCACCGGCATAATAAACCTGAGTTCTCCAACTCTTCAAATGTGGTGCTTGGTTTCTCAAGTCCTGGTTTCTGCAACATTTCCACACATTCCCTCGCCCCACCCCGACCCCGACTATGAGCTACCTCCATCTCTCTAGCACCAGAAATCTGAGATCTTCTCAGGCAAAAGAGTAATCCAGCAAGACTCTATGGGGACTTCTTGGGACAAGCGCTCCCCCATTTCCTGTGCTCCAGCCCCTCTCTGAAGTATCGGAGCTAATAGCATTTGATGCACATTTTCTGAGTTGTTTTGCAGATGTGAAAAACCTCCCTGTTTCCAACAAAAGGAAGATGTTAAGGACTTGATGACCATGAGCACATAGCCCCAGGCCTCCTGGAGGATGTTCACCCCTGTGACACCACCCTGTTGCCTCCCTTCAACCAGTCAGAGAACTGTGCACAAACTCATCACAGATCCTACGATCCCCACCCCCTCAATTGCCTTTTAAAAGTGCCTTGTGGAAATTCTTGGGGGAGCTCGAGGCCTTTTAGGGCAAGAGGCACTTTCTCACCTTGCAGAACCCTGCAATAAACCTTTCTCTGCTCCAAACTCCATTGTTTCTGTTTGTTTGGCTTTACCATGCGCTGGGCACAAGAACTTGAGTTAACACAGGCAAAATCCAACCTGTCTCCTGTTTGTGTAAATCAGGTTTTATTGGGACACAGCCTCAGCCTTTGTTTACATGCTGTGTACAGCCGCTTTCCCACCACAAAGGCAGAGCTGAGTAGCTGCATGGCCTGCAAAACCAAAAACTATTGGCGCTCTGACTTTACTGAAAATGTTTGCTCGCCCCAGGCCAGGGTGTGACATATCCAGCCCCTCACTGCACAGATGGGATGAAACCTCAAGCAGAGGTGAGAATTGGTTTCCCTAGGCAATGGCACCCCAGTCCAGTACTCTTGCCTGGAAAATCCCATAGACAGAGGAGCCTGGTAGGCTGCAGTCCATGGGGTCGTGAAGAGTCGGACAGGACTAAGCGACTTCACTTTCACTTTTCACTTTCATGGCAACCCACTCCAGTATTCTTGCCTGGAGAATCCCAGGGACGGGGGAGCCTAGTTGGCTGCTGTCTATGGGGTTGCACAGAGTCGGACACGACTGAAGTGACTTAGCAGTAGCAGGGTCACAAAGCTAGACTGAGGCAGAGCTGGGGTCAAGAGCCAGGTCTCTGGTGCCCTCTTGGCAATAAAGCACCCTCCGAGGGCCTGGGGTTGAACAGCACTCCTCCCCTCTGGAGGACTGCCCCCTCTGACCTGGGAAAGAGAAACTTGGGAATCCAGAGACCAGCACAGAGGGAACCCCATGAACATATAGGAGGTGGCCAAGTGTTGAGTCTCGTGGGCCCAGCAAAAGTGTTAGTCCTTCAGTCATGTCCAGTGCTCTGTGACCATGTGGACTGTAGCCCACCGGGCTCCTCTGTACATGGGACTCTCCAGGCAAGGGTACTAGAGTGGGCTGCCATTTCCTACTTCCTGATCCAGGGATTGAACCCGAGTCTCCTACATCGGCAGGTGAATTCCTTACCACTGAGCCACCCCAATACAAAATAAAAAGCTTTTTTTTAAAAAAAAAAAAAAAGAATATCTAGGGCTCACCGTAAGCATCCTTAGTTTGGAATCACTTTCCACCTCCTACATGATCCTTCACACTCCCCCCCTTTTCTGTTTCCCACTTCGCAAGTGTAATAAGTGTATTAACACCCTCCCTTCTCTCTGTTTTTGTTGTCATATCATTAACTTTTTACATATGTTTTGAATGATGCTTAAAATGTTATCATTTGGTTTTAAACAGTCAGTTGTCTTTTCTTAAATTCATGAGAGTAAAACGTTAGCTGTGCTCCTTCCCTCCTGGTGTTAATGCAAGTTTCCACCAGATAACTTCCCATCCTTTCTTTTCTGCCTGGAGAACACCGTTTAGAAGATCTGTACAGATCATCTGCCAACAAAAGCTTTTCTCAGCTTTCATTTGTCTAAAAGTGACTCCGTGTCATCCTCATTTTAAAGGATGTTTCACTGAGTATAGAGAATAAAACTGCCTGGGCTGACAGGTGGGGTTTTTTCTTTAATCATTTTAATGCTATCATTCCTTTGTCTTTTGGCCCCCACTCTTTCTGAGAAGTCCATGGCAGTTCTAATTATTGTTACCTTCTATGCAATGTGTCTTTTTCCCCCCTCTGGCTCCTTTCAAGATTTTCTCTATATTTAGCTTTGAGTGGTCTATGACATAGGGAAGTGTGAATTTATTTTTCTTAGGAGTCTCTAAACTTTCTGATACTGTAAGTCTATGTTTTTCCCTTCTTTTTAAAATCAATTTGGGAAATTTTCAGCTACTTATTCCTTCAAATATTCTGGTTTTGTTCAGTTGCTCAGTCATGTCCTGACTCTGTGACCCCATGAACTGTATCACGCCAGACTTCCCTGTCCTTCACTATCTCCCGGAGTTTGCTCAAACTCATATCCACTGAGTCAGTGATGCCATCCAACCACCTCATCCTCTGTTGCCCCCTTCTCCTCCTGACCTCAATCTTTTCCAGCATCAGGATCTTTTCCAATGAACAGGCTCTTCGCATCAGGTAGCCAAATTTATTGGAGTTTCAGCATCAGCATCAGTCCTTCCAATAAATATTCAGGGTTGATTTCTATTAGGATTGACTGGTTTGATCTTCTTCCTATCCAAAGGACTCTCAAGAATCTTCTCCAGCACCAAAGTTCATAAGCATCAGTTCTTCAGTACTCAGCCTTCTTTATCTTATTCCTGACCAATTTTCATTACACTCTCCTTTTAGAATTTCTGTTACACATACGTTAGACCATCTGATACTGTCCCAGGCCCTTCTGAGGCTCTGTTCATTTTTCTTCAATCATTTTCCTGTCTACTGTCTCCAGTTGGATCATTTCCACTGATGTCTTCAAATTCACATATTTGTTCTCCTATCACCTCTAGACTGCTAGTAAGCCCATCCAGTGAATTTTCTATTTCAACTACTGTAATTTCTAGAATTTTCATTTCTTTTTAATTCCGTTTTCTCTGCTAAAATTCTCTATTGACTCATTAAGACTGCATTTTCCTTTCGTCTTTTGAACGTATTTATATAGCTGCTTTAAAGATTCTGTCTGTTAAGTCTAATATCTGGGCATCTCAGGGTAAGTTTCTATTAGTTTTCTTTTTTTTTCCATCACTATATGTTCCATTTTCCTGTTTTGTCTTGCTTTTGGCATGTGCGTGTGTGTGTGTGTGTGTGTGTGTGTGTGAGAATTCCTGGCCCACAGGCTATTCCAGTCTCAGTGCACTGAGGGTGTCAGAGTTCCAGCCTCTACACACTGGTATCTCTATTTGATTTCTAGCTTTGGAATTTATTATAGTGTTTTTAATATGCCTGGCCTTATCAAAAATAAGAAAAAAATTCCCTTTGTACCTACATAGCATTTATATTTAACTCTCTGCATGTGTTTAGAACATGGAGCAGGAAGGTTCTAGTGTATGCTGACTCCCACACTGTGACCACAAGTCAAAAGCATTTGAAAATACTTACAGCCCATCTGTTGGAAGAAGTGTAGAGGGGACTTTCTACATGTTGATGGGTCTAGAGTGGATGAACCCTAAGGATTTGTTCAAACATATAACTTATTCAACACAAAAGTACCTAGCACAGAGCTGGCACCCAATCCGGGCTAAGTCCATTCAATCAGGTCCAACTCTTTGCAATCCTATGGACCATAGCCCACCAGGCTCCTCTGTCCGTGGGATTCTCCAGGCAAGAATACTGGAGTGTGTTGCCATTTCCTTCTCCAGGGGAGACCCAGAGACCGAACCCACCTGCATTGGGAGGTGGGTCCTTTACCACTAGCATCACCTGGGAAATAGTCATCCAAAAAATGCTTGCAAAGTAGGCAGTAACATACCCCATTATTATTATAGCCAAGTTCAGCTCATCACAGCCCAGTCTGTTGCAGCCTCTCCTCTGGGAAATATTTTCCTATAAGCAGCAAAGAGCTTTAGTCCCACAGACCAGGCTTGAAAACCCCTCCCACCATTTCAGAATAGAGAAGAAAACGTTTCTCAGCTGAAAATCACATTCGCTGGTTATGAAAATCATTCAGAACTTTCTTTTTTTTTTTACATTTCTGTATTGATTCCCAGGCATCCTATTTTATTGTACAATAACAGGCCCAGGGACAGAGAATATATTGCTGCCAAAACATAAGAGAATCTCTTCCCAGGGAATTGCCTCCATCCCACGTGCTGTGCCCCACTTGGATCCCCAGTTTCAAACAATAGCTGGAAGTGTTCCAGAGGGCACCCAGGTTGCCTTTCTCTGTGGCCAGAGCCCTGGAGCTCAGAAAACCCACTGGCCCACAGCTGAGGTCTGGCTGTTCTGGTCTCACCCTAGTGGGACTGATAGGGGATGAAGTCTGCGCACGCCCAGCCAGGGGAAGGACCAGGTGGGCCTCCAATCTGATTGGAGCCAGTGAGTTTGTCATCAGCATCGCCACCTAATGGGACTCACGTGGCCCACTCCAGCAGACGCCAGGAAGGGGTCCTAATTATATTCTTTGTGAAACTTCACATTCCCGCCTACCCCGAGCACAACTAAATGACTGAGTAATGGCTCCATAAAAGGCCATCTGATTAGGCTGATCCCAAAGGGAGGGATACACAGACGGGCAGTGTGTGCGGAGCGCGAGCGCGGGGATCCCCATCCATCTCTGTCACCCAGGGTGCCCACGCTCGTTTGTCAGGTCCTGACAGGCGCTGGGTGGAAAGGGAGTAACAGTGGGCCTCTTTGTTCTGCACGCACGCGGAGGACCCGGCTGCCTCCTCCCTCCTGCCAGCCACGGGAAAGTCGGGAAAGTCGGTTCCGCAAAGCCAAGAGAGGGTCTTTAGGGGAAGAAAGAGGGCAGGGCTTCAGAAAGGGGAGGGGCCCGGAGACTTGGAGACCGAAGGAGGCTAGGTTGAGGGAGGAGGCGGCGATGAGAAGTTCTCGAGACCCTTGCACAGTCTGACTCCAGCTGCAAAAAGAGTCTAATTGCCTTCCTACATCCACCCCGGGACGGGGAGTGAGCGGCCTGCGGCCCCTTCCCCAGCCACTGGAGCGAGGTAGAGGCAGGGGGGCTAGGAGGGAGGGTAAACACATACCCATCTTTGACGGGTATAGTGTATAAAGATGTTATCGTTATTGTTTAGTCACTCTTTGTCGTGTCCGACTCTTTGCGACCCCGTGGACTGTAACCTACTAGGCTTCTCCATCCATGGGATTCTCCAGGCAAGAATACTGGAGTGGATTGCCATTTCCTTCTCCAGGGGATCTTCCCGACCCAGGGATCGAACCCAGGTCTCCCGCATTGGAGGCAGACGCTTTAACCTCTGAGCCACCAGGGAAGCCCACGGAAAACCCAGGGGCTGCCCGTAAACGTCACTCCTCCCCTCCCCACTAACCCCCTGAGAGCCTGTGATGGCGCTAGAACCACCGCGCAAGGATCGGCTGCTTCCACCACGGGATATCGCAGCCCCGCTACAGGTAAGAAAACCTGCCCCCACCTCGGCCCCCTTCCGCGCACAGCGAAGAAATCTGCTTTGACCATTTTTTTCCCCCAGTGTGGAATACCCTTAAGGAAAGGACGCCCAGGCTGGTCCAGGCTGACTAGAGATGAGACTACGTCTCATCACCCCGCCCCTGCATCAGGGGTCCTGCCTCGGACCACTCAGGTGAAAAAGAAAAAAACGTGTTCTAAATCCAGAGCAAAAGAGGGTAGAAACAATCTGCAATGAAGGAATACACAGATCCCTGATGCAGACAAGAACTGGGCCTCAGTTTTCCTTGCCCATAAAATGGGTATAATTATTACCCTCTCCTCTGGAGTGTCTGTTCTAAAGATCTGGAGAGCTCACCTAGGAAAGTGTGGGCCTTACAGAGGAGGAGAGGGGCCAGTCGGGTCTGGAAAGGACCCAGAAGCTGGGAAGGACTCTAGCTTCCTGTTGGAGATAAGCTTTGCTCTGGGAGGCAGACGCCTACTACACCGGGGTCTGGAGTTAGGGGTGGGGCACTTGCCGTCAAGTCGCTGTGTGTTTGGTTTGCTCAGAGGTGAAACAGGAAACCAAAGCAGACTAGGAGGGTGGCTGATCACCAGCCAACCTCTAGCGACACTCAGCAAATGGCAAATGTGCCCTGGAAACAAAAGAGACCTATCCAGATCCGACAGAGCCCAGACCTAATCACAGAGGGAGACTCAACCTTGGCCCCCTGTACACTGAGCTTAGACTGTTCCCATCCTGACCTTGGACTGACATCTGACCTTGGGCACAATTTTGCCCCCATCCTGGCTGTGGACAGAATTCTGTTCTTCCCAGCCTTCTCCCTACTCTGGCCCCATGGGGCCTGGGTGAGACTAGACAATTCTGTGAAACCCATTTATTGTCTTGGGGCAAAGGGGGCACAGATATAAACATTTGCAAAGACAGGATGTCCTTGCCCCACCTACCACGTGCCAGAGGTGGGGAGTGTTGGCAGTGATGACTCGCCCGCACCCCCACCCCAGTCCCTTCCATCTCCTTTCACAAGAATACAGATTTCATTGCCTTTACTTATGTGCCCAATTAAAATGAAAAACACATCAGCCCATCTGAGCAAGGACGGCAGACCCTGGCCAGCAGCCCTGTGATCAGAATCCACAGGCTTTGTGGATTCGGTCTTTTTTGCCGCTTCCAGTGAGTACCTCCCCGTGTCCCCAGGATTCCCCAGCCACAGAGGACCCTTCAGGCCGCCTCGTGGAGATGCCATCCTGGATCTGCGTCTCCTCCAGATTCAGTCACTTGCAATCTGTGACTCCCATCCAGTGCCTTCCGCTTTCACTCCACCTCGCCCCCAAGCCGTTCTGAACATCCCCTCTGACTTCCTGCCTTTCTCCCTACTGGAGAGAGTCAGACACCAGCTGTCTCTGAGTCCTGGTGGCCGAGTTCAGCATCCTCGTCACCATCACCAGGGCCAGGCTGGCTGACCACTAGGCCTTTGTGGACTGGACCCTCCAACCCAAACATCTGCCTATGAGCTACTGGGTCTGGCTCAACTCCTCCCAGGCATGGGGGTGGGAGAGGAAGCATGTTTCTCCTTGGTTCAATTGCAGTTGGATCAAGGGACAACCAAGCTCGCAGCATGAGGTGCTACCAGAAGGGTAGGAACTCAGGGAGGAGAGGCCAGAACAAAGTAGGTCCCCAAGCCAAGACTGGCAGCCACAAAGAAATAGGATTAGAGGGGGAGCAAGCCAAGACCGAGGCTTCCCAGGTGGCACCAGTGGTAAAGAACCTGCCTGCCAATGAAGGTAGACATAAGAGACATAGGTTCAACTCCTGGGTCGGGAAGATCCCCTGGAGGAGGGCGTGGCAACCCACTCCAGTGTTCTTGCCTGGAGAATCCCATGGACAGAGGAGCCTGGTGGGCTACAGTCCATGGAGTCACAAAAAGACACAACTGAAGCGACTTAGCACAGCGCAAGCTGAAGGCAGGAAGAGGGGTGTCCAGGACCTTGGCCGTGGTCACAGGGATGTGGGATTCTGCGGTAGCCCTGGCATCTGCTAATAACAAGCATCCCAGTAATGCCTGCGTCCAGCCAGGTTTGCTTGGCCAGATTCGAGTCCCAGCCACATGTGATGGGTTCCCTTACCTCACTGCTCTCCGCCTGGGTGCCCCTTCCCAGTAAAGTCTCTTGCTTTGTCAGCGTGTGTGTCTCCGCAGACAATTCATTTTTGAGTGTTAGACAAGAACCCACTCTTGGGCCCTGAAAGGGGGAGACTTTCCTGTAACATTTGGGAGTAACCTGGCACTCCAAACTCAAGGCAGACTGAGTTGTTCTTCTGCCCCAAGCCCACTAGTTCCCTATTTTGCTCAGAGTGAAGGCCACGATCTTGGCAATGATCTGCAAGGCTCTGCATCACCTGGCCCTCGGTCACAGGCTCACCTCGCCTGCTACCACTGATTCCTCACTAACTCTGGCCTCCTTTCTGTCTCCCAAGACACGGCAAGCTTCTCCACAGTAGGATCTGTGTACTGGGTTCTCCTTCAGCCTGACTCACTCTCTCTCCAGGTAGCCACATGGCTAATTCCTTCGCCTTCTTTAAGACTTTGTCCAAATGTTACGTTCTCAAAGAAATATCTCCTGACCACCACCACTTCAACTGCAAGCCAAGACACCCCCTTTCACAACCTTCAGGCGCTTCTGATCCCCTTTACTCAACTCAACGCATTCCTCCCAGAGCATCTGTCCTGCTAACAGACTGCATGATGGATTGACTCATTGTGTTTATCAGTTGTCAATCTCCTCCAACAGAATGTATGCCCCTGGCGGCAGGAAGCTTTCTCACACAACCAAGCGCCTGGCACGTGGCAGGGACTTCACAAGCTGTTGTCGAATAGATGAAGCAGCCTGGGCTCTGGGGTCACGCAAGCCTAGGTTCGAGTCTCCTCTGTGACTTGGTACTCCATGACTTTGCTTCAGTCACTCTTTGCCTCTAAACCTCAGTCTCCACAGCTGTAACATGAGGCTTGTATTATCTACCCCACGGGCGGTGTAGTAAGGACCCAGCGGCCATGCACGGGTTGAATGGCAGCTCTCTTGGTTATGAGGGTTGCATGTTAATATTCACATATACACAGATGCGGCTACATCCACAGCCAGTTCCCCTCAGCTGGCCATCCTCCACCTGAGCCTGGAGATGCAGCTGTGGACCAGGCATCTTCAAGGCTTATGGAATGCTGCCAGGAAGGAAGAGGAAAGCTCGGCCATCACAAGGCTGCAATTCCAGTGCATGGGGCTGGATTCTGAGGCCAGCGCTCAAAAACACAGTTTCACATGAATGGATTCTCAACAGAGAGGAAATGATTTTAATCACGGAGGTCATCCATCTTCCATTGTCCAAGGGGAAGAATTAATCTTGGGAGTGGGGTGGCAAGGCGGTGAAGAGAGGAAAGCTGGGGCAGATTTAAATGATAAAAAGAGAATTATCCTAAAAGAACTGAACAAGAGGGCTTCAGGCCCAGGAAGCGCTGGTAGTCATAACTCTGTGTGTGCCCTTCTCAGCAGTGGGAACACAAGATAATGATAAAAATCACTACAGCGCCCTTTACAGATTACAAAACTCTTCCATATCCATTGTCTCATTTACTTCTCATAAAAACCATCTGAGGTCAGCAATATTCGCTCTGTGTATCACAGGGAAGCCACGAGTCACGGACATGCTGCTGAATGGCCTTCAACACAGTATGGAGTCTTCATTAGCTGTTTCAAATAAACTTTACGTTTCTGTACTTCTTTTTTAATCTTTTTATTGATGCATGGCATATGTACAGGAAAGCGCCTAGTGGTGTTCAGGACACGCTCCCTACCAAATGCAGCACCTTGACATATGGGATATTTTAAGCTGAAGGATTTTGAGAAAAATGACAGAAGCAGGAAGGTCACTCCGACCTTCTCCACCCCTCCTCCTCCTTCTCTGAAACAAATCGTAAAGCCTTCACGTGAGAGGTGCTCTCCCCATACCTGGAGGAAAGGAACATCTTTGTCCTTACAAAGAGATGCCAAGAAGAATCCTAACAGACCAACCTTGCTACTTTGCCCCTAGTTCCCTAACTGACCTCATATGCCTAACCCTTTTGTAGCCTCCCCAATTGCCCGCTCTTCATCAGACTCAGCCTAAAATACTCAGCTCTATTTTTTTGTCTTCATTTCCTCCTGAAGGCTCTCATGTCAGGTAAAACTTACATTCAATAAATTTGCATGCTTTTCTTCTCTTAATCTGTCCCTGTCAGTTTAATTTTCAGATCAGCCAAGCACCCTAAGAGGCTCAAGGAAAACTTTTCCCTCCCCTTCACGCCCAAATATACCCTGAATTTTCGCTAAGGAAACACAGCCTCATCAGGAATAGAATATTGTCAGCAACCCTTCCTGCTTCTGCCCAGTCATACCCTCCTTTTCCCCAAAGGTAGCCCAACATCTGTCATCATAGATTAGTTCTGCCTATGCTTTCACGTTCTATAAATGCAATCATTCAGAACCATTCTCTTTTTCAACATTATGTTTATTACATGTGGTTAGAGTTCATTCATTTCCACCACTATATACTCCATTGTCTGAGCCTCACAAAAAATGGTCCTTTCTACTATTGATGGACATTTGAGTGGTTCAGGTGGTTATATATCAAGGAGGGAAATTTCTCTGTCATGGTATGTGGACTCTGTTTAAATTTAGTTTTTCAGAGGGCTTAGAAAGTAGCTTTGCAGAGTAGCTACATGAATGGACACTCCCACCACAGTGTAGAGTTCTGGTTGCTCTGTGTCTTCACCGACAGTTTGTGCTGTCTCTTAAATTTCAGCCTTGCTGGTGGGTATGCAGTGTCATCTCACTGGGATTTTAATCTACAGTTCCCTAACTAACAAGGCTGAACTACTTTTCAAAAGCTTTTAGGCCTTTGGAACAGCTTCTTTCATCCCATGGCTGTTCAAGTATTCTGTCCATTTTGTTCGTTTTCATTTTTCTTATTGATTTGAACGAGTTATTTCTATATTCTGAAGATGAACCCTTTGTTGAGAGTCTAAATCACAGATCGAAGGGTTGAGGAGGTTTTCTATTACCCCAGAGATTTGTCCCGTGAAATTCTACCTTTCCCATAAACCAAATTCTCTGGTGTCCTTGAGTCTATTTCTGGTTTCTCTATTGTTTCATCCACCTGCCTACTCCTCCAGTATCAGGCTGCTTTAATTGCTGAGTTTCAGATGTTTTTGTATTTAATCAAGCTGGCCCTGTGTCAGCAGTCTTTTTTCTCAGGATTTTCCCAGTTATTTTTGCAGGTTTTTTTTCCCCCAGATAAACTTTCATTTTATTTCACTGTATATTTTTTTTTAATCCTACAAAATTTTATTTGGAATTTCATTGATCAGTTCAGTTTGAGATCATGCTCTTGCGATGTCGAATATACCCAACAATAAGAACTCGCTTCTGATCTGAAGTGACTTTCTATATGTCTCTCAGTAGAAGCTAGTAGTCTTCTTTGCTGCTGTTGTTCAGTTGCTAAGTCATGTCTGACTCTTGCGACCCCATGGACTATAGCCCACCAGGCTCCTCTGTCCATGGGGATTCTCCAGGCAAGAATACTGGAGTGGGTTGCCATGCCCTCCTCCAGGGGATCTTCCCAACCCAGGGATCAAACCCAGGTCTCCTGCACTGCAAGCAGATTCTTTACTGTCTGAGCAAGGATACTGATCAGCTCAGAGTAACTATGTAGTCAAATGTTTCGCACTCTTTTATAGTACTTTTCAAGGGGATATTTTTAGTATAGAGCAAAATGGTGGGTCTTGAATATTTATGTTGGAATCCACCACTTTGCTGAATTCTCCTGTTGTTTCTAACAGTTTTTCAGTGGGCTGGCTTAGAATCTGCAGGTATAGAGTAGTATCATTTGTGAATAATGACATTTGGCTCCTGCTTTTCAGTACTCTTGTCTTTCGTCTAACCTCCATGACGTGTGCTGTGAGAGCACCTTAGCCACACTGCGAGGTTGCCCACACAGCCAAGGAGGAAGTGTGGACATAAACCAGCAAAACTGAGAGCGTAAAGGCAGGATTTCTCAACCTCGGCCCTAGGAACAACTTTTTTTAAACTTTTTATTTTGTATTGGGGTTATAGCCGTTTAATGGAGGGACTCAGACACACATATACATGTATCCATTCTTACTGGGGGGCTTCCCAGGTGGCGCTAGTGATAAAGAATCCACTTGCTGGTGAAGGAGACATAAGAGACAAGAGTTCAATCCCTGGGTCAGGAAGATCTCCTGGAGGAGGGCATGGCAACCCACTTCAGTATTCTTGCCTGGAGAATCCCATGGACAGAGGAGCCTGGCAGGCTACAGTCCATGGGGTCACACAGAGTTGGACATGACTGAAGTGACTTAGGATCCACGCATTTGTACTAGGGACGTCTTCAGCTGGATAATTCCTTGTTGGGAGTGGGGGTGGAGGTAGGGGCTGGGGAGGGTCCCTGTATTTTGTTAGGTGTTTGGGAGCATCTCTGACCTCCACCCACTTGATGCCAATAACACCTTCCCGCTGAATGTGACAACCAAGGATGTCTTCAAACACTGCCAAATGTCCCCTGCAAGGAAAAAATCACCGCAAGATGAGAACCACGGGCCTCAGGGAAAGTAGCTAGAGCCCCCTGACCTGGGAGCTGATTTTGAGCAAGTCAGCAAAGAGCATCTGTCTTCTCTGGGCTCTTCATCTCAGAGTCCCCAGAGCGGTCAGGCCTTTTCAGCCTCATCTGCCTGCAATGCAGGAGACGCAGGTTCGATCCCTGGGTTGGGAAGATCTCCAGGAGGAGGGCATGGCAACCCACTCTAGTATTCTTGCATGGAGAATCCCGTGGAGAGAGGAGGCTGGTGGGCTATAGTGCATAGAGTCACAAAGAGTCGGATACGACTGAACTGACTTCGCACACACACGTGCACCTGTTCCCATATATGAAGTTAGTTTATTGTTTGTTTTAAATTAGGAGTTAATGTTGGATTCGGTTAAAATTCCTTTTTGGTATCTAATTGAGTTGGTCTTTTTTTGTCTTTTCCCTTTGGTACATTAATGTATGATTTTATAACTTGGAAAGGCCTTTGAATTGTAGGAAGAACCCCACTTGAACATGGTATTTTGTTCTTTTAAGAGGCTGTGGAAATGATATTTTTTCATGGTTGTGTTAAGTGAGATTGGCCTGAAGTTCTCTAGCTCTGTGCTAATTTTGTCAAATTTTGGTATCTATGTTATGATAGTTTTATAAAAAGAATTTGGGAGCCATCCTTATTTCTCTCGGTTCTGGAAGAGTTTAAATAGTATCAAGTTCATCTGTTACTTGAACATTTGAAAGAACTTACCTTTGAGACCATCTGGATCTGCACTTTTGTGGAAAGGTTGCTTTTTAATAACATTCTCAATTTCTTCCATTGCCTTTAGTCTATTTAGGTTTCCATCTCTTATGAAATCAATCTTGACCATTTATGGTTCCTGGAAAATATATTTTTTCATCCATGTTTACAAATTTAGCTCCTCTGAATTTTTTGCAAAAAAAATTTTTTTTAAGAATTAAATAATGCCTTTGCAACAACATGGATGGACCTAATGCTTGCCATACCAAGTGAAGTAAGTCAGACAGAGACAGAGAAATATCCTATGATATCCCTTATGTCCAGAATCTTAAAAGAAATGATACACATGAACTCATTTACAAGACAGAAGCAGACTCACAGACTTAGAGGATGAACTTATGGTTACCAGTGGGGAAGGATGTGGGGGGAAGAGATAGTTAGGGAGTTTGGGATTGACATGTACACACTGCTATATTTAAAATGGATAACCAACAAGCACCTACTTACTGTATACCACAGGGAACTTTGCTCAATGTTAGGTGGCAGCCTGGATGGGAAGGGAGTTTGGGGAGAGAATGGATCATGTATACATATGGCTGAGTCCCTGTGCTGTCCACCTGAAACTATCACAACATTGTTAATCAGCTGCTGCTGCTGCTGCTATTCTCCAAATTAAAATAAAAAGTTTAAAAACCTTTTTTTTTAAAATTTCTTTCAGATCAGCAGTATTTTCTCTTTTTTGTTTCCAATGTAGTGTATTTGAGTTATTTCCCAATGATTTATCAATTTTATTGTGTGTTCTCCTATACATGAGTTCTCAGTCGCTTCAGTCATGTTTAACTCTTTGCCTCCCTATGGACTGTAGCCTGCCAGGCTCCTCTGACCCTGGGATTCTCCAGGCAAGAATACTGGAATGGATTGCCATGCTTCCCTGGTGGTGCAGAGGTTAAAGTGTCTGCCTGCAATGTGGGAGACCTGAGTTCAATCCCTGGGTCGGGAAGATCCCCTGGAGAAGGAAATGGCAACCCACTCCGGTACTCTTGCCTGGAGAATCCCATGGACGGAGGAGCTTGGTGGGCTACAGTCCATGGGTCGCAAAGAGTCGGACAAGACTGAGCAACTTCACTTTCCTCCAGGGGATCTTCCTGATCCAGAGATTGAACCCTTGTTTCCTGCATTGCAGACCAATTCTTTACCCCTGAGCCACCAGGAAAGCCCCCTCTTCCATACACAGTACTTCTTAAATTTATTTATCAGCTCTATTGATTTTGTTTTCTAATTCAGTAATACTTTTTTGAACCTTGAATTAATTTAGTTGATCTTTCCTGACTTTTAAAATTGCGTGCTTAATCTGTTTGTTTTAATTATTTAATCCATCGATTGTAATTCTTTCTGGTGTAACATGTTGCTAAATTGCAGAATTTGGCTGAGTGAACAGTATGTTCCCCCCAAATATACCAAAATTGAGATCAGAGATGCAACACGATGCAGAACATTTAAGCACAGTGCTCCAGAACTGGTTAGGGACCACAATATGGATACAGTAGGATTGAACAAAGAGGTTTGGAACCCATTTGCAGAGAGTATTTATTTGGAGAAAGCCGTGTTTTAAGTCAGACCCGGCTCCAAGGAGCAGCATGGATGATGCAGCCTCCTGAGCCCGAGTGGGTGGGCGGGTTACAGCAGAGTTTGGAAGTTCTCTGCAGTTGGGGACACAGAGAACTGAGGTCTGACCCACCCCTGAGAAAGCACAGACGACTGCGCCTGGAAGGTCACAGCGTGGCCTCAGATGAGGCTGAGGGAGGCCAGCGGGACCAGATGAAGAGAACGTGCGCGAGAAACAAGAGCTGTAGGCAAGGACGCGGCAGAGGAACCTCTGAAGACATGAGGAAAGTGCTCATAACGCAATATGCTTTAACCACGTTCCAAGTACAAAGCATGTGAGCCATCTTAGGACAGTATTGGCAAGTACATGTTTTATATGCCCCATTTCTTCTCCTCCTTTCCTTCAGCTCCCAACCAAAAGGGGCTGGGGGTTGGAGTGGGAATAACGGTGTCAGAAACACTTTGAATTACTCAAGACTTTGCTTGTGCTCTAAAGTGATTATATGCAATTTTAACTACCTGAGAGTTATCAGAAAAGGATTGAGTATACTCATCCTTTAGGTGTTAGGGGAAGAAGAGCAACCCAGCCAAACAGATGAAAGGGATGCTCAAAAATAAAGATGTTTTTCTCCTTAAAAGAGAATTGTAGGAGTCTTGCTTGTTCAACATACTGGTTACACTTGTTTGGTTATATGAGTGTTTTAAGGGTAAGATTTTCCTTCAAGAGGTATTTCTAAGCATCATTACCTAGTGTTTTCATTCTCATATATTCTTATGTTCTAGATATTCTTCATCGTCAGCATTAATTTATTTTTGACACAGAAGTTATCTTTGAGAGAGTTTTTCTTTAATTTCCAGGCATTTGATTTGCTGGGTTTTGTTTTTCCCTCCATCCTCTGGAAACTTCTAATATCTTCTCTCTGTCCCCCCATGATTTGAAATGTCACAATAGACTGTGTTAATGTGGGGTATTGCGATTTATTATGCTGCTCCTTTAGACATTTGAGTCCCTATTTCTGAAGAATTTTCTTATATTATTTCTTTCATAAACTTCTCCTTTCTATTTTCTCTGTTCATTCTGGAGTTTATATTAGATCCTGGACCACTGGATTGATCTCCTAACACTGCTGTTCACTCGTATTTCCCTCATTTTTTCTGTATGACCCCCTTTCTTAGACGTTTCTTCTAATTTAGCCTCCAATCCCTCTACTAATTTGAAATTTTTTAAAAAATCAGCAATTGAAATCATCATGCTAAGTGAAAAAAGTCAGACAGAAAAAAAAGGTCACATTTTGTGTGATTCCATTTACAGGAACTGTCCAAAACAGGCAAGTCCACAGAGACAGAGAGCAGATGGGTGATTGCCAGAGGCTGGGGAGGGGCTGGGGAACACCTGCCAGACGTGATGGATACAGTCTCCTTTGGGAGGATGTATCTCCTTTGGGGATGAGGATAATGTTTAGAACTAGGCAGAGGGAATAGTTGCACAACGCTGTGAATACACTGAATTCCACGGAATTATATATTTTAAATGCTTTATTTTGCATCATGTAAATTCCACCTCAATTAAAAAAAAAAAAGCAAAATTTTCAAACAAAAAAAAAGACAAATGAATCAAGAAAGAAATCAGCAACTTTTAATCCCCAAGATCTCTGTCTGGTTCTTTTCATTTTGTTTCCATAACATCCATTTTGTTATTTATTTAATGAATGTAATAGTCTCTCTGAGGATATCCATTACATTCTTTTATTATTTTTGTAGTACCTCAGCTTTCTCTAAAATTATTTTTAGTTATGTATTGATTTTTACCTCTTCTTTTAGTTAAGAGTCTGTGGTTGTTTTAAAATGTGTTCCCAAACACTTCTTTTCTCCTTCCTTCAAGAGGTGAAGCCTAATTCTCCTCCCCATGAATGTGGCTTCAGTGACTTGTTTCTAATGATAGAAGAAAATGGAAATGATGGTGTACAATCCAAGACTAAGTTGCAAAAACCTTCCTCTTAGTGCTTGTTCTTTCTCTCTCTTTCTGATCCATCAGTCTGGGAGAAGCGAGCTGCCGTGTCACGAGGACACTCAAGCAGCCCTGAAGAGAGGTCCACGGGTTGAAGAACTAAAACCTCCTGCCAACAGCCAGCAAGGAACTGAGGCCCTTTTCTCACAGCCGTGTGAATGAGCCATCTTGGGAGGAACCTGGTCTCCTTCCCACTTACTCAGATTCTCACCTACAGGTGCTGCTTTCTGATGCGCAGGTAGGGAGGTAGCCAAAATAATGGAAGCCCCCAAAGGACAGAAAAGGCAGGTGGCCTTTTCTCTGGGGTCTTTCAGCTTATTTAAAAGAAGACCTGATCTGTTTCCCAAAGAAAGTGGCAGATACCTGGCTGCTGGGTTTTCTGTGGAGGGAAAAGGAGCGTGGGGTGTGACTGTGTAGATAGATGTTCAGCTACTTCTTCCTTTCAGCCTGTTCTCTCACTGCATTTACTAGGGTTTCAGGATCCCAAGCTGCTCTGGGCTCTAGAGAGAGAGAGTCTTCTCAATCTCTGTCTCTGTCTGCCTTAACTCTCCTCTGCACTTTCTCTACCCTGCATAGCCAGTTACGTCTTTTCTGTCTTAAAGGGATTTGTTGAAGTCTCCTATGCATGGCGGAACTTCTACTTGCTCACTTTGACATCACTAATTATACTGATTTTTTTCTCTTGCTATCATTTTAGTAGGTCTCTGGGGGAAGATAATGTCTAGTCATTTTAACCACAACTCCCTTTCTTTAACTCAATTTTTGCACTGTTTTTATTTTTAATCCATCTCTTAAATATAACTTAACATTCAGCTTGTTTATTTTAATGAGTAGGCTTGTCTCATTTATTTCATTTAAATAATAGATATCTCTGAGTCTTATTTTATCCTCATTTTTGCTGCTTTAAATGCTTTCTCGGTGCCCATTATTTCCTGCATAAATTGTTTTACATCTTTCAAGTAAAGTTTTCTTTCTTGTGAGTTGCAAAGTACACAAAATATGTCCTAACTCTCCAGCAGATGTTTTTATAATTTTATGAGTGACATTTAATCCCTCCATCTTGGAGGTCTTGCTCTAAAACAATGGTCAACATTTTTTTAAATAAAGAGTCAGAGAGTAAATATTTTAGGCTTTGCAGGCCATATGGTCTCTGTCACAATTAGTCACTTCTCTGGTAGCATGAAAGGAGCCACCAGCAATAAGCAAATGCATTAGCATGTCTGCACTCCAACAGAACTTAATTTACAAAGCCAGATGATAAAAAAAAAAACTGGGGTCTTTCAGCTTATTTAAAAGAAGACCTGATCTGTTTCCCAAAGAAAGTGGCAGATACCTGGCTGCTGGGTTTTCTGTGGAGGGAAAAGGAGCGTGGGGTGTGACTGTGTAGATAGATGTTCAGCTACTTCTTCCTTTCAGCCTGTTCTCTCACTGCATTTACTAGGGTTTCAGGATCCCAAGCTGCTCTGGGCTCTAGAGAGAGAGTCTTCTCAATCTCTGTCTCTGTCTGCCTTAACTCTCCTCTGCACTTTCTCTACCCTGCATAGCCAGTTACGTCTTTTCTGTCTTAAAGGGATTTGTTGAAGTCTCCTATGCATGGCGGAACTTCTACTTGCTCACTTTGACATCACTAATTATACTGATTTTTTTCTCTTGCTATCATTTTAGTAGGTCTCTGGGGGAAGATAATGTCTAGTCATTTTAACCACAACTCCCTTTCTTTAACTCAATTTTTGCACTGTTTTTATTTTTAATCCATCTCTTAAATATAACTTAACATTCAGCTTGTTTATTTTAATGAGTAGGCTTGTCTCATTTATTTCATTTAAATAATAGATATCTCTGAGTCTTATTTTATCCTCATTTTTGCTGCTTTAAATGCTTTCTCGGTGCCCATTATTTCCTGCATAAGTTGTTTTACATCTTTCAAGTAAAGTTTTCTTTCTTGTGAGTTGCAAAGTACACAAAATATGTCCTAACTCTCCAGCAGATGTTTTTATAATTTTATGAGTGACATTTAATCCCTCCATCTTGGAGGTCTTGCTCTAAAACAATGGTCAACATTTTTTTAAATAAAGAGTCAGAGAGTAAATATTTTAGGCTTTGCAGGCCATATGGTCTCTGTCACAATTAGTCACTTCTCTGGTAGCATGAAAGGAGCCACCAGCAATAAGCAAATGCATTAGCATGTCTGCACTCCAACAGAACTTAATTTACAAAGCCAGATGATAAAAAAAAAAGAGAGAGAGAGAGAAAGAACAGGTGACAAGCAGAAACCGGTCCGTGGGCCTTCATGTGCTTACTTCTGCTGTAAAAGATGAGAAAATTATCACACACTTCATCTTTTCTTTTCTCTTTATCTTTCAGTAGTTGAGACTCTAGTCTTATTTTCAGCTATTTTGATGACTCATTTTATAAAATCAAAAAATATAGTGAACTGTGAAAGACAATGTCAAGAAAATGAGAAGATAAGCCACAGACTGGGAGAAAATATTTGCAAAAGACACATCTGAAAAAAAGACTGCTATCTAAAATATACAAAGAACTGTCAAAACTCAACAATAAGGTAAGAAGCAGCCCAATTAAAATATGAGCCAAAGACCTTAATAGACACCTCACCGGAGAAGATACACAGATGGCAAATAAGCATATGAAAAGATGGCTCCATAAACTATGTCATCAGGGAAATATAAATTAAACAACAGTCAGATATCACTACGTATCTTTTAGAATGGCCAAACTCTGTAACACTGATGACACCAGATTCTGGCCTCCAGAATTGTGAGAGAATACATTTCTGTTGTGTAAAGTCATCAAGTTTGTGGACATTTGTTAGAGCAAAAACTAGTACACAGGCCATTGGTGACCATGCTAAGTGCAGGTACTATGCTAAGTATTGCTCCCATTTTACAGAAGTGGAAATCAAGTCTCCATAAGTTCCCAAAGATCACACAACAGGCCAATGACAGGACCAAGGCTCAGCCAGTCCTGCCAAGTTCTGAAGTTTAAACTCTTTCCCACTATCTGACACTGTTTCCATCAGTAGACAGACACCCAGGGTCCAGCATGAGGGAGCTGGCTGTTCACTACTACCCAGTATTATCCAGTCCACTCAGAGCATTCTCTCCAGAGCTCAGTCCAGGTGCTGGATCTGACGGTGGACACCTGGTAACTCTCCTACAAAGCACTGGGGCCATACCTAGTAATCCATAAATATTCAAACCTTCAGACCCAATGATGCATCTCACTGACATTTTTCTTGAAGAAGCCTCAACCAAAAATGTCCTTCACAGCGTTCATTATAGATGCATGAAAACAGAAACAATCTAAATGTCTGACAGTATGAGTTTGGTTAAATAAATTATAATCCATTCATATAATGGATAAGTAGATGGAAGAGTCCACATACTTTCAAAGTGATGCTTATAAAGATTAGAAGGGAAAATAGCATACACACACACACACACATATATATACACTACCATGTATAAAATAGACAGCTGATGAGAAGTTGCTATATAACACAGGGAGCCCAGCCTGGCACTCTGAGATGACCTAGTGGGGTGCAGTAAGGGGAGAGGAGGGAGGCTCAAGAGGGAGGTGATATATGTATAATTATGGCTGATTCGCATTGTTGTAGGGCAGCAACCAACACAACATTGTAAAGCAATTTTCCTCCAATTAAGAAATAAATTTAAAGAAATAAAGACTCGGAGAAAGTAGGAAACAATTCTAATGTGCTGTGAAGTGGAGAAAGGGGATAAAAAATATTCAAATTTAGAAATTCGACAGAGAAAAAGCCAGAAAGGAATATACCAAAGTATGAATCATAATTAGTTTAAAAATGAGAACTTTGGTGACTTTTTTCTTATCCTCTAGTCAACAAATTTTCTATAGTGATATTACATTCCCTTTATGATCAATTCTTATATATGTAAGAAGAGACATTTTTCAGCTGTATAATTTATTTATAAGAACCAAACCAGCATGATAAAGACTCTCACAACTTCAACCCATAAATGATTCAGGATCTGGGAGTACTTAGTCTGGAGGTGGACAGACTAATGGGTCTTGATCACCATCCTTCAACACATGAAAGCTGTCACTTGTGAGAAAAACGAGCTTTGCTCCATGTGAAGACAGAGAGCTGGATGAAGGGTAATCAGAAACCATCTGTTCTGCATAAGATTCTCCAAGAGTGAAATTTCCCAATAGTAGAGGGGCTGCCTATAAGGTGGGGAGCACTCATCACTGGAGGTATTCAAGCCTAAGACAGAGCTGGGGTTATCTGATATGAAGAAGTAGTTTGAAAGAAGGTGGGAAAAAATCAAGATGTAGGAGAACTACAATAAGAAGGTGACTAACAGGGGTGAGAAGCATCAGTGATCCTGGACACCTTTCCTGGGGCACTCCTGACTCCTAGTGGGTTTCAGCAAAGAAAACCACAGATGGAAAAAATCCAGGCTGTCATAAATGCCTCAGAATACCAGTACCAGAGGACCCTAGAGTCCATTTAGTTTCCTAGCTTCCTGCTACCCGAGAGGAAATGGAGATTCAGAGAGGGCAAGTACATTCTGGGGACACACAGCAGGTCTGTTTAGAGCTGTTTAGATCCCAGGCACCAGGCAGCTGACTTCCAGACCACCCCCATCCACTGCTGTACCACCTCCCAGACCCCATTCCCACCCCACACCTCCTGGCACTTCTGGTTCCCTCCAGATAGGAGGACAAACTCAGCAAGGGCTGCGACCTCTTCTGCTGCTACTGCTGCTGCTAAGAAAAACAGAAACGTCAAGGGTCAGAATGAAAAGATGATGGCTCTTCTGGTCTACTTCTCTCCTCTTGTTCTTTGAGTCACACACAGACGTACACACACACACGATCACTTTACTGGGAAGAAATTAATGATCCCTGGGCTGTTCATTGTTCTTTTACTCTAGTGACAAAAAGCACTCGTGATTACTCTGGTTTCATATAAAACCAATATTTGATGGAAGTTGATATTTGTTTGGAAATAATGAAATGTCTATCAGAGCCCAGGCACCATACCAGCCCGAGGTGAGAGTGGAACACACCCCACTTCATATTTCATTCCAAGGAAAGGCCATCCTATAATGAAAACAATCTTGTCGATGTCTCCGGAGCCGAGACGAGAGAGCCGGAGCATTTCCCGAGGAAACCCAGGGAAGAGCCGATCAATAAAATCCATCAGACACGCTGCATTCTTGAAGCACTTTTTGTGTTCATTTATCCTGGGCCAGGGAGTGATTATGTCAGGGTCTTTTTCCCAAGGACTCTGGAAAAATAAAACAACTTTCCATCCCGAGTCCCTTTTGTGAAAGTGTTTCTTCAACCATGTGTTCACTGTTTATTTTGGGGCCGTCCAGGATGACTTTATCATTGGCAACAGGTGTCCTAATGATGCATAATTAATGACACACCATCCCCTGCTTCTGGTCATACGGAGACAGTTATCAGAGGCCACCCTGACCTTTCTGAGAGCCCAACCATGAGCTGATTTCCTGTCTCTGTGTGCCCACGTATTAGCAGCTTTGGGGAAGACCAGACATTCCTAGCAATAGAAAAGGTGAAAATGTCCACTGCAAAGTCCTCTGCTTCTTAAAAAAACATTTAAGATAATTGTAGAATCACATGCCCTCGTAAGAAATAACACAGAGGGGCTTCACTGGTGTTCCAGTGGTTAAGAATCCACCTTCCAATGAAGAGGGCATAGGTTCCACCCCTGACTGGGGAGCTAAGATCCCACATGCAACTTAAGCCTCAACTAAGGCTATGGTTTTTCCAGTAGTCATGTATGGGTGTGAGAGTTGGACTGTGAAGAAGGCTGAGTGCCAAAGAATTGATGCTTTTGAACTGTGTTGTTGGAGAAGACTCTTGAGAGTCCCTTGGACTGCAAGGAGATCCCACCAGTCCATTCTGAAGGAGATCAACCCTGGAATTTCTTTGGAAGGAATGATGCTAAAGCTGAAAGTCCAGTACTTTGGCCACCTCATGCGAAGAGTTGACTCATTGGAAAAGACTCTGATGCTGGGAGGGATTGAGGGCAGGAGGAGAAGAGGACGAGAGGATGAGATGGCTGGATGGCATCACTGACTCGATGGACATGAATCTGAGTGAACTCCGGGAGTTGGTGATGGACAGGGAGGCCTGGCGTGCTGCGATTCATGGGGTCGCAAAACGTTGGACAAAACTGAGTGACTGAACTGAACTGAACTGAAGACTTACTGCAGCCAAAACTAAATCAACAAAAATTTTAAGGAAAAAGAATCTATCACATTCTAAAAGATACAACAAAGAGAAAGCCCTGCCCACTTTGCCCAGTTTGAAACTGTACTGTAACATCACCACCCGGAAACAGACATTGATACAACCCACTGATCTTGTTCCAGTTCCCTCAGTTTTCCTTGTATTCATTGTGTGTGTATTCACCAACTCAATGTACATGAGTTTGAGCAGACTTGGGGAGATACTGAAGGACAAGGAAACCTGGCATGCTGCAGTCCATGGGGTCACAAAGAGTTGCACACGACTTAGTGACTGAACAACAAAAATTAAGTTCTGTACAATCTTATCTTCTTGTAGTGATGATGTTAGTATTGGTCACTGTATCACCTTGTATGCAACTCCACACTCAAGATACTGACCCTTCTGTATGTTTAAAATCACACTCATCACCTTCCACCCACCATCCTTAATCGCTGGCAACCACTAATTTGTTCTCCATCTCTGTAACTTAGTAGTTTCAAAAATGTTAGAGAAATGAAATCATATAGTCTGTAACCTTTGGGGACTGGCTTTTTTCATTCGGCACAATTCTCTGGATATTCAACCAAGCTGAATCAACAGTATATTCCTTTTCATGGCTGAGTAGTAAATAGCCCGTGGTATGGATATACCCGGAGAAGGCAATAGCAAGCCACTCCAGTACTCTTGCCTAGAAAATCCCATGGATGGAGGAGCCTGGTAGGCTGCAGTCCATGGGGTCGCTAGAAGTCGGATGCGACTGAGCGACTTCACTTTCACTTTTCGCTTTCACACAATGGAGAAGGAAATGGCAACCCACTCCAGTGTTCTTGCCTGGAGAATCCCAGGGACAGGGGAGCCTGTTGGGCTCCTGTCTATGGGGTCGCACAGAGTCGGACACGACTGAAGCGACTTAGCAGCAGCAGCAGCAGAATTGCCTAGAAAATCCCATGGATGGAGGAGCCTGGTAGGCTGCAGTCCATGGGGTCGCTAGAAGTCGGATGCGACTGAGCGACTTCACTTTCACTTTTCGCTTTCACACAATGGAGAAGGAAATGGCAACCCACTCCAGTGTTCTTGCCTGGAGAATCCCAGGGACAGGGGAGCCTGTTGGGCTCCTGTCTATGGGGTCGCACAGAGTCGGACACGACTGAAGCGACTTAGCAGCAGCATGGATATACCTGTTTATTTAACCATTTAACCATCAAAAATCATCTGGGCTGACTCCAGTTTTCGACTTACCAGTAAAACAGCCTTGAAAATTTGTGTACAGACTTTTGCATGAACATAAGTTTTCGCTTCTCTGGGTAAACATCTAGGATGTTGGTATGGTTGCCTGGTTGTACTATAGTTGCTAGTTGGTAAGGAAGCTGCCAAACTGTTGTTCATAGTGGCTGCACCGTTTTATATTCTCACCAGCAATGCCTAAATGATCCAGTTTCTCAGCATCCTCACCAACATTTGGTGTTATCATTATTATTATTATTATTTACCCATTCTGATAGGTGTGTGGTATAGTTCATTGTGGTTTTAATTGGTATTTCCCTAACAATTGCTGGTATCGAATACCCTAGATTCATTTTCCAGCTCTATATCTCCTTCAGTGAAATGTCTATTCTGTATTTAGCCTATTTTCTAGTTTGAGTGTTGTTTGTTTTTTCATGGATTTTGTTTTTCCTGTCATTCCCTTGCCTCATGGGCAGCTCTGCTGAAGGGTTCCTACCCTCCAAAGAGGGAAAAGCCAGAAATCTCAGAGAACAGCCACCCACCCTGTTCTTCTCTCTCTCTCTCCCATCTGTGCATTAGAGTGGGGAAAAAGAGCCTTAGGAGAAGGAGTTTTGATCCTAGCTCTGCGATGCCTTGTTGCGAAGTCTGAGAGCTCTTTCACCCGCTTCTCTGACTCTTTGCTTTCCCATCTGTAAAATCAGGAAGTTGGACCTGGTGACGTCTGACAGCCTCATCCGCTTTCTTTCCCATCTCTGTCTCTGGGTTTGGCACACCACTAACAATTCTGCAAAGAGACATTGCTGTTTCGAGCATGTGCTGTTCAGAGCTTCCCAGCACGACCCTCCCTTCTCTTGGTTAACAACTCAGGATTTTCAGGCAGGCATCTACTCTCCCCCACACATCCTGGGTGCTTCGGAGGAAGCTGACTCCATCCCCCCCAGCTCCTACTTCCTCCACCCCTGGGGCCATGTGCCAGGCCTCACTAAGCTGTGAGCTCCATCCTCTTGGAAATTTCTCACCTAAGTGGATCCAACCAGCTGAAGTCTGAAGATTTTGTTTGCTGGTTGGGAGGGCAAAAATACCCTTCTCCCCAGGGACCATGAACCAGGGATCAGACAGCCCTCCAAAACTGGCAGGCATCTTGGTGGTCACGAGAGGAGGAAAAAGCAACTATGAGAAAGGAACCATCAGAGAGGAGGGGACCAAAAAGGGAACCTGGGGCTTGGTCACATCATCATCAAAACAACCCTGAAGACTCACCCTATCATGAGCCAAGACATTAACCAGCTGGATTTTTCTGTTACTTGCATCCAAAAACTCGTAGTGTGCACAGATGGCCTCCCGAAACCCTGACAAGCTGGTGTAATTCAGAGATGTCTTCCTGTTTCCTGGCACAAGGAACTCCCGTTTGAAAGCACTGTCGCGTGTACTTACAACTGTGGGCAGAGCTGTCCTTTCTCCCTCGTAGTTTCATTCATTTTTTTATTTTTGAAGCTTTATTGAGATATAGTGAAAGTATCAGTCACTCAGTCATGTCCAACTCTTTTCAACCCCATGGACTATAGCCTGCCAGGCTCCTCTGTCCATGGATTTCTCCAGGCAAGAATACTGGAGTGGACGGCCATTCCCTTCTCCACGGTCTCGTACAATGCAGGCAGATTCTTTACCATCTGAGCCACCAGGGAAGTCCTATTGAGATATAACTGAAACTGAATGCAAAAAGATCGCACCTATCTTACATATACATTTTGATGTGTTTGAGTATATAAATACACCTGTGATACCATCAACATGAGCAAGGTGGTAAGCACACTTCATGTACAATCTATCTTCCTAACATACTTTAATGCACAATACAGTGCCTACAGTCTCAGTATACTACCTGCCCCTCTAAAGACCACCTTTCCTGACAAGCAGACAAGGGAGACAACATCTCTGTTCTGCACCAGCAAGGTGCCACCCAGCATCAGGGTCTTTCCCAATGAGTCAGCTCTTCATATCAGATGGCCAAATTATTGGAGCTTCAACTTCAGCATCAGTCCTTTCAATGAATATTTAGGGTTGATTTCCTTTAGGATTGACTGGTTTGATCTCCTTGCAGTCTAAGGGACTCTCAAGAGTCCTCTCTAGCACCGCAACTTGAACACATCAGTTCTTCAGCGCTCAGCCTCCTTTATGGTCCAACTTTCACATCTGTACATGACTACTGGCAAAACCACCAACTCTATCACCTTATCGATCAGAATCCCACCCTTATGATCTCATTTAACCCAATTCACCTCCTCTGAGGTCCCATCTCCAAATCCAGTCACACTGAAGGATAAGGCTCCAACATATGAATGTAGGAGGGAACACAAACATTTGATGCCTAACAGCTAGCTCGGGCTTGATGGTGAGATTAGCCAAGTAAAGAAGGCTGCTGCCCCACCCCCGCTCCTTCCCCCGTGATCATTCTGGAAAACAAGACATGTCTCCTTACAGCAGAGAGACGGGCAATATTGAAATTGCTCCCCTAATCTTTATGCGATTGCCTTCTCCCTGATAGAAATATTGCCTCTTGCTGAGTATTTATTGTCTGCTTCTCTGCAAAGTATTGACTTTATGTAACAGTTTGATATACATCAAATCCTTTACGGATTTAATAAACTCCTCTGGTCAGCCTTCTGTTGTGAACACAATGAGATTTATGGTCGTCTTGGTGTAAAACCCTTTTTCCTTGAAATTTTCTACTTTCAGATATCAAAAGATAAGAAGGCAGACATTTATCATCTTGGAAATCGTACCCCATGACGGCCTGCTGGGTATTAGTCAGAAATGACTAGTAGTTAAAGGACTAAAATATGACAAATGCTTGACTGCTGAACAGCTGAGGCTGGGAGAAAAGTGGAATTAAAAAAAAAATTCACCCTCCTCCCCTCAAAAAGGATTTTTCTTCTCAATTAATCATGTAAGCCTCTGGGGCAGAGTGCAGACTAATTTGAGTTGGATGCATAACCTTGGGAGGACTCAACTGAAAGGCTGAGAAGTTGAGTCAATTTGGGACACATTTAGCAAGTGCCTGTTTTGTGCCAGGTGAGGGCAGAGGAGCTGCAGACAGAGGCACGATGCTAGATGGGGTGGAGGCAGGAGGGCACCTGTGTGGGGAATAACTCTCCCTCTAAGTACTCTTGTACCTTCTACACCCATCTCTGAGGCTCTTACCCCAGGTATAAAGTCCCTCGCTTACATCTTTCTGTCTTCCTTAGATTGAATCAGACCTTTAGCACCTAGAGAACAGAAGCTCCAAGGATTGTTTGTCAAGGGAATAAACAAATGAATGAGTGATGAGTGAATGAAGGAATGACCGAATGAATGAATCTGGCCTAGATTGTTAGGAAGAGGCAAAGACAGGAACGAGAGGATCATCTGGGAAGCAACTGAACTGAATGGGTATTTATAATTCTCCTTGATCTCAAAAGAAAATTTCTGGAAAAAAATCACAACCTGAATGAGGAGTTTGAGAGGATCAAGAGGAGAGAAGAGCCTCTTCAGTGTTCTAGATATTGTTTTGAAGAATCTATAGGACACAGGAGAAGAAATAGGAAAGAGATTTATTGAGTCTCAAAGCCTCTCGTTAAAATTCAATGCCATGAGAAAAGTGGATTTCCACATTTAATTGTCTTTCTCACAGTAACTGAGTGTCAGTCTTTTCTAAGAGCCTATTAATTCCGTAATTTAGTGCGGCGAGAACAGAGGGACCGATGGAGGCAGCCTGGGGGTTTTTCCTCTCCTCATTGACTACCTGTCATCCCACATGAACGCTAGAGTGGCTTCCTCCTTGAACACTGAAAATACCCCCCAATTTAAAAGTTTTTATAGCCAGTTTTATAATTAAGAAAAAGATACTTTGCATCAGTTAGCAAAAATGAGGTCCATGACACTGCTTGTTATGATTTTCATTACAGCTCAAAATAACTGGGCTCATGAGAGGGCCCTGTGGATGCCAAGTCCTGGACAGAGAGATGATCCAAGTGACTCTTCTGTGTGGATAGAGCTGCTGTCAAATAAAAATGTGATTTATTCATGTGGCCCCCAAACGCACTGAACAAAGCCACTTGCATACATTAGATACATGGCCGGGTTTGCCTTGTCCAGGCTTTCCTCCCACCATCAAAGGCATCCTGCAGTCTCTTAGTCTTTGTTAAATTAAGACTGCAAGCAGGTCAGACTTTTTTAGAGAAGGGGTGCTCTGCAGCCCAGGGCCCCCTAGCAGGCAGGGCTTCCACATAATATGGGAATCTGGCAGCCAGGAGTCATCACGAACGTGCATGGCCATTTTCCACTCTCAAAAGCCATTCATGTGCCCTTACCACTTTCTCACCATAATAACTATGAAGAAGCAGAGATCAGATGTGGGGAAAATAACCTGCTAGCAGAGAGCCAGATGAAGCCTGCCTCCCCCACTGTCTCACAGGGGTCTTGGGTCTGTCTCTGGCTGAAACTCTAAGCCTTCGATCCATTCCTTTTTTCATTCGTTCATAAAGTACATATGTACCATGACTGCTGTCTATAAGTCCCTCTGCTGGGTCCTAAGCAGACACTGAACTACCAGGGCCAGCGTCTGTTCTCCAGGGAAAGGGTGATCCATCAGGCAGCAGGGAAAGCCTGTGCATTGAGCCCAGTCAACAAAGAGCATTTCACCTCCAGGAAACTGTTGGGGGTTGCTTGAACTCAACACTTGGAGCAGGGAAGAGTGGATGACCTGGGAAGTCACAGAAGGCTACGGATCCATATCCCTTTTGTATCTCATTCTAAGGAATTGAATTGTGTGTGTGTGTGTGTGTGTGTGTGTGTGTGTTTTCCTGAAAATAATGAGATATGAGGTGATCACTGTCTGTCTCTTGTATAGTTTTGTAGCTGGAGTTTTTATTTTGTCTTTTTTTTTTTTTTTGCTATTGTTTTTGTGGGAGATGTACACTGAACATTTATATAGTACAACCATTTCAAACATTGAATTATTCCCCTTTAAAACCTTTCCTTAAAATTGTTGACTTTCTGATTCTGATAGCAATATATTTACCAAGAAAAATTTAGGAATACTGAAAATGTACCCAAAGTTAAACATATACTCCAAGAGTATTTTGAAGTATAATCAACCAAAATTAAAAACCTCTCCCTCCAGCCCATGCACCACCCTCCCCTCTGTCCTTGACCACATCACGGTGACCTTCTATCCAGCTATGATTTCAGAGGGACTAAGCCAGAACCCAGGTATGTTTTTAAAAAAATTTTTTTATAGATATGGGCAAGTTACCTGAGAAATACTATATCAGTTTACCAAAGATTGTAAGCCTGCATATTTCCTTACATACTTGCCAAGCATTATATATCTTTTAAATTTTTTTCTCAGGGGTATAAATCAAAAATGTTTTACTTGCAGATTTTTAAATTATTAGTGAGATAAATCAGCATTTTGTGTTTGTTGGCCATTGCAGGGTTTTTCCTTCAGTCTTCTGTGGATTGACAGCCTGTTCATTTATTTTGTCCCATTGTATGTTTGTCTTGAACTTATTGATTTGTCAGAGTCCCTCCTATGTTAGGCATATTAATTTTGGGAAATTCACTTATTATACAAATTTTAGTACCTTTATACATTAAATAGACATTGTGCTTTTTGCAGAAGAAATTATCATTTGCATGTATTTATTTACATGGGAAAACATTTACCCTGTACCAAGTTAAAATCATAGGGAAAAGAAAACATACACAGTATAATCCCAGAGATGGAAGCAATGCGACTAAGAAAAAATGCACAGGAGGGAAACATCTGAAACACTGTATACTAAAATGTAAATAGTGGTCCCAAGGTGCAAAATTACAGATGACTTCTGTTTTTTATGGTGTAGTAAGTTTTTAACCCATTTGTTGTTGTTCAGTTGCTAAGTCAGGTCTGACTCTTTTGCATCCCCAAGGATATTCCACCAGGGCTCCTCTTGCATTTAAAACATATATAAACAAGCACACATGTGGGTTTGAATCTATTATATGTGTGGTAAATATTCTTGATCATTCTGGTGTTTGCCTTTGGATCTTATTTTGCTGTGTCAAAGGTTTAAATGTTGATGCAATTAACTGTATAAATCTCTTCCTTCATAGCTTTGAGGTTTTGTGTATTGCTTAGAAA
The DNA here is from genome assembly GCA_006410635.1 of Cephalophus harveyi. Classification (NCBI taxonomy): domain Eukaryota; kingdom Metazoa; phylum Chordata; class Mammalia; order Artiodactyla; family Bovidae; genus Cephalophus; species Cephalophus harveyi. The sequence goes on from SJYT01041414.1 coordinate 252,679, forward strand.
GGCATTTCTACCGCCAAGATTATAAAATTATTCTCCTAAATTTTCTTTTAGTTCTATTATGATTTGGGTCTTTTTTCTAATTTAGATTTGTTTTAGTCCATTAGGAGTTCACTTTTATATAAGGTGTGAGATAAGAAACTAAAATATATTTTGTTCCAAGCTGATAACAAATTGCCCAACACCAGTTTATTGAATAGATCATCCTTTTTACCCTTGATTAAAATACATCCTTTATTGTCTAATACATGCCCTTACAAACTTGAGTCTCTTACTAAATCCTCTGTTCTGTTCTATTGATTTGTTGGTCCATTTATGTGCTAATGTGTTTTAATTATTTTTGTGACTTCATTGCACACTTCTAAGGAAAGTTATGGCACTTCCTTGCAGGAAAAAAAAAATTGGTGAAAAATAATGGAGGGGGAAACAAGAGAAAGATAAACAGAAAATACCCAAGAGTGGTCACCTGGAAGTAGAGGAGACAAAGAGATGAGGTCAAGGAGGAACACAGTGACTTCAACAGCCGTGGTCATGTTCTAGTACTTAAACGGGGGTTGGTTCACTGGTGTTTGTCTTATTATTTATTATTATGCTTCACAGTAAATATTATGTATGCTCTTTCTGTATATATTAGTTATTTCATTTTAATGAAGAATAATCCCTTGGATAACAAGGGATAACTGGTTATCCCAGGGATAACCAGTCAATCCTAAAGGAAATCAACCCTGAATATTCACTGGAAGGACTAATGCTGAAGCTGAAGCCCCAATACTTTGGCCACCTGAGGCAAAGAGCTGTCTCATTGGAAAAGACCCTTGATTCCGGGAAAGATAGAAGGCAGGAGGAGAAGGGGAAAAAAGAGGATGAGATGACTGGATGGCATCATCAACTCAATGGACATGAGTTTGAGCAAACTCAGGGAGATAGTGAAGGACAGGGAAGCCTGGCCTGCTGTAGTCTGTGGTGTCACAAACAGTCAGACACGACTGAGCAAATGAACAACAACAATTCCCCATTCACCAAAAATCACATATCTACTGACCTTTCCTCCCTGCCTCTTTGGAGCAGTTTCTCAGAGTTATCTGAGGTGCTGTCTCCCAGGATTTCTGCTCCAAATTCCTAGTACTAAGGAAAAACACACAGACATGCTCAAAAATAAGAGAAATTCCTGTAGATCTTAAAGCAAGACTCCTAAAAGTAACACTGGAATGCAGCATGCCTAGTCTAGCAGCAGCAAATGGGTCTAAAACCATACAGCCGACCTCAGGTCACAAGCCAGATGGAGGCCTCCCAAAAGAAGCTAAGGATCAGAAACCTACTTCCTGCCCAACCATGACTGTCCTGAGACTTCCTGTACCCAATTATCAAGACGACAAGACCTAGAGATTGGGTGGAAGCTGCTGAGAAATCCAGCAGGTAAATTCAAAAACAGTAGGCACAAATCAGTCAAGGAAAGTCACCACCACGAAGGACTAACCACAAACTCCACAAATGAAATCACTTATCTTTGAAGGAAAAGGGATCAAGTTGACCCTTCCAAGAAGGACTCTGAAAGTAACAAGCATCATCATAGACTTACAGAGGTCAAGAAAGGATCCACAACTGTGACACAAGAAATAAACTAGTGAAATAAAAAGGAAGTGACTATGAAAAGGAACCAATTCTAAGTGAAAAAAAGAGTTCATGAAATTTTAAAACTCAATAGAGAAATTGACCGGGATGCTGGACAGGGCGGAAGAGCGAAAATTGAGAACACAAAGATCAAACAGAACCGAGCCAGAGATAGGAGATTTAAAAATATGAAAGAAAAAGTTGAAAGACAGGAAACGCGACTCCAAAAGCTCTAACATAGGTCTGATCAGAGCTCACAGAGAAGTCAGTACTTGAAGAGATAACAGCCAAGAATTTCACAGAACTTAAATAAGACATGATTCCCTGGATCTAAAAATTCTACCAAGTGTTAAGCAGGATAAATTAAAAAAAAAAAAAAAGGAAGAAAAAACCATACCTAGACTCATGATTGTTAAACTCGGAACATTTAGGATAAAGAGAAAATTCTTGAGGGTACTGAAGAGAGAGATTATCAGAAAGGAGTAAGAGCCAGCCGTCCTGTGGAGACCACTTTGCGGCGTACCTGAGTGCCTGAGGCCAGTCTCAGCTCCATCCCTTCTACCTGTGTGGCCTTAAGAATATTATTCTGTCTTAGTTTCCACCTCTGTAAAAGTTGGCTGCTTGCTAGTAGCTCCCTCATAAGGTTTCTTGGAGAATTAAATGACTGAATCCATGTGATGCCCTTAAAAGAAACCTTGGCATGTGGTAAGAGACTGAGACGATGTTAGTATTCATTAGCTGCATTTATTATTCTCATCATTGTCAAATTTCTCCTAAGCAACACAAAAAGTCAGAAGGCAACAGAACTTAGGGCCACGCATGTCTGCTGATGAGGAAGGTCTTCTCAGTGGGCTGAAAAGAGGACAGAATGAGTTCTGTACTGCAGATCACTTACTATGGATCAAGGAATTTTTGCACATCATCTTAGTTAATCTTTGCAACACCTTTTTTTTTTTTTTTTTTTTATTTTGGCTCCTTCAGTTCTTAATTGTGGCACCCCAAGGCATGTAGGATCCTAGTTCCTCAACCAGGGATTGAACCAGCATCCCCTGCATTGGAAGGCAGTTTCTTAACCACTGGACCACCAAGAAAGTCCCTCTTTGCAACACCTTTGAGATGAGTCATAATATCGTCATCACTCAGAAGAGAAATTTGAGGTTCTGAGAAGCTCAAGGAATTTGCTTAAGGTCCCTGAGCTGGGAAATAGTGGAGCCTATCAGACATCTGGCCCCAAATCCCATGCTCTTAATGGTCCCATATGAAGACTGGGGGATGCCGGAATCCTGGTTTTGAGTCTAGTCCTGGAGCTTTTGCCTCTAGAAGCACCTCCTCTGGCTCAAAAAAATGTATCACTACCTTCAAACAGGAAGAAAATAAACTATCCTGATTTCTTACAACAGCTTCAATAACCAACATGACATTGTGAAGGACGTGCCAGTATTTGTAATCTCCCCTGACAAGTTGTTAAGTATTTATAGAAACATCCTCTCCTGGCCCTGCTTAAGGAAAGTACTGCATCTAATTTCCTCTGGAGACATGTGCTGGGGGAAATCACAAAGATAATCTGTCATCATAAATAGCAATAAATAGTCACCCTGAAAGAGCTGCTTGTTTAGCAGAGTTGCTTGAATATTAGATTTTCTTTTTATCGTACCTTTGTGATATGATAAGCCCTAAGGGGTCATGAATTAGGAACGTACTGGGTTCCAGAATTTTAGGGGTTGAGGGGGCAGGTAGAAGCTCATGGCTGGGGCAGTGCCCCTGAGCTCAAGACACAGATACAGGATCAGTATGGGGAAACCATAGACAGTGGGAAGAAGAGGTAATTTCCAAGGGACAAAGCTCTTCAAAGACCCCAGGAACCAAAGATACATAGAAATCTTCAGTGTTTGTCTTCTAGATGATATGCAATTTCATGGAAGCTGAGAAGCTTACAATCTGGGCTGGATGACTTTAGTCAGAACTGTTCTCCTCTCTGGGACTCAGTCTTCCCCATGTGCCAAATGAAATAAAAAGTTGAAGCCCTGGTGGCTCAGTGGTAAAGAATCCACCTGCCAATGCAGGAGACACGGGTTTGACCCCTGATCTGGAAAGATCCCACATGCCTCAGAGCAATTAAGCCCATGTACCACAGCTACTGAGCCCACGCTCTGGGAAGAGGAGGTTGATTTTGACCAGAAAGAGATGTTACCCGATTCGATTTTAACTGAATCCCTCTGGCAGCTGCTTTCACAACAGACTCACCTGACACTGAATGAATACCCTGCACACGAGTCCACAAAGTATTTCATTTATTGTGGATCTTCCCAACCCGAGAACTGAACCCGTATTTCCTGTGTCTCCTGCGTCGGCAGGAGAATCCTTTACCACTGCTCAACCTGGAAAGCCCCACCTGGTACATAGTAGATATTTAATAAATGTCTGTAAAGCTACATCCCAGAAATTCTCATGTGCTATTAACTGACGTGTCTTTGGCTCCTGAGTAGGAAAAAGAAGGGGAGAAAAAAATCTCTTGCAGATTTAGTTAACGTATTATTTGTTCCATATCGTCTATTCAAAAGCAAAGGGTATGGACTTGCCTGCTGGTCCAGTGGTTGAGAATTTGCCTTCCAGTGCAGGGGATGCAGGTTCAATCCCTGGTCGGGGAACTAAGACCCCACATGCTACAGAGCAAATAAGCCTCTTGCCGCAACTAAGAAGTCCCCTGGTGCCTCAACCGGAGAAAGCCTGAGTACGGCAATGAAGACCCAGCACAGCCATAAATAAATTAATTAAATGTTTAATGGCCAGTTGAATATAATTTTTTTCTTAAAAAAAAAAAAAGGTTAGGAATTGTGTAGAAAAGAGTGTGCACAGACCCCTGTCTTTAGAAAGGCCTGCTTACAAGTTGGCCCTTGGCTGGCATCTGGAAACCTGAATGGTAAACATGTGTTTATACTGAAATAAAGCTTTCCCTAAAAGAGAAGAGGAACTCCTTGTGCTTCGATCATTTGCACAAATTGTATGATTTATGATGAACACCTTCTCTCCTTCTAGGAGACTGGAGCTTCAGTACAAGCTTCTCCGGCTTCCAACATTTCACACATGTTGTCACAACTTGCTGCTGGGAATTGAGTGCGCCTGTGTGATTCCACGGGGAGATGATTTGGGGAAACTGTTTTCTCCAGACTCTGCCTCTTGTGCACTTTTCTTGTTGGCTTCTCTTTGTGTACTTTTGCTGGACCAAACCACAGCTGTGAGTACAGCTACATACTGAATCCTATCAGGCTTCCCTGGTAGCTCAGATGGAAAGATTCTGCCTGCAATTCAGGATCCCAGTCCCTAGGTTGGGAAGATCCCCTGGAGGAAGGAATGGCAACCTATTCCAGTATTCTTGCCTGAGAAATCCCATGGACAGAGGAGCCTGGTGGGCTACAGTCCATAGGGTCGCAAAGAATCGGACACAACTGAGCAACTAACATTTTCACTTCTTTTCATGAGTCCTTCTAACAAATCATACCTGGAAATGATCTTGAGGACTTCCGACAGAAGTGTTATCTTTAACGTTCATTATGCGAACACGCTTAAAACAACCAAATCCCAATTCAACAAACATATTTTTTTCTTAATCAATATGCAATGTCACTTTTACCGCCACTCATACAGAAATTTATGTAATCCACATAAGTATCCAAAAGTTAATTTTTAAATTGGTAAATCTCAGAAGAGAAAATCACAGTGACAAATAGATTATATTCCTTTCCATATTTACCTATCTTAAGAGTCTGTTAAGTGGCCACACTGTTTGTTCTGGCGGTCAAATGCATTATTCTCAACCTGTGGACCACAGACTGTTGAGAAGTCTTGAATTCATAGAGGTGCTACATATTCTCTGTACATAGAAAAACTCTTACATGTGTGATAAATAATGTATATCTCATAACTCTTATACCTTATATAGAGGTACAACTATTTTTGAATATATATGGGTGTTTGAGGTTAATAAAACATGAATCTATTTAAAAGTACAATTGCATTTGGAGTGGTGAATGTGCAATATACAATTCTAAAACATGAAATAAAACAATTTAAAAAATCTATAAAAGCTCAAGAAAACAATAGAAAATGATGTTAGTATTTCAGAGATGGTGAAGAAACTTAGAAGAATATAATAAATAAACAGAATGTGATATGAAAAAAAGTAAATCGGAGGAAAACTGCCAAAGAGAAAATCCGTTTTGAAGGGAGACGTTGTCCCATGGCACTCTAAACTCACAGGTATCGGAGAGAAGAACAGCCAGTGGACGCTGGTTATTCAGAGAAGGATTATTTGGGCAGCAGCCCTCAGGGCATCTAGACTGATCAGCCCCTTCCCTCTTCTAGGATTGTGAAGCCATGGACTCCCTTGCTGGTCCAGTGGTTAAGAATCTGCCTGCCAATGCAGGGGACATGGGTTTGATCCCTGCTCTGGGAAGATCCCACGTGCCTCAGGGCAACTAAACTTGTGTGCCACAACTACCGAGCTTGGGCCCTAGAGGCCACGCTCTGCAATTACTGAAGCCCATGGTCCACAACAAGAGCAGCCCCTGCATGAGAAGCCTGAGCACTGCAGCTGGAGAAGCCCCCACTTGGCGCAGCTAGAGAAAGCCCATGCGCAGCAGCGAGACCCAGTGCATCCCCAAATAAATAAATTTAATAAAGAAATGAAGGCAGCAGTGTGAAGCTCTGTGTCACATATTCAGTGAGGCCCCTAGACAATACTGACCTTCAGGAAGGATAGGAGTCTATACACCCAAAAAAACACACCACCAGTCAATCTCTCCTCAATGAGTACTTGCCACTCCTCCTTCAAAGCACTACAGGCAGGCCATGGAAAACACAGCAGCATTTTTAGATACGGGACACATCAAAAGTTCACTAAGTATTTATAGTAAACCAACACTATGAGAGAAAGAAATCAAACTCAACAAACTCAGGCTTTCAAAGAGGAATAAAAGAATCTCTTTCATATCAAACCTGTATGCAGGTCAGGAAGCAACAGTTAGAACTGGACATGGAACAACAGTCTGGTTCCAAATAGGAAAAGGAGTACGTCAAGTCTGTATATTGTCACCCTGCATTCTATGCAGAGTACATCATGAGAAATGCTGGGCTGGAAGAAGCACAAGCTGGAATCAAGATTGCCAGGAGAAACATCAACAATCTCAGATATGCAGATGACACCACCCTTATGGCAGAAAGTGAAGAGGAACTCAAAAGCCTCTTGAGGAAAGTGAAAGAGGAGAGTGAAAAAGTTGGCCTAAAGCTCATCATTCAGAAAATGAAGATCATGGCATCCGATCCCATCACTTCATGGGAAATAGATGGGGAAACAGTGGAAACAGTGTCAGACTTTATTTTGGGGGGCTCCAAAATCACTGCAGATAGTGATTGCAGCCATGAACTTAAAAGACGCTTACTCCTTGGAAGGAAAGTTAAGACCACCCCAGATAGCATATTCAAAAGCAGAGACATTACTTTGCCAACAAAGGTCCGTCTAGTCAAGGCTATGGTTTTTCCTGTGGTCATGTATGGATGTGAGAGTTGGACTGTGAAGAAAGCTGAGCACCGAAGAATTGATGCTTTTGAACTGTGGTGTTGGAGAAGACTCTTGAGAGTCCCTTGGACTGCAAGGAGATCCAACCAGTCCATTCTAAAGGAGATCAGTCCTGGGTGTCCTTTGGAAGGAATGATACTTAAGATGAAACTCCAGTATTTTGGCCACCTCATGCGAAGAGTTGACTCATTGGAAAAGACTCTGATGCTGGGAGGGATTGGGGGCAGGAGGAAAAGGGGACGACAGAGGATGAGATGGCTGGATGGCATCACAGACTTGGTGGACGTGAATTTGAGTGAACTCTGGGAGTTGGTGATGGACAGGGAGGCTTGGTGTGCTGCAATTCATGGGGTCGCAAAGAGGTGGACACGACTAAGCAACTGAACTGAACTGAATATCAATCAAATAGCTTAACAATTAAAATTTTGAGCACCAAACTCAAAAATAATAAACTAAATATTTTCTTTCTGGACACATCAGCAGGTAAAGAATCTGCAGTGTAGGAAACACAGGAGACTCAGATTCAATCCCTGGATCGGGAAGATCCCCTGGAGGAGGAAATGGCAATCCACTCCAATATTCTTGCCTGGAAAACCCCATGGACAGAGGAGCCTGGTGTGCTGCAATCCAAAGGGTTGCAAAGAGTTGGGCATGACTGAGTGACTAAGTACACATACATAGTAAATAAATAGCCATTACAGATGAAAGAAAAACCAAAACAGAAAAAAAAATATGACCTAATCAGTAAAATCAAAGCTGTCTTTTAAAATACCCAAGAAATACACAAATTTCCAGAGGCAATAAAGAAGTAAGAAAAGAAGCAATATAAATAACACTCAAAATGAGAAATTACACCTAATTACAGATATGGAGAAGACTTTTAAAATTATAAGAGAACATTAATCACTCTACTCAACAAATTTTAAAATCTAGATAAAACAAATACTTTCCTGGAAAATTACCTAACCATATTCAAGTAGAGATGAAAATTCTGAATGAACTAATTGTGGAAGAAATTGAAATAATGGCCAACAATTACCTCACAAATAGGGTCCACTCCATCAGGATTTATGGACCAAATTCTAAACAGAAAATATTTAACTGTACAAAATATTCCTAAGTATACAGAAATCATTCTTGTTTACTCCATAAAATTTAGCATAACCGTGATACCAAAACCAAGTAAGTGTAACACAGAAAATATTCTGCAAGCCAATCTAAGTTCTTAAATATGAAAAATTTTTTAAATTCATTAGCATATCAAATGCATCGCTCTATTAAAGAATAATACATTATCACCAAGAAGAATTTTTACCAGACATGTAAGAACAATTCAATATTATGAAATCTGTAATTGTAAATCACCACATTAATAAAGTAAATGACTAGAAACAAGATTATCTTGATTAGGGCTTGAAAAGTATTTGATCAAATTCAGTGTTCTTTTTTTTGATATACAATTGACATATATGACATGTTTAAGGCATACAATATAATGACTGGCTACATGTATATATTACAAAATTATCTCCACCATAAATCTAGCTATCACCACATATAGCTACAGAAATTTTTATTGTGGTGAGAACTTTTAAGATCTACTCTCTTAGCAATTTTCAAATATGCAATATAGTATTGTTAACTAGAGTCACCCCACTGTACATTACAATCCCAGGACTTATTTACAATTGGGAATTTGTACCTTTGGCTATTTTTACACATTTAATTCATTCAACACTCTTATAGCCCTCAGTACACTCAGAATGGAAGGAAACTTTCTTGATCTTACAAAGCCCATCTGCTGGTAACCTACAATTAACATCACAATTAATGATGGAAACATCTGAAATATTTGCTCAAAAAAGAGATTAAAAATGCAAAAATGATTGCTATTGTCATAATTATACAGCATTGTGCTAGAAGTTCCAGTAAATGTAACAAGACAAGAAGATGTAAAATATAATCACTGGGAAAGAAGAAGGGGATTTGTCAGTGTTTCCAGATAATATAACTGTCTCTCTGGAAAATCTAAAGAAAATCAAATAAAAAGGCACTAGAACTAATGTGAGAGTTTAAGTTTGCTAACTATAAGATTTTAAAAAATTGTTTTTAATACTGTTGGTGGGAATGCAAACTAGTACAGCCACTATGGAGAAGAGTGTGGAGATTCCTTAAAAAACTGGAAATAGAACTGCCATATGGCCCAGCAATCCCACAGCTGGGCATACACACCAAGGAAACCAGAATTGAAAGAGACACGTGTACCCTAATATTCATTGCAGCACTGTTTACAATAGCCAGGACATGGAAGGAACCAAGATGTTCTTCAGCAGACGAATGGATAAGAAAGCTGTGGTACCTATACAAAATGGAATATTACTCAGCTATTAAAAAGAATGCATTTGAATCAGTTCTAATGAGGTGGATGAAACTGGAGCCTATTATACAGAGTGAAGTAAGTCAGAAAGAAAAACACCAATATAGTGTATTAACACATATATATAGAATTTAGAAAGATGGTAACGATGACCCTATATGCAAGACAGCAAAAGAGACACAGATGTAAAGAACAGACTTTTGGACTCTGTGGGAGAAGGCAAGGATGGGATGATTGAAACATGTATATTATCATATGTGAAATAGATCACCAGTCCAGGTTCGATGCATGAGACAGGGTGCCCAGGGCTGGTGCATTGGGATTACCCTGAGGGATGAGATGGGGAAGGAGACGGGAGAGAGGGTCAGGATGGGGAACACATGTACACCCATGGCTGATTCATGTGAATGTAGGCACAAACCACCACAATATTGTAAAGTAATTCAGTTCAGTTCAGTCGCTCAGTCATGTCCGACTATTTGCTACCCTATGAACTGCAGCACACCAGGCCTCCCTGTCCATCACCAACTCCCGGAGTCCACCCAATCCTATGCCCATTGAGTCAGTGATGCCATCCAGGCATCTCATCCTCCATCTTCCCCTTCTCCTCCTGCCCCCAATCCCTCCCAGCATCAGGGTCTTTTCAAATGAGTCAGCTCTTCACATCAGGTGACCAAAGTATTGGAGTTTCAGCTTCAGCATCAGTCCTTCCAATGAACACCCAGGACTAATCTCCTTTAGGATGGACTGGTTGGATCTCCTTGTATTTCAAGGGACTCTCAAGAGTCTTCTCCAACATCACAGTTCAAAAGCATCAATTCTTCTGCACTCAGCTTTCTTTATAGTCCAGCTCTCACATCCAGACATGACCACTGTCAAAACCATAGCATTAGCCTCCAATTAAAATAAATTAAAGAAACAAAAACAAGATCAAAAATTTTAAATCAATAGCTTTAAAATACACAGAAATAAACAATTTTTAAAAATGTAATGGGCTAGAGCAGAAGTTGGCATATGCACCAAACCCACCCACAACCTGTTTTTGTAATGAAGCTTTATTATAACTATATATATGCATATATATCTTATATATATACATACATTTGTTGTTATTCAGTCACTAAGTCGCATCTGATTCTTTATGACTCCCATGGACTGCATGCAGTGCACCATTCAGTCCTCCACTATCTCCTGGAATTTGCTCAAATTCATGCCCATTGAGTCGGTGATGCTCTCTTACCATCTCATCCTCTGCTGCCCTGGTCTCCTTTTGCCATCAATCTTTCCCAGCATCAGGGTCTTCTCGAATGAGTTGGCTCTTCTCATCAGGTGGCCAGTATTGGCCTGGATTGGAGCTTCAGCTTCAGTATCAGTCATTCCAATAAATATTCAGGGTTGATTTCCTTTAGGATTGACTGGTTTGATATATATGTATGTGTATATGTACATACATATGTATATATTTATGTGTATACTGGTTTGATCTCCTTACATAAATATATATATATGTGTGTATATATATATATATATCTTGTGTCTATATGTCAATTTTATCTATAATGAAAATAATAATATAAGAAGTAGGAGCTATTTGAAGTGTTCTACTATAATAAATTAGTACATACATCTATAATTAATCCTGGTGCTGGAAATACTTTCCTAAAACAAGACATATAACCCTGAAGTCACATAATAAAAGATTAGCATATTTAATCTCATAAAATTTAAAACACTTTCTTGAAAAATGATACTTTACATACAAAGTTAAATTACAAGCAGCAAATGAGACATTATATGCAACACATTTAACACAAAAAGAATTTATAGCTATAATACATCAAGATCTTATACAAGTCAATTTTTAAAAAAGACACACAACACAATAAAAATTGGACAAGGTATATGAATAGGAAATTCACTGAAGAAAAATACAAATGTCAATAACCATATGAGAAAATAACACGGCTTCCACTAGGAACAAGGGAAATGGAAATTAAAACAATAATGAGAGATGATTTTGCACTCATTATATTGCCAAAAATTAAAAAGATTGATAGTAACAAATATTAGCCAGAATATGAAGAAACAAGTGCTTTCAGATACTCACTGGAAGCACTGTGAACTGTGAGGTCATTTGGAAGTCATCAGACATCATGACCAATGCTTAAATACGCATTCCCTTTACCCCAGCAATTTTACTTCCAGAAACCCAGCCTAGAGAAATACTGGCCTGTGTGCAAAACATATATATACAACAAAAGTTGTTGTAGCCTGGTTGGTAATAGCAAAACCTCAGGGGGTTGGAGAATTCATAAATGTACATCAATAGGAGAGTGGCTAAATAAATTCTAGAACAAAAGAATTCTCTGCAAACATTAAAAGCATGTAGTAGACTTTCATGTACTGATACAGAAAGATGTTCAAGACATATCATCAAGTAAAACCAACTTGAAAATAATTTGTACAGTAATCATACACATACCACTTGTGTTAACATACACACACACACACACCCCTACATAAAGAAAAACAGGGAAATTAGAATAGATATTAAGGTACTGACTGTGGTTATCTTTAGGGAAGGGGGATGGGTAATAAGCCAAGAATGGATGACTTTCATATGTGGAAGAAATGTTTTGCCCAAAACTGAGATTGAAGCAGACTGTGTGTTTAATACCTTTGAGGGCGAGTTGGAGACCTTTTCTGAGAGGCTGAAGGGATGGTGGGGCCGTGGGTCTCTGACTGCTGACACCCTAGAGTGAATGGGCTCCTTGTCAGAGATGAAGCCCTGTTGTTTGGAATTTCCAATTAATAGCCCCAGATCAATTCGTTATCCTTTACTTCTCAGCTGTTTGACTTGATATTTGTGATTAGTGAATTATATCTGATGATGGTTTCAAACCCATGCCACCAATCTAACCCACCACTTACAGGGATATGATTTCACAGGATCAGGTGAAGTCAAACAGCAAGTGATGCCCAGGTAGCCAGCTTGAGGTGAGGAAGAAGTCTGTGCCTGGCTCAGAAAGGTAAATCTCTCCCAGGATATTTGCACTGGTTTAAATGGCAACCCACTCCAGTACTCTTGCCTGGAAAATCCCATGGACCGAGGAGCCTGGTAGGCTACAGTCCATGGGGTCACAAAGAGTCGGACACGACTGAGCAACTTCACCTCATTCTCTTTACTAAACACACTACAGTTTTCATCAACACGCAATAAACCTGACTTATGTCTGGAAATTTTAATTTACCATGGTTTGCTCTGTACCGCTTAAACCTTACAAAAGTAAGAGTATATTAGCATAATACCTATGAAATATGTAATTAGATAAATAAATGTCCCCAAAGTATAGCCCCTTATTAGATAGCTTCTTGAAAGTGTAAAATCAAAGTGTTAGTTGTTCAATCATGTCTTTGTGACCTCTTTGTGACCCCATGGACTGTAGCCTATCAGGCTCCTCTGTCCATAGAATTCTCCAGGCAAGAATACTGGAGTGGGCAGCCATTCCCTTCTTAATCAACAGCTATTAAACAACTCTCTCATCTGGAAGTTCAGAAAACATTTTGATGTCAAAATAAGCTTTTGCAATTCAGCAAGTTACATTGGGCTTGTTCACGTGTATGTTTTTCACTACTCTTCTAGTGGATGAAAGGGAGTGAAGCAGAAAGGACGTGGTGTGGAAGTAAATAAATTTTCAGTTATGAAGCATAAATTCCCAAAAGGGAAGGATCACCTCCGAAGCCTAACTCACCCTGAGATGCACATCCCTCCCCAGTGCCCTGAGCACACAGGCATGCATATTGAGGCATCAGCCACCACCCTGACACCATGGGCCTGAAATCACAGGTCTTCCTTGCAGGGGGTGCCCACCACCCTTTCCTCCCACCTGGGGCTGTGCTCTCCTGGCAAAACCCCAGCCTGATTGAACCCAATTATTACACTTCTCTCTGCCAGCACCAGGGCTGCTAAATGCTGCCAGAGAAAATCACTTTAAATGAACTGATTAGTTACAATTTAGATTCACACTGCTGACAAAATTCAAACAAGAGCAGAGAGGTGGGAAGTGAATCCTGCAAAAAATTGTCCTCTGCATTTTCTTCCCTTTAACTTCCTCCAGTACCCATTTCAACCAGGGGGCATCTCACACTTCAAGGAGAACCAAAAGGAAACCATCAACAGAAACTCTTTCCTCTTCCTCTCTCCAAACCTGCCCGCCTGGTTCCCCACACACAGATCCTCACTCCGGTCTCAGTGAAGAATGTCTCTGCTCTTTTCAGGGACCACTGTGCCCTGGACTCCACCCTCCCTCACCTTAGAGGGTAAAGCGTCTGCCCGCAGTGCGGGAGACCCTGGTTCGATTCCTAGGTTGGGAAGATCCCCTGGATAAGGAAATGGCAATCCACTCCAGCACTCTTGCCTGGAAAATCCCGTAGACGGAGGAGCCTGATAGGCTGCAATTCATGGGGTTGCAAAGAGTCGGACACGACTGAAACGACTTAGCAATAGCAGCAGCAGCAGCAGCAGCAGTGTATATTTGGGGCTTCCCAGGTAGTGCTAGTGGTAAAGAACCTGCCTCCCAGTGCAGGAGACATAAGAGACATGGGCCCAGTCCCTGAGTCGGGAAGATCCCCTGGAGGAAGGCATGGCAACCCACTCCAAAATTCTTCCTTGGAGAATCCCATGGACAGACGAACCTGGAGGGCTACAGTCCATGGGGTCACAAAGGGTGAAACATGATTGGCTCCACACACACTGTATGTATGTCAGTCCCAGCCTCCCAATGCATTCCACATCCCTTTTCCCCCTTTTGTGTCCATATGGTTATTTTCTACATCTGTGTCTTTATGTCTGTGTCTATTTCTGCTTTGCAAAATAGGTTCATCTGTATTATTTTTCTAGATTCCAAAGATATGCATTAATACATGCTATTTGTTTTTCTCTTTCTAACTTACTTGTAGTGCTCTTTTTCTGAAATGCTCGGTTCAACATAGTCCGGTGTTCTTGAATCGGCTCTATGTCCTGGATACTGGACTCTGGGTTTGCTCTGCTTGTTTTCTTCATGTAATCTGGTTTTACAGAACAAATCTCAATTCCAGTACCTCCCTTTCCTCTTCCAAAGAAGATCAGCCCTAGTTTATACACACAGTACCCAAATAGTGCCTGATACACAATATATGCTCATTAAATATTGAATTTAAAAAAACACTCCTTTAATAGTAAAACCCCATTTGATTGCCTCATTGTTTTCAGCAGTTAAACTGATATGCCTAGGCATCATCTGCTTCTTATTTATTCTGATTTGGACTTGCTGAAATTCGTGGATCTATATATCTTTACACCAAATTTGGAAAGTTCGGGCTATAATTTCTTTAAATAGCTTTTGTCCCATTTTCTCTCTTTTCCACTTCTAGGGTGCCAATTATTTCTATGTTAGAGATTTTAATATTGCCCCCGCCCATCCCTGAATCTCTGTTCTTTTTTCCCCCAATATTTTCTCTCCCTTCTTCAGATTGTATCATTTCTATTTGTCTGTCTTCAAGATCACTCATTCTTCCATCACCTCCACTCCACTGTGAAGTTCACCCAGTGAGTTTTTTAGTTTAGATATTTATTTCTTGTTTCCAGAATTTTCATTTGATTCTTTTTTTATAGCATCTATATATCTGTGACGATTTCCCTTTTTATTTACTATAAGCACATTTGCTATGATTATAATAGTTGCTTTAATGCTTTTATTTGGTAATTCCAATATCTAGGGCACCTCAAGTTTGGCCTCTATTGACTCTTTTCCTTTGAGAATTTGTCCCATTATCCTGGCTTTTCATATGTCTAATAACTTTGCATGGCATCTGAATTTTTCAGGTTATGTTCTGACAACTCTGGATTCTTCGTATTACTCTGCAAATTATTAATGTCTGTTTAATAGGCATCTAACTTGATTAGAATCATGTGCCTGATATGCAGTGGACAGAAGATCAAATTTCATTTCAGTTTCCTTGGCCGTGGCTATAAGCAACTCTGATCAGCCAGAGACTTGGGGCAGAATTTACTTACATAATTGGGGCTCCCCTCTCTCTGCTTTTATCCTTTCCAGAATTCCTCCCTCACTTTCCAGCAGTTGTTCCTCTGGCTCTGTCCTCCCATTCATCAGGCTCCAAAAATGATTTACAATCGGAATTTTTACTGCCTTATGCTGTATCATGGCTACAGTTTACCTTAGGTTAAAAGTCATGAAAATGGGAAATTCACCTCATGCTGGTCCCTTCTTCCAAGTTTCAAATACCCTACAAAATCTGCCTGCTTTTGTTCACTGCTCAGAGCCTTCAGGATTTTTATATTTTATCTATAGTTTATTATCTGAAGGAGGTTCAGTCTATTAGACACTTACTCTAACATACTGGAAGAGAAATCCAAACACGATGTACACATCAACTTTAGAACAAGGTATGACATATCAGTTTGTTTATACACACACTTATTTGTGGTATAGACTCAAATGCCATAAAAACAAAATTTGGGGACTGGGAGAAGTGGGCAGAAAACAAAGCCAGATGGGTAGAGGAAAGGTAAACTGCAAAGCTTCCAGCTGCGCAAAGCTTCCAGCTGCGAAAAGTTTCAGCAATTGAAAGAAATTCTGGAATTTCCTTGCAGTCAAGGAAACGAGGGAAATGATATGGATTTCACATGTTTCTGAGGCTGATCATAGGAAATCTACAAATTCACTGAGGAACTTGCCTGCCTGATCTTGAACTTAGTGGAGTGACATAGCCTCTCTTGCAGTGATACTCATGTATACAAAGTTACTCTTGGTGTTTAAAGATTAAATGATACAGGTAAAGCATCTCCCATAGAGAGCCATGATGATGATATAATGATAATGATGATGATAATGGTCCTGGTGATGGTAATGACAGTCATGCTGGTGATGAGATAACTTCTACATCTATCTTGTGCTTGTAAAGAGGACTACTTTTACTTGCTGACAGATTTTTAACACAGTACATCAGTTAGTCCAGGGAATATTCACTGGGAGGACTGATGCTGAAGCTGAAGCTTCAATACTTGGGCCACCGGATTCAAAGAAGATGAGACCGTTGGATGGCATCATCGACTCAAAGTACACAGGTTTGAGCAAACTCCTGGAGATAGAAGGACAAGGAAGCCTGGCATGCTGCAGTCCGTGGGACTGCAGAGTCAGACATGACTGAGCGACTGAACATCAGTTAGTCAGAATGTCAAATGTCACTCTCTTAAGCCGGCTCTAGGGTGAAAGAATCTCCCAAGAACCAGCAAACCCAGCATCCCAGGGGCAGAACACCATCTTCTTTCTGGTCCGGTTATCGGCCATCTGTACCCTTAGACAGAACAAGCGCTCTGGAAAGGCCTGGGGATCCAGCACTGGGAAGGGCCTCTGGGACCTTCCATTCAATCTGCATGTAAGTGCCGGGTGCTTTGTTCTGAGGAATTAATCAGCGAAGCAATGATCTGGAGAAGGCGCTTGGGGAAGTGGGGGAAGCATGGTACATGTTAATCAGCCTTGTGTGTGAAACCAGGGCAGGTCCTGAAAAGCCCCACACAGCAGCCCCTAAGTGCCCAAGCCCTCTACCTGCCCCTACCCAGGAGCCCCCTGTGGGGGCTGGGGGCTCTCATCTGAGCCTCCAGTGGTGGGGGAGGAGGACACCTGCATAACTCCATCATTTTCTCCTGCTCATCTCCCTCCATGCAAGAGCAGCTGAGCTGCAGTTCTGTCTGGGATTGTGCCTTGAAAAGGGTCTCAAGCATGGGTTAATCTGGGAAGCCAGGGCTTAATCAGTGAATCAGTGACTGCTGTCAGGATTGAGGTTGAGGTCATGAGATGAGGTCAGTTTGTGGCAAGGATGAGGAATGAGTATATGGCCAAGACTATGGCTCATTCTGTGATCAGAGAAAAGACTTAGTTATGCTCCTGGTCAGGGCTTAGCTGAGATCAGAGCCAGGGTACCGGGGACCCTGATTAGAAACGCAGGACCTCTGAAGTCCTCTCAGCTAAGGAGGCTCTAGGAGGAAACCCTCAGAACCCACACCTTATTAAAGTGTGCATTATAACAAGAACCATCCCCAATAACTCCAGCTCATGTTCTCCTTTATTGCTGAATCAAGTTCTAAATGCATCCTCTCTGTGTAGCACAGAACCTGAGCTTTTTCTTCATCTAAGTTTCAGGAAGGTGTAGGAAGACTTCAGGCCTTGCACCCAATTTCTGAATGTGGAACAAGACACCTGGGCACCTCTTCCCGTGCATCTCCCATGGCTGCCAGCCTCCCCAGCCTCAGGAACCCTGCTTTCCTTAGCATTCCTCTCCAAGGCCCCCCTTCTAGGCCATCCTCACTTTCCTCATGTGCAAGCCTGGAAAGGGTCTCCTTGTCGGACCTGGCGTTTTACATCTACCACACGCTCTCCCAGATATGGCTCCCTAAAGAAATACTGCTCAGGACTTCCCTGGGGCTCCAGTGGCTAAGATTCTCTGCTCCCAATACAGGGGTCCAGGTTTGATCCCTGTTTGCAGAACTAGATCCCACATGCTTCAGCGAAAGATCTCGCACGCTGGATGCACCTCATTCATCCATGAACAGCTCCAGTTGAGATCAATCCTTTATGCTGAGCTGAAATCTATCCATCTTGGGAAGAGTTAATGAAACAAACACTAGGCCCTCCTTGTTGGAGCCTCCACCCACCCCCCAACTCTGCCTAGAAGCACTAATTCCATTATCAAATGGTCAACCCTGGGGAATGAACTTTTAAAGGCTTAAAGCAAGGTAGGTTAATTAAAATCTTTGATCGAAGCCCCATAAACAGCATAAAACTTCTTTCTCTTAATTATCCTGGATGATCTCACAAGCATTAAAGCCAAAGAGGAGACAATGAAGAGGCTGGGATGTGGGTAGGAGGTCAGGAGTTGGGAGGAGGGGATCCAGAGAGCAACAGTCACCAGGATGGAGCTGCCATTTTGACACTCTCATCAGCTCTCCACGTCCGGACACTAGAGGCAAAGAAACCTACCCCTAACAATTACTCACTCAGCACTTCCTATGTCAGCTGCTCCCCCAGGTGCTGGTGAGGCAGGAGATAGATGGACCCCTGAGACAAACAGCTAGAGTTCGTTCTCTCCACGATGAAAATAGCAGGACAAACAAGGAAAGAGGCTAAGCCCTTCCCAGATAGATGATAAGAGACCATGTGGTTCTCAGTCTCAAAGTCAAGAGGTCTCTGCAACTACACATGTGCAGAAGATCTCCTTGGAGGTCAAAAGGGAAGTGACACCAAGTGATGCTAACTATCCATAGGCCTGTTTGGTAGAATCCATCTTGGTTAAGAGATGCATGTACGCACAGGGGAAGATCCTGAGCTATACTAAATATGGACTCTGAACCAGGCAAATCAAAATGAACAGCCAAAGAAAACCAGGAATAAATGCCCCCCTATAAGTGACTTAAACTACCACAAGGGCATGACTGTTCTTCTGAGCCTACCCCCGTGTCTAACCACTTATACTGTCCTCTTTCTCCTCCTAATAAACACTTTAGTTGTCTCACTACTTTCTGTCTTTGTGGTAATTCTTTCTCCACAAAGCCAAAGTGCCAGGGCTTTGTCACTGGTTTAGTGGCTAGGATTTGGTGTCCTCACTGCCACGAGCTGAACTCAGTCTCTGGCCAGGAACCAAAGCCCTGCTTCAGGCCGCTGCAGGATGAGGTCACCCGAGATCACTGGGAGCACAGGAGGAAGACCCAGTGTCTGGCACTGAGGAGGAGCCAGAGTCTCCTGGGTCAGAGTGGATACTTGCAGTGTGAGCAGAGCAGGCAAGATAGGAGCTGTGGAATCGCAGAGCGGGAGCTCCCAACCCAGCCTGGGACGGTCAGGAAATGCTTTCCAAGATGGCAACCTTGAGTCAGGACAAGAAGGATGGGAGAGTCAGGAGAAATTCAAG
Organism: Cephalophus harveyi; assembly: GCA_006410635.1. Lineage (NCBI taxonomy): Eukaryota > Metazoa > Chordata > Mammalia > Artiodactyla > Bovidae > Cephalophus > Cephalophus harveyi. The sequence goes on from SJYT01041414.1 coordinate 272,202, forward strand.
GGCAAGTTCTGGGCTGAACAGAGATGCCTGGAGGTGAGAACAAGGACAGGAGACACGATTATAGCATGGATTCCAATTGGACCACTGGTTATTGCCCAGAAGTGGGGTTCTGTGTTCAAGGGCCAGGGGCTCTTGTGAGCTATTTTCTGAGCATGAGCAGTAGAGGGGGTTGCTACAGAAAGAAATCAGGGGAGAGTAGGGGTCATCAGCTCCAGATAAGCAGGGGCCAAAGGCCAGGAACATCTCAAGGCAGATCCATGTCAGCATCCTACAGCCCAGGCTGGAGCTATGTGGCCACCTCTCTGGCAGATTAAGAGGAAATCAAAGTTTTCCTGAATCACCACCACCCTAGCTCCAGTGTCTTGCTGCTTCTGTAGAACGCTTCCGATGCTGTAGAAGACTGCAGTGTCAAAAGATAAATTGAGACATATTTAAATTTTTAAGAGTTTATCTGAGCAAAAATCAGTTCAGACTTGGCAGTTTCAGACAGCAAGTGGTTGGGAGTGTTCCATCAACAGGAACTTGAGGCAAGACTTTTTTGAAAAAATACGGAAGCAAATCAACGAAATGATTTGGCTACAGTTTAAGTGGTGGCCTGATTGGAGAAAGTCTCCTTGGCTGTGATGGGTTGTCCTTAGTTTTGATTTCCTAACCATGAGGCACATACGGGCTTCAGTTTGTTTATGTACGTACATTGTCAAGGTGTTAGGACCTCTCCAGACTGATGGACTCTTGTTTAATTAATGTACCAGCAGCCACTGAAGGAAGGTTCTGGTGAATGACACTCAATCTTTCTCCCTGTCTGTGTTCATGCTATTTCCTCCATCTCAGATAGAGTTGGAGGTCCTGCTCACCTTTCTAGGTCTGATTCAAATGCCCCCTCTTCCAGGCAGCCCTTCTGGCTGGTCCTCCATCCGAAATCTAGGGAATGCTCTTTCTCCAGGACTCAGCTCCCTAACTGTGTTGCAGTCTAGCCTTTACCATCCCTTGAGTCCTGAGAAGCATGTCTATATCCCTACTAAGCTTCTGGTTATCCTGTGACCTTCTACAACTCATTCAATTCCTGCTGAGCCTGTGTTTAGGAATAACCATCTGCCCAGAAACTCCCTGGGCATCTTGTTGGAATGCAGATTCAGATTCAGCAGGTCTGGGCTGAGGCTAATATTCTGTTTTTCTCAGATAATGTGATTGCTACTGGTCCAGGACCACCCTTCCAGTAGCAAGACAGGATATAGTCAGTTCCTGTTGAGGAATCCAGACTGTTCCAAAGGGCCAGCCCATATCAGAAACTCAGTAAGTTGGGACTTTTAAAAAATACTATTATTGTCTCCGTCACCTGTGCCTGACATGCAGTAAATGTGGAACTAAAGGCGTGGCAACCCACTCCAGTATTCTTGCCTGGAGAATCCCACGGACAGAGGAGCCTGGCGGGTCACACAGACTCGGACAGGAGGGAAGTGTCTGAGCACAGCACAGCACAGTGCTCCCCGGCTACCTGGCCAGTGCCCTGAGGGCAGGGGATGTGTCCAGTTGAAATGTCTTATGCATAGAAAGCAAAAGTACACAGCTATTTTAAAAAGAAGAAGAAGAAGAAGAAAGTAGTTTCTCTCATGCTTTGGTGGTGTTTGCTCTCTCCTGAGTTCTGATCATATATGTATAAAATCATGGCCAAGGTGGGATCTCCCACCACCCCCATCCCTCGCTCCCCCACCCCCACTCATGCCTGCAGCCTCTTCCTGGAGGCAGAGCACCAGCCTCCCCCAGCATCTTCCCTCCTCTGAGGCCAATTTGCGATGGAAAAGAACTCCCTGCCTCGGCGCATCTGTCAGCAGAGGGGAACAGTTGGCTTCATAACCTTGCGGGAGAAAAGGCAAATAAAGGAGTCTCGAGAGATTTATCAGAGACCCCAGGAAGCTGTACAACATATGTTGTAACATATTGGTCCTTGACGGGCTCCAGCAACAAGGAAACCCTTTCCCTCTTGCACTGGCTGAGGCCAAGTTAATGAGAACCTGTACTACCTCGTGCCTGGCGGCAGAGTTGTGTTCCCCCAGCCCCTGAGGGGATCCATCTGCAAAGCCCCAGTCTCAGGCCTGTCAAACCAGCTGACAACGACTCTGCACCCAGCTGAGGGCCTCCTCTGCCTCCAACCCCTCCCCTCAGATGCAGGTGTGAGCCCAGATGTTGACAGCCATTCACGTCCTCAGTGGCAGAGCCCAGCTCTGTTCCCCAGGGGCCTGGGGCCCTTATCCCTTCAAGGACAAGGAGGTCAAATCCATTGCCCCTGGAATGGGGAGGGCAGTCACAGCCTGGAACAGTAATTCTCTGTCCTGATACACTCAGAAGTCACCTGGGGGGCTTTAAACGTATACAATGCTGGGATGCTCTTTCAGGATATTCTGAGTTCTGGGGTGCTGCCAGTGTGTGCTGAGGGTCACCAGCAAGCATCCCAGGGGCAGAACACCATCTTCTTTCTGGTCCGGTTATCGGCCATCTGTACCCTTAGACAGAACAAGCGCTCTGGAAAGGCCTGGGGATCCAGCACTGGGAAGGGCCTCTGGGACCTTCCATTCAATCTGCATGTAAGTGCCGGGTGCTTTGTTCTGAGGAATTAATCAGCGAAGCAATGATCTGGAGAAGGCGCTTGGGGAAGTGGGGAAAGCATGGTACATGTTAATCAGCCTTGTGTGTGAAACCAGGGCAGGTCCTGAAAAGCCCCACACAGCAGCCCCTAAGTGCCCAAGCCCTCTACCTGCCCCTACCCAGGAGCCCCCTGTGGGGGCTGGGGGCTCTCATCTGAGCCTCCAGTGGTGGGGGAGGAGGACACCTGCATAACTCCATCATTTTCTCCTGCTCATCTCCCTCCATGCAAGAGCAGCTGAGCTGCAGTTCTGTCTGGGATTGTGCCTTGAAAAGGGTCTCAAGCATGGGTTAATCTGGGAAGCCAGGGCTTAATCAGTGAATCAGTGACTGCTGTCAGGATTGAGGTTGAGGTCATGAGATGAGGTCAGTTTGTGGCAAGGATGAGGAATGAGTATATGGCCAAGACTATGGCTCATTCTGTGATCAGAGAAAAGACTTAGTTATGCTCCTGGTCAGGGCTTAGCTGAGATCAGAGCCAGGGTACCGGGGACCCTGATTAGAAACGCAGGACCTCTGAAGTCCTCTCAGCTAAGGAGGCTCTAGGAGGAAACCCTCAGAACCCACACCTTATTAAAGTGTGCATTATAACAAGAACCATCCCCAATAACTCCAGCTCATGTTCTCCTTTATTGCTGAATCAAGTTCTAAATGCATCCTCTCTGTGTAGCACAGAACCTGAGCTTTTTCTTCATCTAAGTTTCAGGAAGGTGTAGGAAGACTTCAGGCCTTGCACCCAATTTCTGAATGTGGAACAAGACACCTGGGCACCTCTTCCCGTGCATCTCCCATGGCTGCCAGCCTCCCCAGCCTCAGGAACCCTGCTTTCCTTAGCATTCCTCTCCAAGGCCCCCCTTCTAGGCCATCCTCACTTTCCTCATGTGCAAGCCTGGAAAGGGTCTCCTTGTCGGACCTGGCGTTTTACATCTACCACACGCTCTCCCAGATATGGCTCCCTAAAGAAATACTGCTCAGGACTTCCCTGGGGCTCCAGTGGCTAAGATTCTCTGCTCCCAATACAGGGGTCCAGGTTTGATCCCTGTTTGCAGAACTAGATCCCACATGCTTCAGCGAAAGATCTCGCACGCTGGATGCACCTCATTCATCCATGAACAGCTCCAGTTGAGATCAATCCTTTATGCTGAGCTGAAATCTATCCATCTTGGGAAGAGTTAATGAAACAAACACTAGGCCCTCCTTGTTGGAGCCTCCACCCACCCCCCAACTCTGCCTAGAAGCACTAATTCCATTATCAAATGGTCAACCCTGGGGAATGAACTTTTAAAGGCTTAAAGCAAGGTAGGTTAATTAAAATCTTTGATCGAAGCCCCATAAACAGCATAAAACTTCTTTCTCTTAATTATCCTGGATGATCTCACAAGCATTAAAGCCAAAGAGGAGACAATGAAGAGGCTGGGATGTGGGTAGGAGGTCAGGAGTTGGGAGGAGGGGATCCAGAGAGCAACAGTCACCAGGATGGAGCTGCCATTTTGACACTCTCATCAGCTCTCCACGTCCGGACACTAGAGGCAAAGAAACCTACCCCTAACAATTACTCACTCAGCACTTCCTATGTCAGCTGCTCCCCCAGGTGCTGGTGAGGCAGGAGATAGATGGACCCCTGAGACAAACAGCTAGAGTTCGTTCTCTCCACGATGAAAATAGCAGGACAAACAAGGAAAGAGGCTAAGCCCTTCCCAGATAGATGATAAGAGACCATGTGGTTCTCAGTCTCAAAGTCAAGAGGTCTCTGCAACTACACATGTGCAGAAGATCTCCTTGGAGGTCAAAAGGGAAGTGACACCAAGTGATGCTAACTATCCATAGGCCTGTTTGGTAGAATCCATCTTGGTTAAGAGATGCATGTACGCACAGGGGAAGATCCTGAGCTATACTAAATATGGACTCTGAACCAGGCAAATCAAAATGAACAGCCAAAGAAAACCAGGAATAAATGCCCCCCTATAAGTGACTTAAACTACCACAAGGGCATGACTGTTCTTCTGAGCCTACCCCCGTGTCTAACCACTTATACTGTCCTCTTTCTCCTCCTAATAAACACTTTAGTTGTCTCACTACTTTCTGTCTTTGTGGTAATTCTTTCTCCACAAAGCCAAAGTGCCAGGGCTTTGTCACTGGTTTAGTGGCTAGGATTTGGTGTCCTCACTGCCACGAGCTGAACTCAGTCTCTGGCCAGGAACCAAAGCCCTGCTTCAGGCCGCTGCAGGATGAGGTCACCCGAGATCACTGGGAGCACAGGAGGAAGACCCAGTGTCTGGCACTGAGGAGGAGCCAGAGTCTCCTGGGTCAGAGTGGATACTTGCAGTGTGAGCAGAGCAGGCAAGATAGGAGCTGTGGAATCGCAGAGCGGGAGCTCCCAACCCAGCCTGGGACGGTCAGGAAATGCTTTCCAAGATGGCAACCTTGAGTCAGGACAAGAAGGATGGGAGAGTCAGGAGAAATTCAAGGGCAAGTTCTGGGCTGAACAGAGATGCCTGGAGGTGAGAACAAGGACAGGAGACACGATTATAGCATGGATTCCAATTGGACCACTGGTTATTGCCCAGAAGTGGGGTTCTGTGTTCAAGGGCCAGGGGCTCTTGTGAGCTATTTTCTGAGCATGAGCAGTAGAGGGGGTTGCTACAGAAAGAAATCAGGGGAGAGTAGGGGTCATCAGCTCCAGATAAGCAGGGGCCAAAGGCCAGGAACATCTCAAGGCAGATCCATGTCAGCATCCTACAGCCCAGGCTGGAGCTATGTGGCCACCTCTCTGGCAGATTAAGAGGAAATCAAAGTTTTCCTGAATCACCACCACCCTAGCTCCAGTGTCTTGCTGCTTCTGTAGAACGCTTCCGATGCTGTAGAAGACTGCAGTGTCAAAAGATAAATTGAGACATATTTAAATTTTTAAGAGTTTATCTGAGCAAAAATCAGTTCAGACTTGGCAGTTTCAGACAGCAAGTGGTTGGGAGTGTTCCATCAACAGGAACTTGAGGCAAGACTTTTTTGAAAAAATACGGAAGCAAATCAACGAAATGATTTGGCTACAGTTTAAGTGGTGGCCTGATTGGAGAAAGTCTCCTTGGCTGTGATGGGTTGTCCTTAGTTTTGATTTCCTAACCATGAGGCACATACGGGCTTCAGTTTGTTTATGTACGTACATTGTCAAGGTGTTAGGACCTCTCCAGACTGATGGACTCTTGTTTAATTAATGTACCAGCAGCCACTGAAGGAAGGTTCTGGTGAATGACACTCAATCTTTCTCCCTGTCTGTGTTCATGCTATTTCCTCCATCTCAGATAGAGTTGGAGGTCCTGCTCACCTTTCTAGGTCTGATTCAAATGCCCCCTCTTCCAGGCAGCCCTTCTGGCTGGTCCTCCATCCGAAATCTAGGGAATGCTCTTTCTCCAGGACTCAGCTCCCTAACTGTGTTGCAGTCTAGCCTTTACCATCCCTTGAGTCCTGAGAAGCATGTCTATATCCCTACTAAGCTTCTGGTTATCCTGTGACCTTCTACAACTCATTCAATTCCTGCTGAGCCTGTGTTTAGGAATAACCATCTGCCCAGAAACTCCCTGGGCATCTTGTTGGAATGCAGATTCAGATTCAGCAGGTCTGGGCTGAGGCTAATATTCTGTTTTTCTCAGATAATGTGATTGCTACTGGTCCAGGACCACCCTTCCAGTAGCAAGACAGGATATAGTCAGTTCCTGTTGAGGAATCCAGACTGTTCCAAAGGGCCAGCCCATATCAGAAACTCAGTAAGTTGGGACTTTTAAAAAATACTATTATTGTCTCCGTCACCTGTGCCTGACATGCAGTAAATGTGGAACTAAAGGCGTGGCAACCCACTCCAGTATTCTTGCCTGGAGAATCCCACGGACAGAGGAGCCTGGCGGGTCACACAGACTCGGACAGGAGGGAAGTGTCTGAGCACAGCACAGCACAGTGCTCCCCGGCTACCTGGCCAGTGCCCTGAGGGCAGGGGATGTGTCCAGTTGAAATGTCTTATGCATAGAAAGCAAAAGTACACAGCTATTTTAAAAAGAAGAAGAAGAAGAAGAAAGTAGTTTCTCTCATGCTTTGGTGGTGTTTGCTCTCTCCTGAGTTCTGATCATATATGTATAAAATCATGGCCAAGGTGGGATCTCCCACCACCCCCATCCCTCGCTCCCCCACCCCCACTCATGCCTGCAGCCTCTTCCTGGAGGCAGAGCACCAGCCTCCCCCAGCATCTTCCCTCCTCTGAGGCCAATTTGCGATGGAAAAGAACTCCCTGCCTCGGCGCATCTGTCAGCAGAGGGGAACAGTTGGCTTCATAACCTTGCGGGAGAAAAGGCAAATAAAGGAGTCTCGAGAGATTTATCAGAGACCCCAGGAAGCTGTACAACATATGTTGTAACATATTGGTCCTTGACGGGCTCCAGCAACAAGGAAACCCTTTCCCTCTTGCACTGGCTGAGGCCAAGTTAATGAGAACCTGTACTACCTCGTGCCTGGCGGCAGAGTTGTGTTCCCCCAGCCCCTGAGGGGATCCATCTGCAAAGCCCCAGTCTCAGGCCTGTCAAACCAGCTGACAACGACTCTGCACCCAGCTGAGGGCCTCCTCTGCCTCCAACCCCTCCCCTCAGATGCAGGTGTGAGCCCAGATGTTGACAGCCATTCACGTCCTCAGTGGCAGAGCCCAGCTCTGTTCCCCAGGGGCCTGGGGCCCTTATCCCTTCAAGGACAAGGAGGTCAAATCCATTGCCCCTGGAATGGGGAGGGCAGTCACAGCCTGGAACAGTAATTCTCTGTCCTGATACACTCAGAAGTCACCTGGGGGGCTTTAAACGTATACAATGCTGGGATGCTCTTTCAGGATATTCTGAGTTCTGGGGTGCTGCCAGTGTGTGCTGAGGGTCACCAGCAGCAGATACAGAGGCTGCCACCCAGAGACCAAGGTGCCTGAGAGTAGTAAAGAGATGGAGCGCTCTTCCCACAAAGGGATGGGAGAGGAGACCAGAAGGCAAGATGCCTTCACCTAGAGGTGACTGAGCAGTGAGTTACTTTGAATCAAAAGTTGGTTTGTTTCTGCTGAGTGGAATCAGGTACACACAGGAACAACTGAAACTTAGTTATTAAAAAATGAAGGAAGTTACATTTCTGCACATCTGAGTGTAACTGTAAATCTTAAACCCACTGCCAGGTCCATCCAGAAAAGAAGAAATATATACCACCAATGAATAGGAAGAGATACTGGGCCTCAGCAGGAATCCAAGAAACACAAATCAAAACACCATTTGGGCCCCTGGATGGGAGTGTACTAATATCTTATACTCGTGTTGGCAAAGGCAAAGAGACCAGCCTCTATTCTAGTGATGATGAAATGTATGTCAACTTTTGCAGGGACACCTGCGTAATGAGAATTAAAAGAATTACAATGAATACAGCTTTGGTGGATCAAGTCTAAGAATTTAACCTAAGGAAATAATCAAGGATTATAGAAAACTTTGAGAATGGGCTTATTCATTAGAATTTTTATTAATACGATCCTGAAAAATTTGTAAACAAAACCAAAATGTCTAATAATACAGAACTGGACCAAAGTATACTGCATTATGAAATATTTTGTGAAATATTATAAACCATTAAAATAATTTTAGAAATACATTTAGCAACTTGGAAAGGTGTTCATAATATACTGGTAACTGAGGAGACAAGTTAAAAAAACATGTTTATTGCTTTCTAATGATTGTATATATGCATAAAATATTTATATATAATTTGTTAGGTAGTTATAATAGGAAAAAGGACTCACTCTGGTCCTCGGATCTTCCTTTGTTCTATTTTTGTGGGTCTTTCCCTTTTTTGCCTTTTAGCCACTGACATTATGGACTCCTTTTTCCTATTCTAACTACCTAACATTTCAAATATGTGAAAAAATGAAAGAATCTCCCTCTACACTATTCACAGTGGTTTTTCTGAGGTAAAGGCATTATTATTCCAATTGTATTCTTCTTTTTTTCTTAATGATATGTTCTAGTTTTTCTCCAGTAAACATGTGTTACTTGTGATTTGAAAAAAGAAATTTCTCATGAAAGATGGTGGGTTAAACACACACATTTAGTAATGTTCTATTTCGAACCCCACTAAAATATCAATAAAATAATTTTCTTTTAAGGGATAAACCCATAAGACTTTTTGTTTTTGTTTTGCATTTTTAAGTGGAAGGATAAAATTGCAAAACTGCAAGACTCAAGTTGAAAGGGGCCACCAGATGTCTAGCAATGTGAATAAAATAAGCCCATGTGAAAGCACATGCCTGCAGTACACAGGGAACAAAAAGACCCCAAGCTTCCAGATTTCATACAACAGATCAAGAAGAAATGGCTTAAAAACTTAATAGCAACCTCATAAAACTAGAGAACAAGGAAGTGATACCTTTAATATTCTGAAGGAAATGATTTCTAGCTTGTAAGTCTTTACCCAGCCAAGCTATCAATTATGTGTACAGATTAAATAAAAGTACTTTCAGACATGCATGCAAGATGTCAAAAAAAAAATTCTGCCTGCCAGGCATCCTTCTCAAGAAGACAGGGAGATGCATTTCAGCAAACAAGAGGAGTAAACAGAGAAAGAAAAATGTGGAATAGAGGAGATAGGCACTCCGGCAGGAGAGAGAGGCAGAGGGAATCTCCAGAGTGCTGAGACAGGAGGTCCCAGGTGACAACCAGGCAGCAGGCGGAGGGGACACAGAGCTCAGACCAGGACTGGACAAAGAAACGGCAAGCACAGGATTCCCGGCATGTCTGCACACCTCAAGAGGAGGTTTAGACAACTGGTGGAGAGTTTGGTGTTGGGCTGTTAATAAGCCCATAGACAATCAGTGAATTAAAAAAAAAAAAAAAAAAAAACAAGACAGTTATGAACTGCATGGAAGCCAAAAAGGTTTGGCAAGAAAGGATAAGTAAGGTTAAGATATTTCATGATCATCCCGTCAGGGGACTTAACAATGTTCATGTTGTGAACAGGGCTTACCTGATAGCTCAGTTGGTAAAGAATCTGCCTGCAATGCAGGAGACCTTGGCTCAGATATGATGTGAACATGTTCATTTCAGGGTGATCTCACCAAAACCATTACAGTCTCCTGGGAGAAGAGGAAATGGGGTGGTGGGGGCACTGGGGGAAGGAGACAGAGGAACACCATTGTCATCTACTGGAGGAAACCAGTAGAGAGTGCCTAAAACTGAAAACTCAAGAAGGAGCTACAAGCTCCATGAAAGAACGAATGAATGAAGTCGCTCAGTCGTGTCTGACTCTTTGCAACCCCATAGACTGTAGCCTACCAGGCTCCTCTGTCCATGGGATTTTCCAGGCAATAGTGCTAGAATGGATTGCCATTTCCTTCTCCAGGGGATCTTCCCAACCCAGGGCTCGAACCCGGGTCTCCCGCATTGTAGACAGAAGCTTTACCGTCTGAGCCACCAGGGAAGTCCCACAAGCTCCGTATTTAGTTCACGGGGTTGCAAAGAGTCGGACACAACTGAGCAGTGAACACTTACATGCTTTCAACTTTTCAGTCTGTTATTTTGGTATTTATCTTCTATAAGCTCCATATTTGAAGATAAATACCAAAATAACAGACTGAAAAGTTGAAAGCGTGAAAGTGTTCACTGCTCAGTCATGTCCGACTCTTTGCGACTCCGTGAACTGTAGCCCACCAGGCTACTCTGTCCGTGGGATTCTCCAGGCAACAATACTGCAGTGGGTTGCCATTTCCTCCTCCGGGGGATTTTCCTGACCCAAGGATCAAACCTGGGTCTCCTGTATCTCCTGCATTGGCAGGTGGGTTCTTTACCATCAGAGCCACCTGGGAAGCCCAAAAAGTTGAAAATTGTTGCTTTTGGTGATGGAACAAAGGGAAAGGGACTGTTTCTAGTAACAAATTTCACAGATCTATTAGGCTCTTTAAAGTAGATATAACTTTGATCAAAGAAAAACAGAAGCAAATTGTACATTTTTTGTATTAGGTATTTGAATGGAGGGATTTATGAAGTCTCTTTCAGCCATAACCATCTATAACTGGAGGTTATCTTCTTTAGAAATCACAATAAGCAGCTTTCTTGAACTTGAGGGCTTTGGGGGTCAGTTGTCAATTGTGAAATGACCCCCTTACATCAGCAGATAGATGAGATTCTCATTTCCTCTGTGTCCTTGGTTTGGGTTCATCTTGGCATGGCTGCCCTGAGACACGCGATCAGGTGGTAAAGCATAGGACTGATGAAGACTGGAAGGCAGATCAGCTTTCCACAGACTCACCCGCAACTCCTACCCTAGATAGACCCCTGACTCTTGCCACTCAAGGGCAGCTCCTACCCTCCCTCAGGACTCTCTTAGCGACCCCTGCTCCTCCCTAGCATCTTAGTCTGCATTTTCACAGAGTGCTGATATGTTCCCTGTAATAGCCCAGAACCAGCTCAATCAGTCACCGGCCTCGTCTCCACCACCCATTCACCACCGGCAAGGCATCTGAACTCACCCACATCCGCAATGTGCACTGCGGGCCATGGCCTTGGGCCTGACTCATTGCTGGGAAAACACACAGTCGCTTCCAGCTAGTGAGCAGGTGACACCAGGAGCCACCAGCTTGACCACTAAGTGAGCACAGCAACCGGGCTTTTCTCCACCGTTGGGTTAGCATTCATTATTCTTAAAATTACGCAGTGCTGTGCAACATTAATTCAGGACAAGGAGCTGCAAATTCTAGGCCCTTCTTAAGGCTTACTCTCACAATGAATTAATGGTCCTTCAACAAACCAGGCTGTTGGAGGAGTTCCAGGAACCTGTTTGCCCTGGTCCTGGCCTTCTGCAGCCACCACACGACCACTGACCACAGCCTCACAGTGCAAAAAAGTAATAGCAAATATTCACCGAGTGCTTACTACGTGTCCAAGGGCTGTGCTGTGCACTTTACATGTATATCTGTTCTTGATCTTCGCAAAGAGCCTTTGAAGTAGACACAATTACTGTCTTCACTTTATAGGAGAGAAAATGAGCTTACCAAAGCAAACTCACTTAAGATCACATGGGTAGGAAGTGATAGCGCAAATCCTCTTTTGGGGGCTATGAGTGCCATGAATTCACCACTTTGTAACCAGGTACTTTTCTCTTGCTCAAACAGTGTCCTCCAAACTAGATGAAGAGTATTGGCCTTAAACATAGAAATGGGCAAATAAAAAAAAGAATGAAATGTTTCCATTTGCAGCAACACTGATGGACTTGGAAGACATTGTGCTAAGCGAAATAACTCAAATATAGAAAGACAAATATTGTATGATATCACTTATATGTGGAAGCGCAAAGATACAACAAACTAGTGAATATAACTCCCCAAAAAAGCAGACTCACAGATATAGAGAACAGGCCAGTGGTTATGGGGGCTCAGGCAGAGGGGGAACTTGGGATAGGAGATTAAGAAGTACATAGGAACTAAGCATAAAATAAGCTACAAAAATATATTGTACCATACAGGGAATATAGCCAATATTTTACAGTAACTATAAATGGAATATAACCTTTAAAAATAGTGAATCACTATATTCTACACCTATAACTTATATAGTAGTGTACATCAACCATACTTCAATACAAAAATAAAAATTTAAAATAAAAACCATAAGACAGGTTGATGCAACTTGATTATAATGAAGCTGTTTGAAGTCAGAAGCAAGTGGTCTGTTTGCCGTGTAACAGAAACATAATCGAAAAGGATTGCTAGACTACTTGCTCCTCAACAGCCACTGGGCACTTGGCTGTTTTCCAGAAGTGTTAGAATGAGACCTGGGATTGGCTTTCTGGGATAGCTTTGGTGGCACCATGAACTTGCCAAGACCCTCAGCTGGGTTTTTCCCCCCTGGCTAGAGAGGTAGCCCCACTTGCTCAGAAATCCACAGGCTGCAGGTGTCCCCCCTTCCCTCCCCTTCTCAGATATCAGCGAGTCTGCCAGGGTGGGTGTCACTGAGAACCCAGGAACCATCAGCTGTTTTCACCCCACAGCAGAGCAGAAATTCCGTCATAGCTGGACCCTCTCTTTCTGGGCTCCCATGGGGTCCACCAGGAGCATGGGGCACAGATCTTCCCTGTCCCCAGATCCCACAGACCTCTTGGGTCACACTGCCTCCCCAGGGTTCTTCCAGGAGGGACAGCGGCGCTCTATCTTGGACTTATATGCAACTGTACTCTCAGCCTTTCCCCTCACCATTTTTTTTTTCTTCTTCCAGCATTTGGAATTTCTTCAGTTTCAGCAACCAGATGGCAACTGCTTCTTTCAACCTCCTAGACTTAAACATTTTTGTCTAAATGTCCAAAAGAGCTTTCTGTTCTGTCTAATAACGTTATTTTAGAACATAACATCCAGGAAGAAATTCACAGCTGCTTCCTTTCTACCATACCATGCCTCTTCTCTGAAGCAGGGAACACAGAATAATGGGACTGCTTAGAATTGGAGGGAAGGTTATACTGAAGGAGGATAAGTAAGGTCGAAAATGTTTTCCAGTGACGTTCCTGCCATGCTAATCTCTTCCTTTGTTAATTAATTGATTTACTTACGCAGTTGCCTGCCAGAGCAGTTCGAACTGGCTCGGGGAGCTAATTGTTCCATTTTCAGGAAATCCACAAGCTGATTATTAATCCATTCATAACTTGAAATCAGCTGTGGTGAAAGTATTTACATCTCGAAAAGCGGCCAATGTTACAAATGGGGGTCACCCCTCTCTATGCACCTCCCTCTACCCAGAATTTGAGGTGGATTTTCCAAAGTTGAGTGTGTCAAGGTTGTTAATCAGTGCCAGTCCCACTTACGCCTACTTCTAATGGAACTTTTTCTACCCACGGTTTCTGCTGAATAAGCTGTCCTGTTTTATAGCTCATGTCCCCATGACCCTGACCCACTCTTCCCCACACAGAGCCATGGCTAACTGCCCTGGGCTAGGTACTTGATACGATGCCAGTCTAGTCAACCAGCCAGAAAACTGTGTCCTGGAGATGCTGGCTCAAAAAGATGAGCTTACAGAGGGCTCAGTGGATGTGCCACTGGAGATGTGCAAATCTGCCTTGATTTTTTGCTGGAACAGCTGTCACCATGGCTCCAGGGCATGTAGTTTCAGGTAGTCCTTGTCTGCACCACTGGGCGGGTAAGAGACTCGCCCAAATCCCTCAGGGGTGCGTCGCAACAGCCCCACCTCATGCCTGCTCCACAAGCCCCTTGCCTCCTATCCTAGGACTTCCTCATTGCTGCTGAAACAAGAGACACCACCAGACCCAACTGGATTTCCCATATAGACAACCCAGAAACATCAGGAATTAACACCCTTGTGGTGGGCAATCTTTAACCAAAGGGATGTGGGAGCCAACAGACCAATTTCTGTCCCTTCCTCCCCTTAGCACCTAGCCTAGATCAGTGCTTCTCAACCTTGGAACTACTGACACTTTGGCCTCGGTGAGTCTTCTTTTGGGGAGCAGAGGTTGTGGGCATTGTAGATGTTTAGCATCACCTCTGGTCTCTACCCGAGCTTCCGTGATGGCTCAGCAATAAAGAATCTGCCTGCAATGCAGGAAACCCAGGAGATGCGGGTTCAATCCCTGGGTCAGGAAAATCCCCTGGAGGAGGGCACAGCAACCCGCTCCACTATTCTTGCTTGGAGAATCCCATGGGCAGAGGAGCCTGGCAGGCTATAATCCATAGGATCGTGAAGGGTCAGACACAGCTGAAGGGACTGAGCGTGCACACACTGGTCTCTACCCTCTGGCTAGAATAGCACTCTCCTTAGTCATGACAATCAAAAATGTCTGCAGACATTGTCAGATGTTCCCTGGGGGACAAAACCACCCCGGAGAGAATCACTGTCTAGACAATTTGGAAATGCTCTCTGAGATGACCTGCAACACCAAAGAATCAGCGTGTTGGCTCTCGTTCTCTTCCACAGGAGGGGACACAGAGCATGGAGAATTTAAGCACTCTGTCCAAGGTCACTGGTTAGTAACTGGTGAAGTTTGAGTACTCCCAAATGCTACAGTGCCCTACCCCCACCTGAACTAGGACTCAAAGTCTCTTCCTAGTGGCCTTCCAGCATCTGTTACTCCTTTCTTAGGGGTTTCAGATATAGGCACGCCCTTTCCCCAAACCTCACTATAAAGTCTTGTCAAACTCACCTCAGGACAGGGGGTGCCTTTGGCCCCCCTCAGTAGCTGGGTTTTTCCCCTTACCAGCTCCAATCCCATCTGACAGCCACGCCGCTCCTCAGGGGTGACGGAGGCTGTTCTCAGGTGCCAGGTACCAACACCAGCCACCTCAGCCAGCCCCCTCCCCAGAGCCCCAGCCTCCAAAACCCATCTCTGCCTCTCTACCATTTCACTCCAGTCTCCGACAAGGGCAGCTATTTTGGGTGAGAAATGGGGCAGGCAGAAAAAATTTCATTTAAGCAATTAAAGAATCACTGCATTTTTCATGATTAACTTCATGTTCGCAGATTGAATGCAAAAAGCTGTTAGCCAAGCATTTCCATTTCTGTACCTGACATGAGCAATGGGAATATTTGTTCTGCCCGGGAGGATTACACCTTCCATTAATCTCCGTTTTATTGAAAGTTTAAATAACAGACAGACACAATGTGATCAATTAGCAGTGTAATTCCAAGGAGATGTCATAGTAAAATTAAATCTCGAGCACATCCGCGGCAAAGATGCCTGCAAGTTCTCTCCAGCCTCCCTTCACCATTGCAGTGTGTATATTTTAATTGAAAGTTTATTCTGCTATGTGCCTCGTCTACTAAATTTTAATTTAACATTGTAATGAGAAGGGTGTTTCTGAGGAGCTCTTCACAGACAAGTTGAGGAGGTTTCACAAATTAAGAGTATGAGTGAATTTGCAGCACTTTCCAGGCAGCTGTGAGGGAAAGGAGCTGCCCCACCTCCCACCCCACCCGCCTCCAGTTCTTCGGAGAGCATCCCAGGGTCTGGAGAACTAGCCCAGGGAAAGTTTAGCATCTGAGGCAGCTGGACCAAAAGGTGACCACACCATAAAGGAAGAGATTTCAGGCAAAACCAGGACTGTATCTCTTCTTTCTCCTGCCTGCCAGAACCCCTTAGCGCCCCCTCTAGGCAAAACCCAATAGGAAACTAATTGGCCAAGTGAGAAGGTCGTCTCAGCTCCAGCTTTGCAAAGGAGTGTAGAGCAGGGCAGGTCTGGAGGGGAGAGGCAGTCACTTTGTAATCAGTATCATATTTTGGCAGAGAAGGCAGTGGCACCCCACTCCAGTACTCTTGCCTGGAAAATCCCATGGGCAGAGGAGCCTGGTGGGCTGCAGTCCATGGGGTCGCGAAGAGTCGGACACGACTGAGCAACGTCACTTTTGGGGGAACCTGACTTTTCCTCTCTGACCTTTACATTCCTCTGTAAAATGGGGATAATAATACCAAATCTTCAGGGTCGTGGTGAGACTCCAGCGAGTTGGACTGGGAGGGGGGGGTTGAAGCATATAACACAAAGAGAAGGACTGTTCTTTTCCACTGCGTCTCAGAAAAATCACAAGGGAGCTTCTCCTTCTTGAAGGGTGACCTCAACCGAAAAAGCAAATTGTCATGTGGCTGAGGTTGCAGAGAAGCGTTGACTGGACTGGGAAGTGTTCTGAGGCTCAGACTGAGGGAAGAGGAAGAAGAGAGAGCTCACATTGTTCTCAACAGAAGAACGAGAGCAGAGAGACCAGCCTATTCTGTTTCATTAAGGTCAGAAATCAGTCATCACAAGGGTCACTTCACTGGAGCCTTGAACTTCAACTCTACTAGACTATATCTAACTTGCCATCACAGCCCAGGAGCCTTGCTGTGCCCAGCCCAGGCATGCACTTGAGAAATGTCTGAGGCTTAGAAGTGAGGGGAAGGAGAGAACGGAAGGCATTAGGTGCACTAGTGACTACTGCTGGTGGAAGATGGCATTGCAGCCCAGCTCTATGAGGCCCCACACAGGATCAAAAGTGAGCCTATCTTCAGAAGCTGCTAATGTGGAATCAAGGAGTTTCCAGGAGAAAAAGAAAACTGCTAACATTCAGGATTTAAACGGTTGAACGCCAAAGAGGAGGGAAGAGATGTTATCCCTCTGACTTAATTCTTCCCACTCCCCTTCTTGCACACCCCATTCCAGCCATCCTGCCTTCCTGCCTTCCTGCCTTCCTTAAACACCACCAAGGAGGCACCCACTTGGGCCCTTTGCCTTGCTGTTCCTTTGCCCAACATGTGCTCTCAGGTATTCCTATGGCTTGCTTCATGGTCCCTACTCAAACATCACCTCCTCCTTTGAGACTTCTCTGACCACTGCATCTAAAATAGCAATAATTCCTCTCGCTCTTGCTTCACTTTTCTCCATTGCGCTGATTACCTGCCATTATTTTAAATATCTATTCATTTTGTTTCGTCTGTGTCTCCAAAATTCAAATTCCCTGAGTGTAGATGTCTTTACTGTTCTCTACTATATCCCCAGCACCTTGGATAAGACGATAAAAGTCACTCAAAAAATATGTAATAAGGACTTCCCTGGTGGCCCAGTGGTTAAGAAACTGCCTGCTAATGCAGGGGACATGAGTTTGATCCTTGGTTCAGGAAGATTCCGCATGCCATGGGGCAACTAAGCCCGGGAACCACAACTACGGAGCCCAAAATCTAGAGCCTGTGCTCTGCAACTAGAAAAGCCACCACAATGGGAAACCCATGCCCCTCAGCTCGAGAAAGCCCATGCACAACATCAAGCTCACAGCCAAAAACAAATACATAAATAAAGAATTTTAAATTACATAATGAATTATTAGAGAAAAAATATGAGATTTAACTCAAAGACGGAACTTTGAAGGTACTTCCTGCAACTTCTAATGGATTCCGTGTAAGTTGTGCTGTGAAGATACTTCTCACTCTTTGCCCTGCTTCTACGATCCTGTCCATCTGCCCCAGCTCAAATTTGCAAGGCTACTGGCAAACTTGAGGATGCAGTCTTCTTATCCTCTCTTCCTCTCCTTGCAAATTCCTTTCTGCTCTCTTTTGACAAAGGTTCCTCTCATTGCCTGGCATACATACTTACCTAAGTCCCTGGTCCAAGGCAGCTTTGTGGAGCCTAGAGGCATTTAGGTAATGCCAAGAGAGAAAACACATGAGATCCACTCCAAAAATTCGAGATCT
The DNA here is from genome assembly GCA_006410635.1 of Cephalophus harveyi. Classification (NCBI taxonomy): domain Eukaryota; kingdom Metazoa; phylum Chordata; class Mammalia; order Artiodactyla; family Bovidae; genus Cephalophus; species Cephalophus harveyi. The sequence goes on from SJYT01041414.1 coordinate 290,046, forward strand.
AGGAGCCCTGGATAGACACAGGGCTCCGCAGTGTCCCCTCTGCATGGACCCAGGGCCATAGAAGTTTTCTCCAATGAGCTGGGTTCTAAGTTAGCACTGCTCCCAGCCCCGTTCCAGAGGGACTACTCTCCTCAAGCTTACACACAGCCCAAATGAGCCTCCTTCTCAAAACATCCAAGGAAAGGCAGTCTAGGGTCAGAAGACGCTGTTATTGTTCCCTTGTGGTAACTGGGTTGGCAGCAAACCCAACATAATGGCCATAGACACAGACATTCAGCAAACAAGCAGAGAACTGAACTGGGAGCTGTAGAAACCCCCAGGGCAGAGACCCCCATTCTGCCATACACCCCGTTCCCAACTTGAACCCTAACTCCTCTCTCCTCCTCCACAACAGGGCACCCTCCTGCGCTGCTGGAGTCCCCTAGGTGCTCACGTAGAGAGAATGCCTGTGGAAGATGAGTCTCGCTGGCCATTCCACAAATTCACAGCTTTGCCTGACAGCTAACAAGCTCTGTGGCCGGGAAGTGCAGCAGAGCGAAGGCCCAATTACAGCAGAGGAGAGCCTTGTACAAAGGGCTTAAATGCGCTAACAAGGCATTTCGGAAGGCCAGGGAGCCCCTAATGACCTGCCTGCTGTCAGAGAGGGAGCCAAAGGCTGGGAGGGAACAGGCCTCTCTGTGCTGCTGCCGGATGATGTTTGTCACGAATCTCTCCTGTTCAGAATGAGTCTGGTTGTCAAAAAAAAAAAAAGCAGGGGAGTGGGCATCAGTGTCAGGCAAGGAGACAGGCCCAGCTATCAGGGAATTTCTATAAAGCGCAGCTCTGGAAAGCATTCCTTCCCCTCCTCAAATACCTTCATGGCCCCCCATCACCTGCCAAATAAAACACCAACTCCCCCATCTGATAATCAGAAAAGTTTACTTCCCTGTGGCTGAAATTTTTAGAGGACAGTATGTGGGTCATGGGCACCAGAACTGCCCAGCCCCTTGCTTAAAAGGCAGATGTGTACACCCCCTCCAAGTTTCCTTGATTAGAATCTTGGGGTGGAGTAGGGGCTGGATTCTAATGTTTAAGCAGCTTCCCTGGGTGATTCTCAGCATAGTCACTCATTCATTTAATCACTAAGTATTCAGTGAGGTGTTACTCTGCCCCAGGCACCGTGCTGGGTGCTGGGGAGAAGAGGTGAGCAAAAAGCACTCACCGTCTGTTCCCCCAGGAGCTGTCAAGGGGCAGACAGGAAACGAATAATCACACATGCAGATGCCCACTCGTTACTGACTTTGGGTACAGCCAAGGGCACATTTGGTGCCTGCAATGGGGATTGCAAGCCCAACTCTGAAGTCAATCCTGGGCTCCTCTCAGCTCTTCCTCTGCCTGTGTGACTAAGTTATGGTCCTTCCCCAAGTCTCAGTTTCTTCCCCTGTAAAATGGGCTTATAACCATGCTTCCCTTCCTGTGAAGATTGGTGTTTCCTAGGTATACAACCAATAATGGCCTTGTGGGGCAGGGAGGTGGCAGCAGGGGTCAGACAGGCATCTGTTAGGACGCGACATGGCCTTACCTAGTGCTCAGTCGAGGTCAGTGGAACTGACCTAAACGTTTACAACTTCTCCTAGTTATACTTTCTGCCTTACAATGATTGAGGAGGAGTTCACCTGGGTTTCAGAGTCACTTCTTTTCCTTTGGAGGGAACCACTTTAAACACAACAAGGATCCAGTTTACTCCCCAGATGCTTGGTGGGTTGAGATTCTGTCTCATGACCTTGGCCAAGTCACTTGCCCTTTGCTCAGGGGCTCCTCACCCAAAGAACAAGTAAACTGGACTCAGTGATGTCCAAGAGCCTCAGCATGGGCACCAGCTTGTTGTTTTGCCAGACAGGATTTTTTTAGCCTGCAGAAATTAGTATTTTATTGAAGAATAACATGTTAGCACTAAGAGAGTATGAAGGACATCATTGCAGAAAAAAAAAAAAAAAGATAATGTTCCACAAAAAGAAATATTGGCAACACTATACAAAAATTACATGAGCATTTAGCTCTCACTTTGACTAAGTGGTGAAAGCATCCCTCCCAGACCAGCTACAGTCCAGAGACCCACATTAGGGACTAATGACCTAGTCCAGCGATGATGGTGATAACAACGATGATGAAGAGACTCACCACGGACATTCACACGGCACTTACTGTGTGCCAGGCTTGCTTCTAAGCACTTTGTATATATTAACTCATTTAACTCTCACTACTACCCTATCAAGTAGATCTATCATTGGCCCCATCTTGCAGAAGAAATAACTTCCCTCAAGTCTCACTGCTAAAAAGTAGTGAACTTCCTAAGGGAGTTGAAACATTTTTAATAGTCAGCTCATCATTTGGAATGGCTCGACAGTTCTTTTCTGTCAGAATGTTCCATCTGGTGGTCCATGTTGCTTAACAAGCAGTCAAGGACCAGTGGATTCTGCTAGGCACATCTGCTTTGTCACCAGGCAAGTGAAGCTAGGATGGAATGGGCTGACTCTGCAGCGTTCCTACGAAGAGAAGTGAAAGAAAGGGAAATGGTTAGTCGCTCAGTCATGTCCAACTCATTGCGACCCCATGGATTATAGCCCGTCAGGCTCCTCCATTCATGGGATTCTCCAGGCAAGAATACTGGAATTGGTAGCCATTCCCTTCTCCAGGGGTTCTTCCCAACCAGGGGTCAAATCCCAGTCTCCTACCTTGCAGGCAGATTCTTTACCATCTGAAGAGATCTACCATAGACATTTACATAGTACTACCCCACCAGGGAAGCGCTGGTGAGAAGCCCAAGCGGAGAAGAGCAGTGTCCAAACATCATCTCAAAGTCATGATCAAACAGCCAGCCACCTGGCATCTTCACAGAAACCCCACACCATGGCTGCATTTCAGTCACACCCAGAAGCCCAGGTTGGGTCCCTTGGATGCTGAGGGGGGAAAATGTTCCCTTGTTTCTCCTCTCTTCTCTACCTCTTCAGCTGGCAACCAGTGAGCTTCTGCTGCATGTCAGGGGCCCCAAAGATGCTCCCAAGCCAGGCCAACAGTGGCCCACAGCTTAGAGGAGGAACAGAATAAATCCACAGGTGACTAAGAGCCATATGGACCATGTCACAGCACACGGGAGAGCAGATGCTGTGGCAGCCCAGAGGAAGAACTCACGTCAGCGTGAAGGCTTCAGCAAGGACTGGATCCCCCTAAGGCTTGAAGGATGAGCGGCAGACGCAGGCAAGGTAAGGCCATTAGCAGACTCCTGAGACTGCTGAGCCCTGGAACTTCCCATCCTCAGAAGCAGGGTGGGAAACCATCTGAGCCCTCCCCACTCAAAAAAAAAAAAAAAGACAATGTTCCACAAAAAGAAATATTGGCAACACTATACAAAAATTACATGAGCATTTAGCTCTCACTTTGACTAAGTGGTGAAAGCATCCCTCCCAGACCAGCTACAGTCCAGAGACCCACATTAGGGACTAATGACCTAGTCCAGCGATGATGGTGATAACAACGATGATGAAGAGACTCACCACGGACATTCACACGGCACTTACTGTGTGCCAGGCTTGCTTCTAAGCACTTTGTATATATTAACTCATTTAACTCTCACTACTACCCTATCAAGTAGATCTATCATTGGCCCCATCTTGCAGAAGAAATAACTTCCCTCAAGTCTCACTGCTAAAAAGTAGTGAACTTCCTAAGGGAGTTGAAACATTTTTAATAGTCAGCTCATCATTTGGAATGGCTCGACAGTTCTTTTCTGTCAGAATGTTCCATCTGGTGGTCCATGTTGCTTAACAAGCAGTCAAGGACCAGTGGATTCTGCTAGGCACATCTGCTTTGTCACCAGGCAAGTGAAGCTAGGATGGAATGGGCTGACTCTGCAGCGTTCCTACGAAGAGAAGTGAAAGAAAGGGAAATGGTTAGTCGCTCAGTCATGTCCAACTCATTGCGACCCCATGGATTATAGCCCGTCAGGCTCCTCCATTCATGGGATTCTCCAGGCAAGAATACTGGAATTGGTAGCCATTCCCTTCTCCAGGGGTTCTTCCCAACCAGGGGTCAAATCCCAGTCTCCTACCTTGCAGGCAGATTCTTTACCATCTGAAGAGATCTACCATAGACATTTACATAGTACTACCCCACCAGGGAAGCGCTGGTGAGAAGCCCAAGCGGAGAAGAGCAGTGTCCAAACATCATCTCAAAGTCATGATCAAACAGCCAGCCACCTGGCATCTTCACAGAAACCCCACACCATGGCTGCATTTCAGTCACACCCAGAAGCCCAGGTTGGGTCCCTTGGATGCTGAGGGGGGAAAATGTTCCCTTGTTTCTCCTCTCTTCTCTACCTCTTCAGCTGACAACCAGTGAGCTTCTGCTGCATGTCAGGGGCCCCAAAGATGCTCCCAAGCCAGGCCAACAGTGGCCCACAGCTTAGAGGAGGAACAGAATAAATCCACAGGTGACTAAGAGCCGTGTGGACCATGTCACCGCACACGGGAGAGCAGACGCTGTGGCAGCCCAGAGGAAGACACACTCACGTCAGCGTGAAGGCTTCAGCAAGGACTGGATCCCCCTAAGGCTTGAAGGATGAGCGGCAGACGCAGGCAAGGTAAGGCCATTAGCAGACTCCTGAGACTGCTGAGCCCTGGAACTTCCCATCCTCAGAAGCAGGGTGGGAAACCATCTGAGCCCTCCCCACTCTTCCAGGGACAGCCAGCCTCTCATCCCACCACACATGAAAGACGCAGCTTACCCAGCTGGGCCACACCGGGCCACCACTCAGAGGGCGCTTATTCGTGGGTAACAGTACAGAGGCACAGATGGCTGGCTGGCAGGACCTGCTTCTTTAGCCCAAAGCGTTCTCATATTGTACTTAGATTCACAGAAGCATAAAACAGGCAATTTGGATTTGACCTCAGAGGTGACTCTTCGATGCTGGGAAGTATCAGTTGGACCCAGCAGAAATAACAATCTTTTAAATTTGCCTAACATCATATAGTTACACTTCATTTCATTTGCCTGGTACCTGCAGATGTAATCAGTGTTCACACTCGCCCCGTCATTGCCCAAATGAATTCTCTGTGTCACATGGCATAAAGCACACATCCAGCCACCAGCCAGGCATTTTTGCCCTCATCTTAAGGTGCCCAAGTAGCTAAAAACCTCTAGGTTTGAGGTTTGGGGGGAGCCAAGATGCTGGTCCTTCAGCAGAATAAACTGTCCTCAGCCACAAAAGGGAATCAGAAATAATAGGCCATCCTAATGAACAGCTCACACAACGCCCAGCTCAGTGGAGCAGAGTGGATCTGACGGGAAATGTCCCATCTCCAAACACAAATGCAGTGTCCGGCAGAAAGCTAGCGGCATGGGGGACACGCTTCACTAAGAAAGAGAAAAATGACTGTGACTGGAGGGAAAAGCCCAATTACCCTGAACTTGGCAACTGATCCTTCCTGCACAAACAAAACCTGGGCCAGGCCTGGGGACCCATGAGATGTCTTGGGAGAGGGATGGTGGGGAGGGGTGCTAGGGAAAGGGCCTCAAGACTACTGGCTACACGTCCCTCTCGAACTTTGGAGAACATAATGGATTGGCGTCTGACTCACACCTGAGAAATCTAAAGGGCAAAGGTTTGGCTGAATTGGCCCAAGGCAGCCTCACCGTGTGAAAGCTGAGGTAAGATGGATGGTTCAGGAGCGGGGGCAGGGGGGCAGGGGGATGGCCTTAAAAGACATTTCAAGAGAGCCACCTGGAGGGGCAAGTGAAAGTGAAAGTCGCTCAGTCGTGTCCAACTCTTTATAATGCCATGGATTATACAGTCCATGGAATTCTCCAGGCCAGAATACTGGAGTGGGTAACCCTTCCCTTCTCCAGGGGATCTTCCCAATCCAGGGATTGAACCCAGGTCTCCCGCACTGCAGGCAGATCCTTTGCCATCTGAGCCACCAGGGAAGCCCAAGAATATTGGAGTGGGTAGCCTATCCCCCTCCAGCAGATCTTCCCAGCCCAGGAATCAAACTGGGGTCTCCTGCATTGCATGCGGATTCTTTACCAACTGAGTTATGAGGAGAAATGAGACCTCAAAAGATGGTCTGTGGGTTTCCCTGGTGCCTCAGTAGTGAAGAATCCCCCTGCCAATGCAGGGGACACAGATTCTATCCCTGACCCAGGAAGATCCCATATGCTGCGGGGCAACTAAGCCCGTGTCCCACAACTATTGAGCCCGTGCCTTAGAGCCAGTGCTCCACCACAAGAGAAGCCACCACAGTGAGAAGCCTCAATGAAGAGTAGTCCCGCACATACCACAACTAGAGAAAGCATGCACAGCAACAAAGACCCAGCACAGCAAAAAATAAATTAAAAAAAAAATTTTAATAGTCTGTGAGGAAGAAGATCAGCAAGAACTCAAGGCCAAGGGACACCATAACTGCCCACCCAACAAGCTGGTGAGAGAGATGCTAGAACTGGGATGAGTAAGATGCACAAATGATAGGTTCCAATGATTCACTTTTTAATAGTAGAGTGGCACAATCACTCTCTGGCTTGTATTCTCATAGGAGCACAGTTCTCTGCCATAGCGCTCGACTCGAGCTGGGCCAGTGACTTGCAATGGCCAAGGTGTGCTCCTGGAGCAGGGCTGCAAAGCGCCTGCTCAGTGAGGCCTTTCCTCTTGCTCTCCAGTGAACCATCAAGGGAAAAACTTTTCCCGAGTGGCCCTGAACCTAAGCCCCAAAATGAATATGGAGGAACCAGACCCACGAACCAGACCCACAGCATGGAGCTGACCCACCAGCTCAGCACAGTCTCAATTAAACAGTCACAATCAACCTGCAGACCCACAACCATGAGAATAAATGCTGATTTTTAAGCCCTTGAGTTTTGCTGCCATTTGTTAAGCAGCAGCATCCAGTGAAGGCTGATGTACCAGGGATACACAAGCTCTCAAAACATCAAGGAGGGAAATGGTCAGCTGTAAAGAGCAGCCAACATTAGAGGAAATAATTGCCAGATGACCCACCAGTTGTGAAGACCATTTCTGCCCTCTGACTTCTTCTCTTGCCCCACCTCCTTCTGTTACCTCATTACCTTCCAGGATGAGGAGAGGAAGAGTGTGATGATCAGGGTTACGGATCAGCTTGGCTAGGCAGCAACCCTTAGTCATTCAATCAGATACTAAACTAGGGGTTACTATAAAGGTATTTTGCGTGCGCGCGCGCGTGTGTGTGTGTGTGTGTGTGTGCATGCGTGCTGTCAGTCACGTTCAGTTCTTTGCAATCCCATGGACTAGAGCCTGCAGGCTCTGTCCGTGGAATTCTACAGACAAGAACACTGGAGTGGGTTGCCAGTCCTTTCTCCAGGGGATCTTCCTGACCCAGGGATTGAAGTGGAGAGGTACTTCATAGATGGTATTAAACTCCATAATCAGTTGACTTTAAGGGATTCTGTCCTAGAAAATCTGAATAGGCCTGATTCCATCAGCTGAAAGCTTTAAGAGCAATCCTGAGACTTCCCTGCTGCTGCTGCTGCTGCTGCTAAGTCACTTCAGTCGTGTCCGACTCGGTGTGACCCCATAGATGGCAGCCCACCAGGCTCCCCCGTCCCTGAGATTCTCCAGGCAAGAACACTGGAGTGGGTTGCCATTTCCTTCTCCATGAGACTTCCCTAAAGGAAAGGATATTCCACCTCCAGAAATAAGAAAGCTCATGCTGGAGAGCTCACCTTGCTCTTCCTGATGGCTTGCTCTACAGATTTCAGCTCTGCCCAACCAGGCCCATATAAACATCTTAATACAAGTTTCCCACTGGTTCTCTTTCTCTGGTTGAACTCTGAGTGATACAGATTTTGGTACCTGAAAGTGAGGGACCACTGTAACAAACATCCAAAAATGCTGAAGTGGCCTTGGAACTGGACAGCGGGCATCAGTTCAGTTCAGTCGCTCAGTCGTGTCCGACTCTTTGCGACCCCATGAATCGCAGCACGCCAGGCCTCCCTGTTCATCACCATCTCTCGGAGTTCACTCAGACTCACATCCATCGAGTCAGTGATGCCATCCAGCCATCTCATCCTCGGTCGTCCCCTTCTCCTCCTGCCCCCAATCCCTCCCAGCATCAGAGTCTTTTCCAATGAGTCAACTCTTCGCATGAGACAGTGAGGGTCTAGCAGGAAGTGAGGAGCATGGTAAGAAAACCTATATCTTCTTAGAGAACACTTAAATCATCGCGAACAGACTGTTGGCAGAAATATGAACGTTAAGGATGCTTCAAGCGAGGGCTCGGAAGGAAATGAGGCACATGTTATTGGAAACCACAGGAAAGGGGATCTTCGCTGTCTGGTGGCAGACAGCCTGGCTGAATTGTGTCCTGCAGTGCATGGAAGGCAGAACTGGTCAAGCGATGAGCTTGGAATCTGAGCTGAGATTTCCCAGCAAAGTGTTGAAGGAGCAGCCTAGTTTCTTTTGGCTGCTTCTAGTGAAATGGAAGAGAAAAGAGAGAAATTGAGGAAAAGAATTGTTCGGAGAATGATTGGGGAAAATCTCAGCCTATTCACTTTGTAGATGATAAAATTAGGGGATTTGCTGTTGGGAAAGCATGCCCTGGAGACAAAGAGCTGTGACAGAGGCAGAGATTGGAAGGGTGTGGGAGCCACAAGCCAAGGATGGGTAGCATCTAGAAAGTGAAAAAAGGCAAGGTAACGGATTCTCCCCTAGAGCCTCCACCATTTCAGACTTCTGAACCATAAGATCACAAATTCAGAATTTTCAGATAAGACCTCTATGTTGTTTCAAGTCACTAAATTTGTGGTCACTTGTGACGCAGCAGTAGGAAACCAATACAGAGAGATGAAAAGAGCAAAATCTCCGGCAACTCCCTTTTCTGATTGCAAGCTTGAAATGCAGTTTGGAGCTCTGGGTATTACTCCAGACTGGACATTTGAATGATGGAGCTGAAACTGTCTTGAAGGCTAAATTGACCAGAGGATATTTTATGATCCAAGTTTAAGAAGAAAAATATGGGGTTCCTGGTGATCTCTTCAGGAGCAGGGGGCAGTCTGGCCCACAGAGAGGGTTTCCAGGGGAAAAACTGAAGGTGCTTTAGGAAGGGGTCCAAGAGTCCTGTTCATTCTGGAAAATATGGTTGCTTGGATATTCAGTGAAGAAGAGAGGTGTGGGGATTTGATATCAGTGTGAGGAGGATGTGGGGGAAGTGGAAGGGCTCCTGGGACCCATAGTGGGAACTCAGGGATGCCATCTCCATGGCCACAGCTGGATCCCATGGGAAAGGAAGATGCTCCTTCGTTATATCAGCTCTCCTAGAGAGACTTCACTTTCACTTTTCACTTTCATGCATTGGAGAAGGAAATGGCAACCCACTCCAGTGTTCTTGCCAGGAGAATCCCAGGGACGAGGGAGCCTGGTGGGCTGCCGTCTATGGGGTCGCACAGAGTCAGACACGACTGAAGCGACTTAGCAGCAGCAGCAGCAGCAGCAGACTCTCCCCATGGGCCTGGTCACGTGGCTTTTCATTCTGTGAACTCGCTCCATCCTTTCCTGGATGGTGTTTTCAGCCTCTGTATTACCCTTCCTGAGCCCTCAGAGCTGCCTCCTCATGGAGCGAGTGAGCCACACCAATTCCCTCAAGCTCAGGAGCATCAGAGAAATAATCAGCCGGGGTCCCACCCACTTAGTTCAGGTCTATTTTGCTAAACTTGCGAAAGGGACACCTTGGGATGCCACAGAGGACAGACCCCACACAGTGAGACAGAAGTCTGAGTGGTTTCAATAACCAGACAGTACTGACTCCATATCCAAACTTGGCCACTTTTCAGCAGTGTATCTAGAACGAGAGACTGAACTCTGGACCTCGGTTTCCTTAGTGTAAAGATCATAGCGCCCAGCTCATGGGGCCTTAGTGAAGATTAAAGGGGAGAACATGGGGTGAGGTGTAAATGCTCAGTGAACAGTAGCTGCAATAATAAGAAGAATTAATGCTCTGATTAGCAGGGCCTCTCCCTCCTGCAGCTTCAGTGCCTCTGCCACCACTGCTCTGACCTGCCCCAGCCCTAGCCGCCCCCACCCCTACCTCAGCCAAGGCCAGGACTCCCCTCCTGAAAGCCCCACGGCTGCAAACAGTTAATGTGATTATTGCATTTAGCCCAAATTTGCAATCTCTTCCTCTCTTTAATCACTTTGAAAGTGTTTCAAATTCCCTTCCTACATGACTGAAATCAAAGTGGCACCTGTGAAGGCAGAAAGCCTGGCTGCCAGTGCGAGGTGGAGATGTAAAACAGTCAGGCTTTGATGGGGAAAAATTATGTCTTTCTTAATTCCTTTTACCCTATAATTACCAGGCACGACCACGTGGGTTAACAGCAAAAATAACTTGCACAGAAAGACGTCGTCTGTACAGTCCTGGTTCGACTCCTCATGGGAGACCCCCAGGGGATGCTCCAGGGGAGCCCCCACCCAGGCACCTTCCTCCCCAGCTCTCCAGGGCCACTGATCCCCAGCCAATGAGGGTCAATCGAGAGGTGTCCTTTTTGCCGCCTCCTCCACCCCTCTCGACAATATCTGACTGTGATCCCCTTCTTGTCCCCTTTCCTGGCCCAACACCCCTGTTGCCGTTCTCCTTGTCTTGCCTCCACCTGCAGTCTCCTTTGCAGTCTTCCTCCTCATCCCTTTGACCACCCCCCAGGCAAACCGGCCTCCCTGAGTCCTCACAGCATCCCTCTTCACCACCTCTGTGCCCTTTCCTCTTTCTTTGCTTGTCTCTCCTCCCTCCCCTTCACTCCCACCGTTCCAGAGAGCACACCTACCCTGAAGATCCTCAAACCAGCCTCCCAACCGCGATCTCCAGATTCCAGGACTCCCAACAGCCAGATACCGGCTCAGGGTCACAACACTGGGATCCCCTGCTGAGTCCAAACCAGCTCCCCCAGACTGCCCTCTCCCAGCCTAAAAATCCACTACCAAGATCGAAACTTGTGAAGCTCCTCCATCTTCTCTTTCTCCTGAGTCCAGATCCAATCCCATCCAATATCACCCATGCAAGAGATATTGCAGTATGGTTTAGAGGAAATTGCAGGAATTTTGGAGTCATATGAACCGAAGTTCTGACGGTAAACTTAGGCCAAGTCATTTCAGTGTCCTTATTTATAAAATAGCAATGATACTGTCTACCACCAAGAAGCTTTTCTTTTTTTTCTTGGTCATGCCACTTGGCTTATGGGATCTTAATTCCCTGACCAGGGATTGAACCCAGACCCTTGATGGTGAAAGTGTGGAGTCCTAACCACTAGATAACCAGGAAATTCCTGAGTCATTTTCTTATAGCTAAATTACATAGTATCTGAATATGGTTCATACGTTCTCCCCCTCCCCTTCCTGCTGCCTCTACCCCAGTGCAGGCATCATTTTTCACCAAGTCAATGGCAACAATCTCAGAACTGGTCTCTCTGGCTTCAAACATTCCTCTTCCCGCCCATCAGCCAACCCAACGCCAGAAACTTCTTCTTAAAATTCATTTCTGACCATGTCACCCTGCTCAGGACCTCAGCGGCTGCCTGTGGAGTAAAGGTTAAATTCCGAAGCATAAGCAACATGAGTTGGATGCAGAGAGCAGGACACTGAGCGTGAAGTCCTCCAAACTAACCCCAAATCCTCACTCCCCAGCTAATAAGCAGTTTAGACTGTGGCCTTTGGTTTCTACAGTTTGATGAGACTAATATTTCCTAACTCACAAGGTTGCTGTGGGGATTAAATGGCAAAGCTCAGGAAAGCACCTGCCAGAGTTTCCTAGCAGGTGTTTAACAGATTCTGGTTCTCTTCCCCTCTCTCTATTCACCTCTCCCAAACCCTTTGTCGGGGGCGGGGGGTTAGGTGGTGATGGACATGGTGCTTCAACCTTCATTATCAAAGTTCTTTCTTTTTTAATCTTTAAATAAAACCTCTGGATGACAAACAGCAAAATTTGGCTGTCACTGGAGGAAACCCACAGCTATAAGCCACACTGATGAAAGCAAATAAATCCTAAATATTGACCGTCTCCCTCCCCATGAGAACCCAAGCCAGGCAATGGGGATAAGACCCAAGATTAAAGGACATCTCAGAGTGGGGCATCTCAGAGGGGGGCCCACCGTTGGGCGAGAATTCCTACAAGAGATAAAGTAGTAGTTGACTTAATTGCTTAATTCACTAAAAAAGATACTTAGATATCTATTTTTCCCTAAAAAAAAATGTTTATATACTGTTCACAGTTTCATGCCATAGATCCACAGTTGGGGAAGAAAATATCTATAGTTCTCGCTTTTTCTTCTGAGAAAAGTCACTTTCATCTAAGCATTTTTTCAGGTTGCACCTCAGGGTTCACTATTAGAGCTGTGATCTTGGTTTCTGACTTGACTTGCCATCCTTAATTGCTCTGTAGAGAGTTGCCCTCTTGGCATCCACAAAACTTTTCCCTCTTCTTCTCTACCAACAGCTCACCAGCCAGGCCTACATCCATCCATCCTTCCACTTTCCCCCGCCACCCTTTTTAATAGGATTTCTACAGGTATTTTTTTTTTTAACTGTGTTAAAAGACATACAACATAAACCCTCTAGCATTTCTCCTTAGAAGAAGCTATCTGCCAATTTAAAAAAAGAGAGTGGGCCATCTGGCATTTTTCCTGATAGAACTCTGTCTCTTTGCCCAAAAAAGAGGCCGACCTACCACACTGTCTTCTCAGAGCTCTGTCTCTGTGTTGAAGGGGGAGAAAAAGAAGGTGGAGGGGAACACACCTTGGAGAGGGTCCACCCCTCAGCATTTGTCCTTAGAAAGAGCTATCTCCCCGTCTGAAAAAGAGAAATAGACGTCCTGCATTTCTCCTCAGAGGGCATTCTCTCCGGCCTGAAAAAGTCCAGCCATTCAGCATTTGTCTTCATTGATTGAATACTGTCTCTTTAAAAAAAAAAAAAAAGTGCTTTCCCTCCACAGTTTTCCCCCATAGAGTGCTGGTCCTCTGTCTTAGCCCAAGGGCTTGACATCCAGCATTTCCCTCATACAGCTCTGTTCCTCTCTTTGAGAAAGTCAGCTGGCCATCCCAAATGTTTCCTCACAGGGTGCTGACTCTGACTGAAAAGGAGGTCCGAGGCTATGGCATTTCTCCTCCTAGATCTCTGTTTCTCTCGCTTAAAGATCAACATTTCTCTGCATACAGTGCCGTTTCTCTGTCTGAGGAGGACTAGTGACCCAGCGGCTCTCCTCACAGAGCTCTGTCTTTCTGTCAAAAAAGGAGGGCCAAATTCCTGGGATTTCTCTTCATAGAGTGATGCTTCTGTGTTGGAGGAGGAGGTCCAAGTCTCTGGCATTTTTCCTCAGAGAGGGTTGGTTCCTTGTCTGAAAGAGGAAGCTGGCCATTCAGCATTTCTCTTCACAGAGAGATGCCTCTGCTTTAAGAGGAGAATGACGCTCAGGCATATATCCTCACAGAATTCTGTTTCTCTTTCTGAAATAAAAGGCCAGCATTTGACTTTTCTCCTCATTGTGCTCCATTCCTGTGTCAAAAACAAAGAGGATCAATCCCAGGGTATTTCTCCTCATAGACCTCTGACACCATGTAGGAGAAGGAGACCTAGGCATCTGGCATAGTCTCCTCAGGGGCACTCTGTCTGTCTGTCTCTTTCTCTCTCTTTTTTTTTCTCTCTCTCCTTCTCTCTCTCCTCTCCTCTCTCTCTCAGGTGGAGTACTGACCATCAGACATTTCTCCTCATAGACTCCTGTGTCTCTCTCTGAGGTGGAGAGACCACTCAGAATTTCTCTTCAGAGGGCTGTCTGTCTGCCTGAAGTAGAGGGTCAGTCAACAGACAGACATTTCTCCTTAAAGAATGCTGACTCTCTATCTGAGGTGGAAAACTGGCATTGGGGCATTTCTGCAAACAGAGGGCTGTCTTTCTGTGGTGAGGTCCACCCATCTGGAATCTCTCCTCATAGAGTACTGTGTTTCTCTGGAGGGTGCTGGGCTGGCCATTGGGCATTTCTCCTCATGGAGAGCTGTCTTTTTCTTTGATAAAGGGTACCCAACCATCAAGCATTTTTCCTCTGTCAGCGCTATTTCTCTGTTGAAAGAGGAGGCCAAGCCTCCGGCATTTCACCTCAAAGAGAAAGAAAAAGAGAGCTGGACACGTGTCTTTCTTCTCAGAGTGCTTTCTCTCTGAAAAGAAGGCTGACCATTAGGGACTTGCCCTCATAAGGTGCTGTCTCCCTTTCTGAAACAGAGCGCTGACAATCTGGTGTTTCTCCTCAGAGTGTGGTCTATCTGAGGTGGAGAACCGGGCAACAGGCACTTCTTGTCACAGAGCTCTGTCTCTCAGTTTGAAAAAGTGAGCTGGCCATCCTGAATTCCTCCTCATGGAGAGTTCACTGTCCCTGTCTGAAGAAGAGGGCTGGCTCTCTACCATGTCTCCTCCCAAAGCACTTTCTCTGACTGAAGGGACGGTCCAGCTCTCCTGCCTTTTTCCTCCTGGAGCTCTGTTTCTCTGTTTGACACGAAGAGCTAGCTATTAGGCATTTCTCCTCCTCCCAGAGGGCTGTCTCTCTGTGGAAGAAGGAGGGCCAACCCTCTGGCATTTAGAGGGAGCTATCTGCCAGTTTAAAATAGAGATCTGGCCATCTGGCATTTCTCCTCGTAGAGCACTGCTTCTTTACCCAGAAAAGAAGGGCCAATGCCTTATTTCTCTTACCCAGCTTTTTCTCTGTCTCCATGTTGGGGTGGGGCTGGGAGCGGGGTGCAAGGGGAGAGGGTTAGGGTTGGCTCAGCAGGTAAAGTATCTGCCTGCAATGCAGGAGACGCAGGTTCCGTCCATGGGTCCAGAAGACCCCCTGGAGGAGGAAATGGCAACCCACTCCAGTATTCTTTCCCGGAAAATCCCATGGACAGAGGGCTACAGACCACTGAAGTCGCAAAGAGTAAGACAGCACTGAGAGAGACTAAGCAACAAAACAACAACTGCATTTCTCCTCAAAGGGTGTTCTCTGTCTGAAAAAGGCTGACCATTCCACATGTGCCTTCATAGATTGAGCACTGTCTCTGTCTGCAGTTGGCCATGACTGAAGTGACTTAGTGCACACGCACACTTGGAAAGCCGTGGAGGTTTGCTTTTCCTCCGTGATTGTTGCCCATAAACTGCTGGTGTTCTCTCTGAGGCCGAGGGCCTGACATCCAGCATTTCTCCTCACAAAGCTCTGTCCCTCTGAAAAAGTCAGCTGGCCATCCTCAATGTCCCCTCACAGGGTGCTGACTCTGACAGAAAAGGAGGTCCAAGACTGCAGCATTTCTCTACTAGAGCGCTGTTTCTGTCTCTGAGGTGAAGGGCCAGACAGTCAGCATTTCTTTGCATACAGTGCTGTCTCTCTGTCTGAGGAGGACAGCTGTTGACCCAGCCTCTCTTCTCATAGAAGTCTGTCGCTCTATCAAAAAAGGAGGGCCGGATTCTTGCTGCTTCCCTTCATGGAGTGCTATCTCTGTTTTGGAGGAAGAGGACCAAACTTTCAGCATTTCTCCCATTAGCCAGCTGTCTCTTTCTCATTCTCTCTCTCTCTCTTTGCAAGTGTGTTTCTCTTTGTCCGTCTGTCCCTTTGTCCATCTGTGACCATGGCTCTGATGTAACTGTCCTTCTTTTTCCAAATCTTTTTTCTCTGTGTTGGTATCTCTGCCTCTCTCTTCCTCTATATCTCTCTCTTCCACCCTCTGTGTCTCTGTCTCTATCCCCCCTCTCTCTTTGTCTCCCTCAAGTCTCTCTGTGTGTTTCTGTGTCTGTCTCTCTGTCTCCCTCCCTCACTCTTCTCCTCAAGACCAAGTGTGACCCTGCCAACTTTCCCAGTTCATTGCAGGGAAAACACTGAACAATTATTCTTTGCTCGTGCAAGGAGCTCAACAGCTGGAACAAACATTGAGAGATTCAGAATTAATTGGGTGCTGATTATTTGTCAGCAGAAAAAAAAAAAAATCTTGAGATACACATGAAACAAAAGACAACCTAGCAACAGTGGAAACCTCAGCTCGTAGCAACAGGAGCAATCCTAACGTAGCATGACCATGCCAGCTTGGCGCAGAGCTGGCTGCTGACCACTGCTACAGGAGGGAGGCAAACAGATGTTAGAGCTGCCAGGAGCCAAGTGAGGGCATTCTGGGACACTTTGGGCCCCCAAGAACCCCGAGAATCTCCACAATGGAGACACCAGAAATCTCCGCTCCAGGTCCCACACGTGGAGCCCCATTCACTTATTCTCCAGAAAACACCTACCTGGGCACTAAGGAAGTGAACTTGACCCATAGAGGATCCTGTATGCAAAGAGCATCCAGTCTGGCCAGTAGGGGAGAGCAAACAGACAGAAAACTATAATATAATACAAACACCTGGCAACATGAAGCCCAGAGTGTTCATGTGTGCTAAGGCGCTTCAGTCATGTCCAACTCTGCGACCCTATGGACTGTAGCCCACCAAGCTCCTCTGTCCATGGGATTCTTCAGGCAAGAATACTGGAGTGGGTTGCCATTCCCTTCTCCAGAGGATCTTCCTGACCTAGGGATTGAACCCTGATTTCCTGCATTGCAGAGAGATTCTTTACCATCTGAGCCACCAAGGAAGTCCCAGATGGACATAGAATTAATAACTCTACTCTTGAGAGCCAAAAGGAGGAAACAACGCAAATGTCTATCAAGGGAAACACAGATAAACAAAATGTGGTGCATACATACAATGGAATGTACTCAACCACAGAAAAGAATGAAGTGCTGACATAGATGAATCCTCCATGTGAACCTCCATGAAACCTCACTCTATGTGAAAGAAGCTAGACACAGTCATACATTGAGTGAGTACATTTGTATGAAATGTCCAAAACAGACAAATCCATAGAGGCAGAAAGTAGACTAGTGGTTGCCAGAGGCTGGGGAGGAAGGCAGGGGGAGTGACTACTAGTAGGTATGGAGCTCCCCTTTGCGGTGATAAAGGTATCTTGGAACTGGATATTGCTGATGGTTGCACAACACTATGAACGTACTAGATGTCACTGAATTGCACGTGCTTAAATGGTCAGTGGTTACTCTTAAGTTTTGTGATGTTTATGGAAATAAAATCAAATAAAAATAAAAGCGGAGAAACCATAGCTGAGGTTTAGCCTACAGGTGGGAGTTAGAGTGGGACCAGATCGCCAAGGGCTTTCAATGCTGCTGCCTTAGGGGTGATGAGGGGCTCTTAAGGACCTCAAGCCAGTCTCAGAACATTCAGCCAGAGGAGTGACATCATTTCAGGTACTTTTGGACATTTCCTGGGGTTGCAAACAGGAAGGACCAGGAGGCATGCAGGAGAGGCAGCAAAACCCATTAGGATGCTGATGCCAGATGGGAGTATTTTAAGGGAGAGCTAGAGAGGTGGGTGGGTAACAAACACAACTGAAGGACAAGCACCAAATGTTCCACAGGAATGTGGGCTTGGACCTCGAAAGCCCTTCAGAAGCCTTGGAAAGGCAAAGCCCGCCCCCTGCCTGAGCTGCCTGCTTCAGGGAGGTCTTGGCAGACTGTCTACTGTGTCTCCCCAAAGCCCTGGAGCTGGGTTTCTGGGGGTGGGTGGGCTGGTGGGGGAGCAGGAGGATCAGGACCCTAAGACCTGGGCCCATTGCTCTGTAGCCAGGCTGCTCTGGGAGGAGCCGAGGGACTTGGAGCCCAGGTGTGTATCCTAGCACCATTACCCACTCACCCCAGGAGGAGTGTCCGTCTCGGAGATTTCCATTCCCTCTGGGGCCAACTTCCAAGTTCTGTGCTTTAAAGATTTGTTTTAATTAGGCCCACCTTAGTCAGAGGCATTGAACGTTATCTCCATCTCAGCTGGCTCCTTTCCTTTGCTTCTTTTCTATTGACTTTCAGAAACTCTGCCAGCCGCATTTGGGCTTTGATTATTTTTTCATAAAGGAAAAAGCAGAGCTAGTTGTCAGAGGAAAGGAGCCTGCCCCTCTGGAGAGAATGGAGAATGGAGGGTGGGCCCTGGGCTGACATTGCTCACACCTCCCCCCACCCTCCCCCAGGCTGGCCCTCATCCGTGCATTTCTCTGGCTTTGATCATGAGTGGCACTCCTGGAGGTTCCTGGCACATGGCAGGCCAAATCTGAGGATGTCAGGGACCAGAAACCAGCCAGACCTGCCAGCACACTCCAGGCAGCTGGATAGGGGCACCAGGCAAAAGTATAGACAGGTGGACAGGTAGACTGGGACCAGAGGTGCCAGGACCAGGCATTGGAGTATGACAGTCAAGGGATCCAGAGCTCAAGCCAAGCCCATTGTTACCAAAATGAACCCCATCTAGGCATCCATCCACCAATGTATCCACCATTCATCCACCATCCATCATCACATTGTACACCCACGCAGCCATCCAGCCATTCTTCCACCATATCATTTCCCACTCATCCATCCAATTACTATTTACCAAGTGCCCACTCTGGAGAAGGCAATGGCAACCCACTCCAGTACTCTTTCCTGGAAAACCCCATGGATAGAGGAGCCTGGTAGGCTTCAGTCCATGGGGTCACTAAGAGTTGGACACGACTGAGCGACTTCTCTTTCACTTTTCACTTTCATGCATTGGAGAAGGAAATGGCAACCCACTCCAGTGTTCTTGCCTTGAGAACCCCAGGGATGGGGAGCCTGGTGGGCTGCCGTCTATGGGGTTGCACAGAGTCGGACATGACTTAGCAGCAGCAGCAAGTGCCCACTCTGTCTCATAACTGTGTCTTAATTCAGCAGAAAATTGGCTGGAAGATCAAAATATGAATAGACTAGGTCCAGGGAACAAGGAGCCCCCAAACTCCCAGAGGAGCTAAAACACACATGAAATTTGGGATCAGATGAAACATAAGAGGCCTGGAGTCGTAGAGGAAATGGAGTCAGATTTCAGATGGGGCCACACCATCACAGCAGAAGACCCTGATGGGAAGTGATCCACAAGGTCAGAACTGGAACGACATCCCAGAACTGAGGATGAAAGATTTAAGATCCCTTCCGGCTGGGCCCAGGATGGATCCTGGATCTTCAGAGAAGCTGAGCCCACAGGTGGGGTGAGGAATGAGCCCCAGGTGAGAGATTGTGAGGCTACAGAACAGAAAGAGGAGGGACGTCACCCTAGCCACTGGACTGAGAGGAGAAAAGGTGAAGTGAGATGTCATGGTGGAAGACAGGAGAATGGATGCAGGTAAGTTGCCAGCTCTGCCCCATAGAGGGTCCCAGTGGAGCATCAGAGTCCAGAGAGAATGAAGCCTCTGCCATCCTAGTGTCATGTGGATGGAGCCCCATGAGCTCTGCTGCACTGAGTACAACCATCCCAGCAGTGGACTGAGGCAGTCCTAGGCTCACTCAGGACCAAGGGGAAATGAGGCAGAGAAGAGTTCCTGGGCCACCCCCTGCGCCTCCTCTTTGTACAAAGATCAGACACGCCACCAACCTACTTCCCACCAGCCAGGAGGGCTGGCCGCTGCCAGCCAAAGGTCAAGGGGAAACCGCCCTCCCCTTCCCAAAGAGAAGATGTTGCAACTCGGGGAAGTCTCAGCAAAGCTGTAGGAAAAGGTCACAGTGGAATAAATTACAGAGATTAAAAGAATGCCCAGATCTATGGAGGCTGGACCTACACAGCAACACCTTGGTTTTCCTCTTTCATCATCAGCCTCTAATTCTGGGACATAAAATTACAAGCTTATTGATAATGATCAGTGATTTACCCGAGAAAGCCCAGCCCTAATTAAGAGCAGGAGAAGCTGACACTGCTTTTCAACTTCCCACCAAGGTCCAACAAGGAAATTACCTGGTTCTGCAGAGCAAATAACGTCAACAGGCACTCAGGGGCCCAGGCTCCCAAATGCACATGCTCTTGCTGAATTAACATGCAGAGAGAGTTGCCTCGAGTGTTTGCAATTTGCTGGTAATTGGGGCATTGACGGAGGCTAGGGGGAAGCAGCAAGCCAGTGTGTGAACACAAGAACTGCACTGTCTGCTCTTCCAAGGGACAGAAGCTTTAAGACCCAGTCTGGTTGGACCCAGGAAACATCCTGAAGCCTTCAGAGGAGCTGAAGAGGTTATGAGAGTTTGGGATATTCCTAGGAACATCAGTTCATCTCATTCCTGGGACCCAGGACCATCCTGATCTTTGAACTCTGAGTTGTAGCTGTTCACAGACGGGAACAGAGAGCCGGGCCAAGCAGAATGTTTGAATTTGGGAAGGAAGCAGTTCAGAAAGGCAAGAATAAGAATTTACATCATCAAGGGTTTATAAAACTGCCAGGTAGGTTCGGAAAAATGAAAGTATCAATTGTTCAGTCATGTCTGACTCTTTGTGACCCCTTGGACTGTATGTAGCCCGCCAGGCTTCTCTGGCCATGGAATTCTCTAGGCAAGAACACTGGAGTGGGTTGCATTTCCTTCTCCAGGGGACTCTTCCCAGCCCAGGGATTGAACCTGGGTCTCCTACATTGCAAGCAAATTCTTTACTGTTTGAGCCACCAGGGAAGGCTCAGAGCCAGGTCTTATATCTGCACCTAGGTGGTATCTAGGATTCTTTCCAGCTTGATTTTCATTCAGAAATATTAATCTTAGCAATACCAGCTCAGCAATAATTCTGATCATGGGGGTCTCTTGTCAGGGAACTGGTGTTCTTTCCCTAATAAAAATAGTAAACAATAACAATTGCTATTGTTATTTTACAGCAGTTAAAATATATTGAAAGCTTACTAGCTATTGTCTTAGCTCAGGCTTGCCATAACGAAATACCATAGGTTGGGAGACTTAAAGAGCAGGAATTTATTTCTCATAGCTCTGGAAATTGGGAAGTCCAAGACCAAGGTGCCGGCCAATTTGGTTTTTTGTAAGAGCTCTCTTCCTGGTTTGCAGATGGTCACCTTCTCAGTATATGTACATGGAGAGACAGAGCAAACAAACTCTCCAGCGTCTTTTCTTGTAGGAACATTAATCCCATCATTAAGCCCCCTCTTCTTTATGACTTCACCTAAACCTAACCATCTCCCAAATGCTCATCTCCAAATACCATCACATTGAGGGCTTGGATTGCAATCTAAGGATTTGGGGGAACACAATTCAGTCCCTAGCACCTGCCACACACACAGTAAGCACTTTGCATACCGTATTGCTTTAATCCTCACAAGCCAACAAGGCTTATCACCCCCATTTTACAGATAAGAAAGTTGAAAGCTTAGAAAGGTTAAGTAACTTTGCCAAAGCCACAAAGAGATAATTGCAGAGCACACAAGCTTAACTAGGAGGCAGGCAATAGAAGATGCCCAATCTCAGTCCAAGTTAGAGTCAGCCTAAAACTAAGTCATATCTGGGCCAGTCTGAAGCTCTTGTGCATCTGTTGATGTAAAGGATGCAGGAACTTCCTGTGGAAGAGCTCACTCCAATAAGAGTCAGACCCACATGCAAAATTCAAATACCAAGAGCCCAGGTTTGGGGGAGGGATTCTGAGTATGGGTCATGTCACTCAGTGATGCTTAAGGACCCTAAGGTCCCCTTGTGACCTTAGGGGAGAGAGATGCTACTGAAGCATAAGAAAACACTGGAAGAGCTTCTCTATAGCCATTTCTGGGGACATCAAGAGCTCATCCTGGCAGTAACTCCCACAGGTGAAGGGGAGGTCCACACCCTCAGCACCAACTTCAGCACCACATGTTGGCTGTCCTGATCCAGATGGCACGGGCTCTTGCATGGCTGCTTCCCCTTGGGGTGGAGAGAGTCACAACACATCACCACCAGGAGCAACACGGAAGGGAAGGAAACCCAGCTCCACAGAGTCCCTGAAAGGACTCACTACAGAGCGCCCAGAATCCACCCACTGGACACTCTTAGAATTCTCTAAGAGGAACTGAGCCCAGACTTGCTGCAGGCCATCCAAAGTGAGAACTGACTCTAATAGAGATCTTATTTTCACCTCTGCCAAACCAGACCCAGAAAACATGAGCTACATTTACATCATTTTCTTGCTTTAAAATATACACCCTGTACTAGTCAGCTCAGGCTGCCATGACAAAATACCATGGAGACCGGGTGGCTTAAACAACAGACATTTATTTCTCACAGCTTGGTGGAGGCTGAAAGCCCATGATCAAGGTGCCCAAAGACCCAGTTCCTGGGGGAAGCTGCTCTTCCTGCCTTATAGAGAGTTGTCATCTTGCTGTGTTGTCACATGGCGGGGAGAGAACTCTGCTGTCTCTTCCTCTTCTTGCAGGACACCAACCCTATTATATTAGCCCTTATGATCTCATTCAGCCTTCATCACGAGGCTTCCCAAGTGGCACTAGAGGTGAAGAACCACCTGCCAATGCAGGAGACGTAAAGTGATGCAGGTTCGATCTCAGGGTTGGGAAGATCCCCTGGAGCAGAGCATGACAACCAACTCCAGTATCCTTGTCTGGAGAATTCCATGGACAGAGGAGCCTGGTGGGCTACAGTCCGTAGGGTCACAGAGAATTGGACATGACTGAAGTGACTACACACACACACACACACATACATGGCCTTCATTACATCCTTTCAGGTTCTCCCTTCAGATACAATCACATTGGGAGTTAAGGCTTCAACATATGAATTCGAGAAGGACACATTTGGTTCATCACATGGACACACACAAGCTGCTCGCATTGAGCCTTAAGAGTAAGATCAGGCAGGTATTACTGTTCTTACTTTGAACATGAGTTAACTGAGGCTCAGAGTTCAGTGACTTACCCAAGACCATAATTAATTATGACTTAATCTTTTTAAAACACTTCTCTCATTATCTCTAAATCATCGTGTAATAGACCTGTCAGTGTCCTGCCCCATCCCCTCAGCACATGCCATTCTGGTGAGTGATGAGACTGTCCTGCTGCAGGCACCTGGGGGCTCGGTGCCCCTGGTGCTGCCCTCGCCGTGGCAGATGCCAACTAGAGGATCAGCACCGCAGCTTCCTGGTCCCTCGTGATACATAACTTTAAAAGAGTGTCCTCCATGATTTCCAGAGCTGCCCAACAGGATCAAACCACCCTTGCCCACGGTGGTACCCTGCTCGGTAACCCATTCCATTGACCCCCTTTCCCCTTCTGTTCTATCTCCCCCACCCCCCAAGCTGAAGTCCCCTCCCAGACAAATTGCTTGCCCTCAAATCCTTGTCTCAGCATCTTCTTCTGGGGAAATGCAATCTAAGCCCGTGTTTTAGGACAAAATTTAGAAATTATAAAACCCAAAAAAGAGAAGATAAATGTATACATGTGGCTGATTTACTTGGCTGTACAGCAGAAACTGACACAGCAGTGTAAAGCAACTATACTCCAAGAGAAAAAGAAAAAGAGAAAACTATACTCAATTCCACTCAACAAACATTTTGAGTACCTGTGTATGCTAGGTACTTCACTAGGCATTAGAAATTAATGCCAAGCCAGATAGACTGTTTCTAAACCTCATAAACCTTATAGTCTAGAAGAAATCAATATCTTCTCTATCTTACAAACTAGAAAGAACCACTGTTATTTTCCCCAGATACCAATAATTCCAATCTTGTGATTCCATGTAATTATATATACATATCTAGTTACTAAATCTGTATTGTGCCATATAGTTTTGAATCCAGATTTTTTTCTTGTAATGGTACAAGTAATTTTTCATACCTCTAATTAGTCTCTAAAACATGAGTGTTCATGGCTATGAAATATTTCCTTATCTTTACCTGCATTTATTTAACCATTCCCCAATTGTTTCTAATGTTCCATAATTACAAATAATACCATGATAAAATTTAAACAGATTCTAGATGTGCTGTGATATAATCATATTAACATTTTAGAAAAATCTCACTGGCAGCTCTAGGGAGCCACATTCGAGGAAAATGGGAGCAGCAAGACCAGAGTAACTGGTTGAAATATTCCAGGCCAGAGATGATGAAACCTAAATTCCACTGTTGGCACTGGAGGTGATGGAGATGGAGAATAGGGATTAGAAAAGCCAGTCCCCTGAGTGGCTTCTCCATCTCCACTTACAACCTCTTGTCATCAGTTTACAGCTTACATGCTCCTTAATTGTCACCTTGTTAGTCTTGGCTTCCACACTTAATCATCAGTCCCTTCAGGGAGAAGCCTGTCTTGTCCTCCAAAGTCCCCTAAGACCCAGTACAGGTCTAGACACATACTACTGGAATTAAATGTCCTTCTTCCTTGGATAGAAATAATTCTGGAAATGTAGTTATGCTTCTCAAACCAGCCTTTAGATATGGAAATAATAGGAAAAAAAAAAAGGAAAATGGGAGCAGCAAGACCAGAGTAACTGGTTGAAATATTCCAGGCCAGAGATGATGAAACCTAAATTCCACTGTTGGCACTGGAGGTGATGGAGATGGAGAATAGGGATTAGAAAAGCCAGTCCCCTGAGTGGCTTCTCCATCTCCACTTACAACCTCTTGTCATCAGTTTACAGCTTACATGCTCCTTAATTGTCACCTTGTTAGTCTTGGCTTCCACACTTAATCATCAGTCCCTTCAGGGAGAAGCCTGTCTTGTCCTCCAAAGTCCCCTAAGACCCAGTACAGGTCTAGACACATACTACTGGAATTAAATGTCCTTCTTCCTTGGATAGAAATAATTCTGGAAATGTAGTTATGCTTCTCAAACCAGCCTTTAGATATGGAAATAATAGGAAAAAAAAAATCCACCAATTAGGGTACTTACATATAAGTCATCCAGGGAACATGTAAGGCAGGCAGAACTGGTCATTTGAGCCAGAAAGGACTTAATCATTGGACACAAGATAGGCCAATCATCTCTGCTCTGCCAATAAGCCATGATCTGGAGGATGTCGTGGGAGTCAGCAATACAAATTTGGAGAGAGATACTCTGGTTACCATGCAGACTGAGGGTGGTGAGAATGAGCCAGGGCCAAAACAGCCTTCCTAGAGTCTCCCTTCAGGGTGTCCTGGGAGGGAAAGGGAGGCAAGTGTGAGCTTAGGACAAGTATATAAAACCAGATGAGAGGGAGAAAAGATTTCCTCCCCTACGGAGGCCACGAGCTAAAGGGATTTGCCAGGAGAGTCGAGTAGCAATAAAGTGAAAGTTCAAGGGTGTCACTGCCTTCTCCGGCTCCCAGGCACCTCCCCATAAATGATCTCATGTCATTCTCTCACAACCATTCTATGAAACAGGTACTATGATGCTTCCCATTTTACAAGTGTGCAAATCAAGGCTCAGAGAAGTTGTTAACCAGCCAGACACCACAGTTGGTGAGTGATAGGATCAGAACTTGAAGATATGGCTAACTCTAGAGTTCTCCCCTGCTTTCAGCTAGAGCAGTTGTTCTCAAACAAAGGTGAGGTCTCTCCCCAAGGATATTTAGCAATGTTTTGGGTTGTCAAAACTGGGAGAGATGAGCTACAGGTGTCTAGTGGGGAGAGACCAGGGGTACTGTCAAACATTCTTCAATGTACAAGACAGGCCCTCAAAACAAAGCATTGCCAGACCCATGGTATCAACAGTGCCAGTGTGGATGAGTCCTGGGTTGGCGTGCGGGTCATGAACTCCAAGAGCGGGGACTCAATCCCCCCTCCCAAAACTCTCAGGATTTATCCGAATGCACGACCAATCTGACAAATGAAGCCAGCTCCAGGCCCCACGTGTGAGTGGCTGTGGTGGCCAGAAGACAGAAGGAGGGCACGATGGGGAAAATGCCCTGGGTCCCAGATAAATCACGCCTGCAGGAGGAACAGGAGGTGAGGTGGGAGCTCCCAGAGCAGCTGTCCCTCCTCCCACCACTCCCCCGAGATGTTTGTCCTCAGCGGCATATTCATCAGCTCCTTGAAGGATACAAAAACACAAATAGTGCTTGGAGCATTTACTCTCCCTGGACAACACTGGGCTAATATTTGTTTTAGCAAATGGCTGAGCTGTTCATCTTCTCTGGCAAAGGGGATTTGTTTTCCTCTTGGGAGATCACTGAGATTCTAAGTCAGAGAGGCCTACATCTGGAGGAACTAGCGTCTCCTTTAAGGCCTGAGAAACAGGAAAGTGTGCTGTATGGTGAAGGGGAAGGAACAGAACCAAGAGGAGGCAATCCTGGTTGTGGTCCTACTGTGTGCCGGGTTTTATATGCACGGCCTCATTCACAAGAGCCCTGAGAAGAATGGGATTGAATTGGGAGGGCAGGGTCCCATTTTACAGAGAAGAAAATTTCAACACTGAGAGGTTAGGTAACTTGTCAAAGGCTACACAGCCTCTGAGGGACATGGATGGAATCTGAAGCCCATGTGCAGTTGATCCAAAGCCCCTACATATGCAGCTCAGTGCTGCACCAGGCACAGAGCCTTGTCAGCAGAGCAGGACCTCATTTACCTCTCTGATGGGACAAAGCAGAGTCATGCGGGGAGCAGAAATTGAGGTTCCGGTCAGCAGAAATCTCTATAGACTCTAATCCTGCCAGGAATTTTTGTTCCAAATTCAGAAGCCCAATTTGAACTGATCTAAACAATATTAGAATTTATCCACTCAGGACTTGGAAGCTCTTGAGAAAAGACAGACTTCAGAGCTGGTTGGATTCAATGGCTAAACCATAGCCTCAGGGATCTGGTACTCTGTGTTTCTCCTCTCTGCCTTCTTTTGAGTCATCTTCCCTCATGGTGGCAAAGTGGCTGAAGAAGTTCCAGATATCTCTTCTGTATTCCACCACCTGGAGACAGGAGGGTTAGCTTTCAATGGATCTCTCAGGCCATTGAACAAAGGCCTTCTTTCCCATAACCTTCTTTCCCATAACCACCTGGGAAAAATCTCCTTACATCCTGATGGTGGTGGTGAAGTCACTAAGTCATGTCTGACTCTTGCGACCCCATGGACTGTAACCCACCAGGCTCCTTTGTCCATGGGATTTCCCAGGCAAGAATACTGGAGTAGGTAGCCATTCCCTTCTCCAGGGGATCTTCCCAACCCAGGGATCAAACCCAAGTATACTGTGTTACATGTGGTCTCCTGCATTGCAGGCAGATTCTTTACCGACTATTGGCCCAATTTGGGTCACATGGCTCAGAGGTTAAAGCGTCTGCCTGCAATGTGGGAGACCTGGGTTCGATCCCTGGGTCAGGAAGATGCCCCTGGAGAAGGAAATGGCAACCCACTCTAGTATTCTTGCCTGGAGAATCCCATGGAAGGAGGAGCCTGGTAGGCTGCAGTCCATGGGGTCGCAAGAAGTCGGACACGACTGAGTGACTTCACTTTCACTTCACCCATCCCTGAGCCAATCTATTTGGCCAGGGGAAGGCCTTGCACTGACTCACTAAGCCTGGGTTAACTGAACAAGACACTGTAGCAAGGTGGGTGACATTAGGAACTCGACTGAATAAAAGGAAATCAGAATAAATTCTTGGAACTAGAGTTGGGTTAATGCTCTAAAAACAACACGGTCACTGCATGTAGCCATTTCACTCATGCATGAGGGATGGAGGAAATTGGGGGGAGGGAACCACCAGATCTAGGGCACCAAGTAGACCAGGTTCTGTTTGGAGTCAGACTGGGGATTGGGAGGTTAGAGAACATGGCTGTGATATGAAACCTGCTTGACAGGGTCAGTCAGTATAGCTGTAGGTAGTGAGAGGCAGAGTAAGGACAAAGAAATGCAGGTGCCTTCAGATACACAGCCAGCTCCAAGACGGTCACTCTCTCCATGGGATAGGGGCAGAACCCCTCTAAGATCAGGCTATGGAGTGATCCAGCCGAGAGAGAGACAGGGTCTGGATGCTGTGGTGAGTCTTTATGAAAAGGCAGAGGACCTTCTAGGAATGAATGATTCCTACACCCAGATTATCCATTTCTATAAACCCATCAGCTCCATGAGAGCAAGGACTGAGTTTTTCATCTCTGTCTCTAGAACCCAGTATGCTTGCGTGCTCAGTCGCTTCAGTCATGTCTGACACTTTGTGACCCCATGGACCATGGCCTGCCAGGCTCCTCTGTCCATGGGAGTCTCCAGGCAAGAACACTGGAGTGGATTGCAATACCACTAGATATCGAGGCAGGGAGAACCCACTAGATAGCGTGGCATATAGTTAGCACACTACAGAAGTGTTAAATTAATTAGCATAACCAAGAACATAGACCTAGGGAAAGGTCTGTGGAAGGAAATAGTAAGGCAGTCACATCAGGCTCAAGAGAGAGAGAGCGCACACACTTGAAAAATGGCCTGTGTGTGTGTGTGTCCCTCTCCTTTCCCACCTCTCCCTATCTCTCCCACCCAGGTGTTCTTCCATCTCCCAAGACCATGACAAGTTTCAGGAGACTGGAATACAAATAAAGCAGAGCTGAGAATCACCCTCAGATCAGATCAGGAGCATCTCATTGCCTTTCTTCAGGTAACCCACTCAAAAAAGTGGCAGCCGGGAGATAATTCCCCAAACCAACAAATGCCCACCTCAGAGCTGATGCCCCAGGGATGAAGGAAGCCTGTCTTCTGCCAGCTTCTGAGCAGCTCAGACCCAGGGCTCAAGTGTGAGGGCTCCTCTGTAGGTGCAGGTTCCATCCTGGGGTGAGTAGAAGCAGGAAGGATGGGGGAGAATGAAGCAAGCCAAAGTCCCGTCAGATATCACGGAGACGCCCACTCCTCAGCATCTCCCAGATGACTAAGAAACAAGCACTGAAGCCATGAGCTCCTACAGGTCTTCCAGGAGGAAAGTCCCTGAAAGAGAGGCAGGGACAAGACACAGAGACAGAGCGAGAGGAATAGCGAGAACCAGGGTCACGTGGACAGACAGAGGAGGCGGCAGCAGGGCAAGGGGCAGATAAAGCATAAGAGCCTCTGAGATGTGGGGACAGAGACAGGGTTGTGATCGGAGCAGAGATATAGGGGAGGAAGGGAGGGCACGGATGGAGAGGGGCAGAGGGGCGAGACAAGACTCATGGTCAGAAACGGGGAATTCCACACAGATGAAGGTCAAAGACCATGAGAATAAAAGACAGTGATGGGAGGGGAGGGAAATATTCTGCAAGAAGGGTGAGTTTGGATCAGATTATCCACACTTTTCTATCCAGGCTTCAAGTTCTTGTTTCTCTGACTTCAAAGGAGGGGGGAATAAAGACTGAAGAAAACGGTAGAGAGCCAAAGGGGAAGGTTGAGAAACTGAGGTGCTATAGGGAGAAATGAAGACGTGAGAAGAGAGGGGATGTCAGCCCATAAACACGGTGCAGGGAAAAGCCAAAGGGAGGAGGGAGAAAGTCAGCATGTTTGTCTTGGGGTCCCTGGACCTCCCTGATCTGCAATAAACACATCTCAGCAGTGCCAGAGGACAGGCTCCTCCTTCAAGGAGTCAGGGGCTCAGGTCCTCACATTGCAGGAGTGGTGATGGGGTGTGGGGGTCCCCCCCCAGGTGAATTTAGGGATCTGACACCTCCAGGGGATGTCTGTGAATACAGGGACCTCGCTTGCTCTCCCCAGGGAGGTGGTCCATGGTGGCTGGCTTCATTTCCTGACTCTCCTCTGCAACTGACTTTCTGATTCTGTCTAGCACTTATTATTTTTAAATGAAAGTGTATTAAAACTACTTTTATTTTGAGAATTATCTGAGAATTTCACAGCCCCTCTGGAGAACATCAGTGGTTTCCTAGGGGAGCTGTGAACAGAACTGGGAACCCTTCTGAGGCAGACGTGTGCCATCTGCCAGCTCCAGTGCTGCCTCCAGCAGTGAGTGGCATAGGCCCCTGGGCGGGGGTGGGGGATGAGAAGGGACCCGTGACAACAAGCTTTCACCCAGAGGCGAGAGTCAGTATGTGGCTGGCCTGACGGAAGGGCCAGGTGTGGGCTCAGCCTGTGACTGTAGCAGCTTTATATGTGGCCAAGGTCCTTTGTCAGGCAGAGTCCACTCTCTAAGGTCAAGTCATGAGGCCACCAAGATTCCTACAGGAGTGCTGGCCTGGCTCAGCCTTCATCACTTGCCCACTATCCAACATAGCTAAAGGCCCATCAAAGCTGGTAGCCAAGCCTGCATCCCATCAGGCTCCAATCATCAGCCTCAAACCTTTCAGAGAGCTGCTCCTCCAAGCCCCTGCCTCTTCTTTTGCCACTGACCTCCCAGAAATTCTCTAGTTTTATAAAAATCAAATGTGCCCAATGATAGGCACTGCCACTCACAGAAGTTCCAAGAAGGAGCACTCCTGTCTCTGGCAGTCCAGAGTGCCATGTCACGGCAGACATCCTCCCTGGGGGTCTGGCTAAAAACAATCAGGTTCAAGGGCAGATCAGCTCAGCATGTGAGACTGTTTCCTTTGATCCATCAGATCTGCTCCAAGACTGCACAGCAATAGTGCATACGGAACCATCTGAGTCTGTACTGGACAGTAACACCTCAGTCCATCCTCTGACGACCCTGGTGACAAATATTAGTCTGTTGTCTCTCTCTTACAGATTAAGGTATAGAGGCTCAAGAAGATGCATAAATGGTACATGTAACAAAATAAGTTGGACCACCATTCACCCTGGAGAAGGAAGTGTTGTGAGTAGGGTCTGTCCGTCAAGCATCAAATGCGGTGTTTAACAGATGGACTCTGAGGTTTCACTCAGCCCCAGCTTCTGTTAATCTAAGGTTGTAAGTATCCCATGTGTGTGTGCTTAGTCGCGCGAGACTCTTTGTGACCCCATGGACTGTAGCCCGCCAGGCCATTTCTTCCTCCAGGGGATGTTCCTGACCCAGGGGTTGAACCCGCATCTCTGGTGTTTCCTGCATTGACAAGCAGATTCTTTACCACTGCACCACCAGGGAAGCCCTATGAAAGTATCACAGGCAAAGAGAAAGATGAACAGAGAGCGGCTCAGATGTTCTCACAAGGAGAAGCATCTTTGTGCAGAAACACACCTTCACGGGTGCTGGGTTTTGAAAACAAGACCCTCTGTGCACAGCCTGGAAGATCAGTACCTGGATAAAGAGGCAGGTGACTGGCTCTGTGTGAACTACAGGGGAAATGGGGCCTGGGGGATGCAGCCAGAGAGATAAGAAAGGAGGGCAACAGAGCCTGGAGCCCAATGAGATGAGGATACCAGAGCAGTTCCTTATTATTCAGGAACAGCCCAGGGCTTCTGTGCCCAGAGATTCCTAATATCCATGTTAGTACTTCACTGTGTGAGTCTGAGACAAAAACTTTCCCAATGTCCCAGCACTTTCCTGGGTTATACTTCACACATGCTTTGATGCTGTGGCACTCTTGGGGAGTGAGGGAGTTGGGGAGTGCCTGGCGAGGTGATAGGATCCCCAGAGGGGCAATTCAGCTGAGAGAAGGGACAGAATATTCAAGATGATCAAGAACTCAGCAGAGGCTGGGGCTTAGCACCTGCACCCAAGAATCCTTGAGATGTTCAGAGAGATGTCAGAATGCACCTCTGGTCTCAAGATGGTAGCCTAGGCTGCAGCCCACCCCACCCCCAAATCCACAGAAATCATGTAGATGGTATAAAACAGACATGCTCTGCGTATGGGGCTAGGGAGTCTATGGGAACTCTCAGTGCTTTCTGCCCAATTTTGTGACCCTAAAACTGCTCTAAAACATAAATTCCAATTGAGAAGTTTAAAAGAAGAATAAATACAACATAAAAATAAGCATGTGCATTCATAGCCTGTAATGCAGGAGCCTCAGGAGACAAAGATTCAATCCCTGGATCAGGAAGCTTCCCTGAAGGACGGCATGGCAACCCACTCCAATATTCTTGCCTGGAGAATCCCCACGGACAGAGGAGCCTGGCAGGCTATGGTCCATAGGGTCGCAAAGAGTCAGACACGACTGAAGTGACTCGGCACACTTGCCCGCACTATGCTGAGCATATCCACACTTGAAAACTGGGGAGGGACTTGTTAGAGACCTGGAGACTGAAAAGGCTTTATACAAGAAGGAAAGATGTAGAAAGGATCTTCATTTCCAAGTTGAAGAGGGAACTGCCAGCTTCTAGTATATAGGAAGGAACACGGAGAAGAAACTGTAACACAAGAGAGAGACAGTTGGCAGCAGCGGAGGCAGGATGGGGAACTTCCCTGTGGTCTAGTGGCTGAGACTCCATGCTCCCATTGCCAGGAGGCCTGGGTTCTATCCCTAGTCAGGCAACTAGATCCCACATGCTACAACTAAAATGTGTGTGTGTGTGTGTGTGTACATAAGACCCAGCACAGTCAAATACATTAAAAAAACTTTTTAATTAATTTAAAAAGAGAGCGACAGGATGTGGACTGTCTCTAGTTGGTCCAGTGAATGTGGGGACTTGGGGGCAGAGAGTAGTGCTCAGGGAAGCTGGCTATACCATGGATGATTGGGGACCACTCACCTTCAGAGCACCAGCCACTGAGGTACCCCGTCCAGGAGTATGACCCATCCCACCATCCTCAGAGCTCATGAGAAAGAGCCATCTTCCTACTCAACCCCATGTGAGCTGCACAACAGTCTAAGAGGAAATCTCAACTCCAAAGACAGGTGCAGAGTCAAGAATCTCCATACATGAGAAGGGACTTGAACCAATTTTAATTCACTCTTGAACCAATTTTAATTCAGCCCAAGGACGAAAGAACCTTGGGCTAAGGATTCTCAGGAACTTCCAAGACGCAGCTATGGCTTCTAGAACCACCCTTCACTGCCCTTGGCAGCAGCAGATCCTAGGCGGGAAGTCCTTAAGACTATTGAGGTGGGTGTTCCAGGTGATGCAGGGAGGAATGGATGGGGAAGTGGGAGGAAGTAATGAAATCAGTGCTGGACGATGGGGGTCCAGAGAGTCAGGCTTGGTTCTCCGGACACTTTATACCCACATGTCCCAGAATCTCTTCTCAGTTCTGGCAGAGCTCCCTAAATGAATCCTTCTCATTTTCAGAACATTCATGACATAACGTTAACATCTTCAGGTGCCTTCAAATGTGAAATGAAATCCTGGAGGTGAGCAGACCACAGCGGGGGAGATAATGGATTACCTTCTAGATATCAGTTTCTATTAGCTGCAAGCTGAGATCTATATTGCAAATGGGGTTTGCACTTGAGGAGAGAGCAACAATGTGGTTAAAGTTCAGCCACTGACTGAGGATTGCAAACAGCCACCAGCCACTCTTGGAGCGAGGCATTAGCTTCACGGTCTGAGGTTGGCTTCACTGGCCAGCCAGCCCATTGGCACTATTCTGCCTCAGCAGCTTCCAACTGAAGAGCTGTGGCATATTGCAAAGGACTATTGAATCTGTATATATTCCAGGCATTGTCTGCAACCTCGATAAATTGTATGCTTATGTGTCAATGCACAATCACGTCTCTAGTAGATACAGATGGTTCCAAGTTTCTGAATTCAATGCAGCTTTTCTTAACATTAAGTGTTTGTTCAATCAAGAATTACTACAAGGACTTCTCTGGCAGTCTAGTGGTTAAGACACCACACTTCCACTGCAGGGTTCAATCCTGACTGGGAAATTAAGATCCCACATGCCACACAATGCAGTGAAAAAATAGGAAAAAAATTACTGCAAATATTGCTGTTAACATGTGAGTCCATAACATTTTTTAACAAAATAAAGGAGTCCCAGTATCCCAAAAGATGGCATCCAGGGCTCTCCCCAAGAGGTCCCCCTGTGCCCAAGAGCAATTTGTTTTGGAGGAAACAAGAGGAATTAGGTAGTCTTCGGGATTAGATATGCTTGGCTATGAACAGACATGAGAGGTAGGCTGGGTATAATGGGCAGGGAGAATAGGCGAGGCATACTTAGACATTGCACAGGGTGTATAGTGGTTGGGACTGGTGGATGGGTGGATAGGAACAGTTCTGGGTCAGAGTGAACATGGGTGGATGTGAATGGGTATGGGTGAGTGTGAGTGTATACAAATGAATATGAATGTGTTTGAGTGGGCAGAAACAATGATGCTCCCCCAATCATCCAGCCACCCCCTACACCTCCCAGCCACTTCTTGCAGTGAGGCAGGACCCATGTGACTACTCCATAGACTACGGGTGGAAGCGACTTGTGCCCCTTCTGGGCAAAAGCATGGAAGAGCCAACTTGTGACCCTCTAGGTGTCTCTTCAGGTGCTGCAGTGACCACAGCATTCCAGATGGTGGGATTTCATCACTTTGTGTCCCTGAGGGACCATGTATTTTCAGCCCTGCTCCCTGCTTACCAAAGCCGGATATGTTGCATCACTAAGAAATAAACTGTAGTTGTATTAAACGACTGAAATTTCAGAGTTAATTTTCCTGCAACATGAACTAACCTGTCCTGGCTAATGCAGTGGTTAGAGGAGGATGGATGTCTGAGTGGGGAGTACATGCCGTGATAAATGAGTACAGGGAAGATTTCATTCATTCAATCCATCTAGCCAACAGATTTTTATGAGGAAGTTACTAGGGATTCATCAGGCTTTCCTGGTAGTTCCGTGGTAAAGAATCTGCCTGCCAATCCACCTGCCAGTGCAGGAGACATGGGTTCGATACCTGAGTCAGGAAGATCCCTTGAAGAAGGAAATGGTAGCCCACTCTAGTATCCTTGTCTGGGGAATTCTATGGACAGAGGAGCCGGCCAGGCTATAGTCCATGGGGTCGCAAAAGAGTGGGACAGGACTGAGTGACCAAACAACAACTAGGGGTTCATTAGTGAACAAAGTGATCAAAATACTGACCTTAGGAAGGAGTTTTCATTCTAGTAGGGGAAGATACAAACAATAAACAAAATCAAATAAATCGTATATTGGAAGAGGACCGGTGGAATGGGGGGAAAAAAAATAAGGTAACTGAACTGTAACTTTGAGTAACAACAGTCATATGGTTAGACTGCCCTTAACAGAAAATGGGCAGAAGGGGCCCCAGGAACCAAGTCTGGGCAAAGGTCATGACCTCTCTCCTGGCCTGGCCTAGAGATCCTTTTTTGCTGAATGAAACCCTGAGAGAAAGGATGAGGGAGGCTTCAAGGCCCTCAGTGAATGCTACAGTTCAGGCTTTTGAGAACAAGTCCATTTCATGGACAAATGAGGGGGCCATCCAGGCCACATAAAGTATTGACTGAGTGGAAGGAGGGTGGTTTTCTGTCCAAATGTGTCTGATGTGAATTTGTCTTGTACCTCAGACAGCAAGGCAGGCAATGAAAGTGTGCTGACTTTGAGCTGCGCCTTATTTTATCTGTTTACTTTCTTCCCGTTCCTGAGCTTGGGTCTCAAGGTCTCCGGATTTTAATACCTGGAAAGTGGAGAAAAGTGTGTTAGTTGCTCAGTCATGTCAGACTCTTTGCAACCCCATAGCCCACCAGGCTCCTCTGTTCATGGGATTTCCCAGGCAAGAATACTGGGTGGGTTGCCATTCTCTTCTCCAGGGGATCTTCCCAACCCAGGGATCAAAGCCTGGTCTCCCGAATTGTGGGCAGATCCTTTACCGCGTGAGCCACCAAGGAAGTGGGATGGGGAAGTGGTGTGAATCTGTTGTTGCTTCCGTTTTCTGCAGCCTAAGAGCATAGACTGGCATTCACTGTTTCCAAACTTTCCTTTACTCTCTCCAGGATAAAGATCTCCCAATTTGGTAATTACTAGCAGCATCCCCCGGAAAAGACAATGGCACCCCACTCCAGTACTCTTGTCTGGAAAATCCATGGACGGAGGAGCCTGGTAGGCTGCAGTCCATGGGGTCGCGAAGAGTCGGACACGACTGAGCGACTTCACTTTCACTTTTTACTTTCATGCATTGGAGAAGGAAATGGCAACCCACTCCAGTGTTCTTGCCTGGAGAATCCCAGGGACAGGAAAGCCTGGTGGGCTGCCATCTATGGGGTCGCACAGAGTCGGACACGACCGAAGCGACTTAGCAGCAGCAGCAGCATCCCCTCGCCCCCACCCCCACCTCCTAGAACTATACGCAATAAATAAGAAGAGTGTTGCTGAACCTGGCTTAGTAGGAGAGCAGGAAGGTGTTTGCAGAAGGATTTTTGAAACCACGTGTTGCCAACAGCACCAGACAGACTGTCTCAGACCCCTGGGAGGAAGATGCAGCCAGGCCGTCCCTTGAAATTAAGTAGAGTTCATTAAAACACATTATTTAAGTATAATAATTCTGGAGGTGCAGCTTCGAATAATTGAAGATGCATTTAATTTACTGTATTGCTCTGTTGTGAATACTAAAAGTGAGACAATAGTAATTTTTAAAGTTGAGTAAATAATGATTAATAAATTTTCAACATGGAAGTTCCTTGCTACTAGGCTTAATTCTCCATAGACAGGACTTAGCTCATGCACACAGATGTTTGGTGACTATGTGTATTTTAAGTTCCTCCGTGTTCCCCATGGTTTCATATGCCTCCTATGCATCAGTTTCCAGCCACCAACCTCAGGCTCTGATCCCTACTTTCCTTTCAAGATAGATTCTGTAAGCTCATAGAATACATATTTATTTCCAGTTAACTTTTCTTAATATAAATTTATTTTAATTGGAGGTTAATTATTTTACAATACTGTATTGGTTTTGCCATATATCAACATGAATCCACCATAGGTATACACATGTTCCCCATCCTGAACCCCCCTCTCTCCTCCCTCCCCGTACCATCCCTCTGAGTCGTTTCAGTGCACCAGCCCCAAGCATCCAGTATCATGCATCAAACCTGGACTGGCTATTTGTTTCATATCTGATATTATACATGTTTCAATGCCATTCTCCCAAATCATCCCACCCTCGCCCTCTCCCACAGAGTCCAAAAGACTGTTCTATACATCTGTGTCTCCTTTGTTGTCTCGCATACAGGGTTATCGTTACCATCTTTCTAAATTTCATATATATGCGTTGCTGCTGCTGCTACTGCTAAGTCACTGCAGTCGTGTCCGACTCTGTGCGACCCCATAGACGGCAGCCCACCAGGCTCCCCCGTTCCTGGGATTCTCCAGGCAAGAACACTGGAGTGGGTTGCCATTTCCTTCTCCTATGCATGAAAGTGAAAAGTGAAAATGAAGTCGCTCAGTCGTGTCCGACTCTTCGCGACCCCATGGACTGCAGCCTACCAGGCTCCTCCGCCCATGGGATTTCCCAGGCAAGAGTACTGGAGTGGGGTGCCATTGCCTTCTCCGTACATATGCGTTAGTATACTGTATTGGTGTTTTTCTTTCCGGC
Organism: Cephalophus harveyi; assembly: GCA_006410635.1. NCBI lineage: Eukaryota > Metazoa > Chordata > Mammalia > Artiodactyla > Bovidae > Cephalophus > Cephalophus harveyi. The sequence continues at coordinate 327,173 of SJYT01041414.1, forward strand.
TTGCTTCACTCTGTATAATAGGCTCCAGTTTCATCCACCTCATTAGAACTGATTCAAATGTATTCTTTTTAATGGCTGAGTAATACTCCATTGTGTATATGTACCACAGCTTTCTTATCCATTCATCTGCTGATGGACATCTAGGTTGCTTCCATGTCCTGGCTATTATAAACAGTGCTGCGATGAACACTGGGGTACACGTGTCTCTTTCAATTCTGGTTTCCTCGGTGTGTAGGCCCAGTAGTGGGATTGCTGGGTCATAAGGCAGTTCTATTTCCAATTTTTGAGTCTGAGTGAACTCCGGGAGATGGTGATGAACAGGAACGCCTGGCATGCTGCGATTCATGGGGTCGCAAAGAGTCGGACACGACTGAGCAACTGAACTGAAATGAACTGAACTGAAATGAACTGAACTGAACTGAACTGAACTGATACAGATCCTTCTTTTCTGTTTCATTCTATTTTTACTCCCATGTGTTTCTGATCCACAATGTAGAGTGGGGACCACTCAACCAGGAGCTCAGGTGCAGCTCTGAGAAGGGGCAGGAATATGCAACATCCTTGTCTTGTTCTTGACTTATTAGGAAACTCAGAAACATTTATTGTCTTACTTCGTAGGTCTCTTGTAAATATCCTTTTTCTAATAAAGCAAGTTTTCTACTATATCTAGTTTGAAGGGATTATTTTAAATAGGGAATTAAGTCATTTTTAACTTTTTATTTTTTGGATTGGAGCGTGGGGCTTCCCTGATAGCTCAGTTGGTTAAGAATCTGCTTGCAATGCAGGAGACCTGGGTTTGATCCTTGGGTTGGGAAGATCCCCTGAAGAAGGGAAAAGCTACTCACTCAGCATTCTGGCCTGGAGAATTCCATGGACTGTATAGTCCATGGGGTCTCAAAGAGTTGGACAAGACTGAGTGACTTTCACTTCAATTCAATTCAATAGCTGATTAACAATATTGGGGTAATTTCAGGCGGACAGCAAAGAGACTCAGCCATACAGATACATGTATCCATTCTCCCCCAAACTTCCCTCCCTTCTAGGCTGCCACCTAACATTAAGCAGAGTTTCCTGTGCTACACAGTAAGCAGGTCCTTGTTGGTTATCCATTTTAAATATAGCAGTGTGTACTTGTAGATCTCAAGCTCAGGAATGGAGTCTTATTTTGTATTTTATTTCTTATTTTGTATTTTGTGCTTCGTCTAGCTTCTTGGAATAAAAGATTAATTTGACTTTAAGCTTTTTTATTTTTATAAAAGTCATATTTATGGTTACACATTTTCCTCAGAACACTATTTTTTTCTATAACTCACAAATTTTGTTACACAATATTATTTTTCCTAATATATAATGAAATTTTAATTTCCATTCTGATTTCTTCTTTAACCTGAGTAATTCAAAATGCACATGTAGTTTTCTAAAGCTTATATATATGTGTGTGTGTGTGATTGCTTGATTATCTTTTTAATTCTACTACATTTTGCATATGGAAATGGGCTGTTTAAATCAGCCTGTATGAAAAATGGCCTGCTTCTGCCTTTCAGAATTTATTGAAATTTACTTTGTGGCCCAACTTGGGTTGATTTTTAATCTAAAATATAATCACAAGTACTATAACTGAAAAGAAAACTATTGTGTTAGGCACAAAACTAACAAAATCAAAACTTTCACTTTCTACTCAAGTTTCCTGTATTCTTAATTTTTTAAATCTATTTGCTATGTCAATTTATCAGTAAAGTATGCAACTTTGTCCATTTTTTCCTAGCATTCACATTTTAGTTTTATATATGATTGTGGCTTTGTACATTTCTCCCTGTGTTTCTATCTGGTTCTGCTTTAATATTTCAAATCTATGTTATTGTCATGTTCATACTTGTGATCA
>SJYT01041414.1:329199-383256 GCA_006410635.1 Cephalophus harveyi
GTGATCATACTTTGATGGATTATTCCATTTATCTATAAATAGTGCTTTAATTTGCCCCTTATAATGCTTTTTACCTTAAATTCCATTCTTCCTGATATTAATATCACTATTCCAGATTTATTTGCTAATATTTTTGTCTATTTTCAACATTTCTTCATCACTCTGTTAAGAATTTCTCATGCAAATAATATGTATCTGGATTTTATTTCTTTTACTCATTCTGTGAGTCTCTGTCTCTTAATAAGACAATTTAACACATTGTTGTGGTTACTTAGACTTACTCATGTCAAATAATTTTGTGTTTTCCACACTTTCTTATTATTTTTTCCTTTCTTACTTTGGCTGAATTGACAAAATCTGCTCTGTTTCACTTTTCTTCCAGGTTTGGAATTTACATATTTTACTTATTCTCTCACTGGTATTCTCAGCTTTTCCTCACAAGTATTTAACTTACATTTTTTAAATGATAACAATAATAAAAGGAATGAGAGGAGACTTGGGGAGGTGATTGATATGTTTATGGCCTGAATACTACTGATGATTTCACGGGTGTATTCTTCATCTACAGACTCATTGAGTTGTGTGCATTAAATGTGTACAAATATAACAGCTTTTACACATCAACCATACCTCAGTAGAGTGGGTTTTTTTAAAACTTACATTTTTCTAATACTAGTCATTAGCATCATGTAAAAGAAGAAAACACAGGGAAAACTATCCTTGACGTTGGTCTTGGCAATGATTTCATGCATAAGATACCAAAAGTACAGGCAACAAAAACTAAAATAAACAAGCTAAAAGCTAAAATAAACAAACTCCAATACTTCTGCATGGAAAAGGAAACAATCAGTAAACTGAAAAGACAACCTAGAGAATGAGAGAAATATTTGCAAATTATATATTCAATGGGCTTCCGTGGTGGCTCAGACAGTAAAGAACCCACCTGCATTGTGGGAGACCTGGGTTCCATCCCTGGGTCGGGAAGATCCCCTGGAGGAGGGCATGGGAACCTACTCCAGTATTCTTGCCTGGAGAATCCCCATGGACAGAGGAGCCTGGTGGGCTATAGTACATAAAAGAGGATCTCAAAGAGTTGGATGTGACAGAGCAACTAAGCACAGCACAGTGCATATATCCGATAAGAGGTTAATATCCAAAATAAATATAGAACTCATACAACTCAATAGCAAAAAAAGAAAAAAAATCCAATTTTATAATGAGCAGAGCACTGCAGTAGATATTTTTCCAAAGAAGACATGCAAATGGCCAATAAGTATATGAAAATGTGCTCAGCATCACTAACCATCAGGGAAATGCAAATCAATACCGTGAGATATCACCTCACACCTGTTAGAATGGCTATTAACAAAAAGAAAAGAGACAGAAAGTGTTGATGAGGATGTAGAGAAAAGGGGACCTTTGCACACAGTTGGTAGAAACATAAATTGGTGCAGCCACCATGGGAAACAGTATGTTGGTTCCTCGAAAATTTTTAAATAGAACTACCATCTGATCTAGGAAACCTATTCCTGAGCAAATACCCTAAGGAAATGAAAACAGTATCTTGATACGATATCTACACACCTATGTCCAATGCAACATTATTCATAAATAGTCAAGATATGAAAATAATCTAAATGTTCTTTGACAGATGAATAGATAAAGAAGAGTGATCTCCTTGGACCGCAAGGAGATCAAATTAGTCAATGCTAAAAGAAATCAGTCCTGGATATTCTTTGGAAGGACTGATGCTGAAGCTGAAACTCTAATACTTTGGCCACCTGATGCGAAGAAGTGACTCCTTGGAAAAGACTCTGACGCCGGGAAAGATTGAAGGCAGCAGAAGAAGGGGACAACAGAGGATAAGATAGTTGGATGGCATCAATGACTCAGTGAACATGAGTTTGAATAAATTCCGGGAGCTGGTGATGGACAGGGAAGCCTGGCGTGCTACACTCCATGGGATTGCAAAGAGTCAGACACAGCTGAGCAACTGAACTGAACTGAACTGATACACGCGCATACACACACACACACATACACACACAAAACGGAATATTACTCAGTCATTAAAGAGAAAGAAAATCTTGCTTTCTGCAACAACATAAACGGGACTTAAGGGCATTCTAAGTGAAATAAGCCAGACAGGGAGAGACAAACACTGTATGGTTTTACTTACATGTAGAATTTTTTTTAAAGCCAATTTTATGGAAAGTGAGAGTAGAATAGAGGTTCCAGGGACTGGAGGAGGGGGAAAATGAGATGCTGATTAAAGGGTACAAACTTTCAGTTTTTAGAGTAAGTTCAGGGATGGGGGAGCCTGGTGGGCTGCCATCCATGGGGTCACACAGAGTTGGACACGACTGAAGTGACTTAGCAGCAGCAGAGTAGCTCATGTACAGCATGGTGACTATAGTTAATAATATGGTATTCTATACTTGAAAGTTGCTGAGAGTAAACTTTCAGCATTTTCAGGACTTTCCTGGTGATCCAATGGTTAGGAATCTGCCTTCCAATGCAGGGGACACAGGTTTAATCCCTAGTCGGGGAGCTAAAATCCCACATGCCACAGGGAAGTTCCTGCATGCTGTAACTAAGACCTGGCACAGCCAAGTAAATTTTTTGTTTTTAAATCTTAGGCATTCTCAATACAAACACTAAAAGAGTTATGTCAGAAGCTAGGTTGTGGGGTGGGGCTACCCCATATTCATTGTCCGCCATATTGAACTGGTTACCTGGTTGATTTTTCAAGTTTCTTTATTTTCAGATTGACAGCACGTGTCAACAGAGGCTGTTATTTTGGGGGAGGATCATGAAGCAGAGAACAGATAGTACTGCGGCATTCATACATTTGTCTCTATTAAGCAAGCAGGGATGTTTTGGCGGCCAAATATTTTGACAAAAGCTTTGCAATTTCCTTCTTGTAATCTCCCTAAGGAATGCTGCTGCTGCTGCTGCTAAGTCACTTCAGTCATGTCCAACTCTGTGCAACCCCATAGAGGGCCGCCCACCAGGCTCCCCCATCCCTAGGATTCTCCAGGCAAGAACACTGGAGTGGGTTGCCATTCCCTTCTCCAATGCATGAAAGTGAAAAGTGAAAGTGAAGTCGCTCAGTCGTGTCCGACTCTTAGCGACCCCATGGACCGCAGCCCACCAGGCTCCTCCGTCCATGGGATTTTCCAGGCAAGAGTACTGGAGTGGGGTGCCATTGCCTTCTCCAGGAGATTTTCCTGACCCAGGGATCAAACTCATGTCTCTTAAGTCTCCTGCATTGGCAGAAATGTTCTTTACCTCTAGTGCCACCCAATATTATGAATCATATTTTCGTAATTCTTTGCATGCCCAGTAACTTTTTACTGGATACACGATTTTGTCAATTTTACCTGGTTGAGTGCTGGGTATTTGTATATTCCTGTAAATATTCTTGAGCTGTGTTCTAGGAGGCAGCTGTGTTCTAAGTTGCTTGCAAACAAACATTTAATCCTTTCAGGTTTTGCTTCTCAGGTTTGTCAGGCAGGACGAGAGCAGAGTTCACTCTTCCCTCTGCTGGGGCTGGAGCCTTCCTTGGGCTCTACTCAACCCCTTATGAATCTCAAGGTTTCTAACCTGGCTGGTGAGAAGAGGCAGTCTTCTCAGCCCTGTGTGAGCACCAGGCATTGTTCCTTCCAACCCTTTGGATGGTGCTTTCCCTGGTTCTAGGTAGTCTCCTCACACACACGCTCTGGTCAGTTCTCAACTGAGGACTTGAGTGGGACCGTCCAGAGTTCTGTTTGTGCAGCTCTCTCCTCTGCACATCTCCAGGTCTCTCAGTACCAGCGTCCCAACTCAGGAAATATGTTGGGATCTTGGTTACCCTCCCCATGCTGAAGCCTGGAAACCCAATCAATATGTGTGTGCTGTTGTGTGCTTAGTTGCTCAGTCATTTTGACTCTGCAACGCCATGGACTGTAGCCTCCAGGCTCCTCTGTCCATGGGATTCTCCAGGCAAGAATACTGGAATGGGTTGCCATTTCCTTCTCCAGGGGATCTTCCCAATCCAGGGATCCAATCTGGGTCTCCCATATTGCAGGCAGATTCTTCACTATCTGAGCTACCTGGAATTAAAAGTGAGGAAAGATGGAAGGGCCTTGGGCATCCCAGGTGGCATTAGTGGTAAAAGAATCTGCCTGCCAATGCAGGAGATGTAAGAGATGCCAATTCGATCCCTGGGTCAGAAAAATGCCCTGGAGGAGGGCATGGCACCCCACTCCAGTATTCTCACCTGGAAAATCCCATGGACAGAGGAGCCTGGCAGACTATAGCCCATGGGGTCACAAAGAGTTGAACACAACTGAAGCAACTTAGCACCCACACAGGGAGAGTTCCAGATACCAAGATGCAAGATAGATAGTCAGAGTCCTGATATTAGGGAAAAAAAAAAAGGCTTAATAAGGAGCTTAAACTTCATTCTGGAGGAAATGAGAAACCATCAAAACAAACAAAAAGATGTGAGCAACAGTAGGCATCATCAAATCTACCTACTAATAATAGCATTAGCATTACCTACTAATAATGTTAGCTAATGTCATTGGGTGTTTATTATGAGTCAGAGCCTTTTCTATATCCTTCTCACTTACCATTCTGTAAATGCACACAACAACCTTACCAAGTAGTTCCTGTTTATCTTTATTTCACTTACAAGAAAAATGAGGCACAGAGTTTAAGAAGTGTGCCGTAAGCGGTAGCACATGACCAGTTCAGAACCTATGTCCCCCCACACACCATCACTCTGGCAGCAGTATACAGACTGCTTGGATCATGAACAGAAATAGGACCACTGGGGAGAAGGGATGATGCCTGAACCAAGGCAGTGGAATGGGACTTCAGGAAAGGAGATCTCTGAAGGAACAATAAGACGCAGTCCAATCAACAACTAACAATACAAGCTGCTTTTTGTAGGGTGAGTGAGAAAGGGAATTGACAATGAAGATTCTCAAGATGGAGCCATTCACTGATACAGGGAACATGAAGGATGAAAGGAGAAGGGGATTTCATTTGGGCATTCCAAGTTTGCATTCATTTGGCTGGGTTTACATTCTTAGGTCATATAGAAGGTGGTGTCCAGGAGATAAACAGATCTGGAGCTCAGAAGAAGAATCCAGGTGGGACAGAATATCATCTATGTCTAGGCGTTAGTAGCTGGCATGGGATAGGTCACCTCGCAGGAAGTGGTAGACAAGATGACTGGCTTGGTCTGGGATGCCTACAAGGGGCAGGGCTGTAGAATCATGATTAGAGTTTGAGCCAGGAACATCATCTCTTTTTCTTTATCCCTAACCAAAGAAATGAACCATAAGAACAACTTCCATGGTATACCTGGTGACAGCCCATCACACTCCAAGGCTGACTGTACACCACATCACATAAGAGGCAGCATGGTGAGATGGAAAGAGTCAGATTTCAGGGGTTTCCAAGGTGGCTCAGCAGTTAAGACTCTGCCTTCAGATGGGGGGAAGGGATGGTTAGAGATGGGCAGGTACACACTGCTGTATTTAACATGGATAGCCAACAAGGACCTACTGCAGAGCACAGGGAACTCTGCTCAATGTTCTGTGACAGGCTGGATGGGAAGGGCATTTGGGGGAGAAAGGATACATGTATGTGTATGGCTGAGTCCCTTCACTGTTCATCTGAAACTATCACAACATTGTTAGTCAGCTATACCCCAATACAAAAATGAAAAGCTTAAAACAAAAAAGAAAGAATCTGCCTTACAATGCAGGGGACACCGTTTCCATCCCTGTTCAGGGAACTAGGATCCCTCATGCCACAGGATAACTAAGCCCATAAACCACAACTACTGAGCTCACAGCCCTCAACAAAAGAGCCTGGGGGCTGCAACAAAGACACAGCGCAGCCAGAAAAAGTAGTCAGATTTCAGAGTCAGACAGACCCAGCCTTGAATCATGGCTCCAACATCTATTAATTGTGTGACCTTAGATAGCTCATTTTACATCTCTAAGGCTCCATTTCCTTTTTAAAAAATGCACACAACAATGCCTAACTCATAAAGTGGTCCTTCCCTAGTAGCTCAGTTGGTAAAGAATCCACCTGCAAAGCCAGAGACCCCAGTTCGATTCCTGGGTCAGGAAGATCCTCTAGAGAAGGAATAGGCTACCCAGTCCAGATTCTTGGGCCTCCTTTGTGGCTCAGCTGGTAAAAAATCCACCTACAGGGTGGGAGACCTGGGTTCAGTCCCTTGGTTGGGAAGATCCCCTGGAGAAGGGAAAGGCTATCCACTCCTGTATAGTCCATGGGGTCGCAAAGAGTCAGACATGACTGAGCAACTTTCACTTTCAACACTTCAACTCATAGAGTAGAAGTGAGGACTAAATGAACAAACATATGGAAAGCACCAAGTAGAAACTGAGCAGACACTCAAAAAATCATAGATTAGCCATCTCTTCTCCAATCTCAGCAGCTTCCTTCTTCAGAGCACATTTGATGTTCTTTCAGTCTTAGAATATCTGCCAACTAGACCCTTCCCAGGACTTCCCTGGTGGCTCAGAGGTTAAAACGGCTGGCTCCAATGCGGGAGACCTGGGTTCGATCCCTGGGTCGGGAAGATCCCCTGGAGAAGGAAATGGCAATCCACTCCAGTATTCTTGCCTGGAGAATCCCATGGACACAGAAGCCTAGTAGGTTACAGTCCACGGGGTCGCAAAGAGTCGGACACGACTGAGCAACTTCACCTTCACCTTCAGACCCTTCCCAGCTCCTTCATTTGTGCTGAAAGGAAACACGAAAGCTACCCACATGGCAAAGAAATCACCCTTAGAGAAGTAGTATGTTTAGTGGGAAACGTTTTAATCAGACAGTTCCGAGTTCCAGTATAGACTCTGACATTTGCTAGCTACATGGTCCCAAGAAAATCATCTAACCAGTCTGAGCCTTAGTTTCCCCACCTGTAAATGGTGGTAATAACCTTACCTCACAGGACTGTTTGAAGGAGTGAGTGAGATCCCAGATGCAAAATACCCACCACAGGGTCTTACAGCATGTGTTCAATAACTGTTAGCTACTACCATATGAAACAGCAATCCCACCCCAGCTATATACCCAAAAATAAACCAAACACAAATTCAAAAAGATACGTGCACTCACAGGTTCATTGCAGTACTATTCACAATTGCCGAGATATGGAAGCAACCCAAGTGTCCATCAACAGATGAATGGATAAAGATGTGGTGTGTAAACACACACACACGCACACAGTGGAATACAACTCAGACATTAAAAAGAATGAAATTTGCAATAACATGGATAGACTTGGAACATATTAAGTGAAATGAGTCAGACAGAGAAAGATAAATACTGTATGATGTCACTTAGATGTGGAATCTAAAAATTACGACCAACTAGTGAATGGAACAAAAAAGAAGCAGACTCACAGATATAGAGAAAAAACTAGTGGTTACCAGTGAGGAGAGGGAGCGGGGAGGGGAACTATAGGGATAGAGAATTAAGAAGTGCAAACTATTAGGTATAAAATAAGCTACAATGGTATATTGTACAACATGGAGAATATAACAAATATTTTATAACTATAAATGGAGTGAAAACGTTAAGTCACTCAGTCGTGTCTGACTTCTTGCGATCCCATGGACTGTAACCCGCCAAGCTCCTCTGTCCATGGAATTCTCCAGGTAAGAATACTAGAGTGGGTAGCCAATCCCTTCTCTAGGGGATCTTCCCGACCCTGAGATCGAATCCAGGTCTCCCGCATTGCGGGCAGATTCTTCCATCTGAGCCACGAGGGAAACCTCATAAATGGAGTATAACCTTTAAAAATTGTGAATCACTACACTGTAACTTATATAATGTTACACATCAACTATACTTCAATTCTTAAAAAGGAGAAAAAAATATTAGTTCCCATCAACAGCTTTCTTTCTATTCTTTGTCCCCAGAAACAAAGTCAGAAGTTGTCCTTCCCCCACCTGGAAGTCCAAAGCACTCTCTTTTGAAAGGAATGCTCACATTCTGTTTCCTGTGACCTTTATTTCCGAGAAAATCCTGCCTTCCTTCCAGACAGAGAGCTGCCTGGGGGGACAGAGACTGTGTCTGACCACCTCTGTCTTCCCCCAGACTGCCTGGCTCACGTGAGGTACATAGCAAATGTGCACAGAATGAAAGGATGAATGAGTAACTAAATGAATGACACTGCAGTGACATCAGAAACTGTGAGCGAGAGAAAATTAATTTGCAGATGGAATTATTACATTGTGTACCCAATCTTGCAAAACAATGAGGCACAGCTTGTAGGAGTTTCAAACACTTTTTCAGAAATTTAATTGCCAGTTAATTTTCCTGCAAAACACAATAACCTCTATAAGCTAAAGGAAACAAGACACAGTTCTGAAAACCTCATTAGGCTCTGCCTGAAACTGCCATGGCTTTTTCTGAGTTAGAAATTTGAAAATGCAAGCTGCCGTAATTGTCCCCATCCTTGGCTGTGAGCAGGAGACCTGTTCCTTGATTCTTCCTCTCCTCTTATCCCACCTAGAGGGCAAGGATCCCACCCGCAACTATAGAAGTGGGGGTGGCCTGAGCTGAGCCATCCTCAGTCCTCTCACCATGTTCTTTTGTGATCAGAGCTCAGCCTGTGACCAGGATGAGAACTCAGTCTATGCCCATGATCAGGGCAGTCTGGGGCCAAGATCCAAGCTCAGCCTCCATCCATAGTCCCAGCTCTTGTCACATATCTATACAGTTGCAGCTGAAATTAGAGGTGAACCCGTGGGACAGGCCTGACACCAATACCTGAGTTGTTTGCCACAGGACTCAATACATAATTGTTGAACTGACTTAAATAAATGCTAGATGATTCCTCGGAGTTATAAAAAGAGGTGACATATGGGGAGGAGACAGTGGGAAGGAGATGGGAAGGAGGATGTCATTGGTCCTCTTGAAAAGAAGAACCCCCGAACTCAGATGTACCAAAAGAGTTAAATCTTGCCCTGACCCATTTAAGCAAGTTCTTGCCCAAGGAGCTGGATTTGTTACCTCGGGCTGCACAGTCACTAAAGTAGAGATCACAGAGCCCCAGACAGTCGACCCGGAGACATATGCCCCCAGGCCAGATTCTGTCAGCTCTAGGAGCTCTCACCTGCTTGACTATCACGGCTAAGTGGGTCAGCATTTCCCGGCCACTCTGCTGATTCATAATGTGTAAAGTAGCCATCTCTCTGGCAGTGGCTGGGACACCCTGACTCGAGCCTGGGAGAGACCGCTGCGCCAGCAATGAGCTCATTCTGTGAGCACCCGGGAGGCTCTGAGAGCGTTAAATTTCTCCATCATTCCTCTTTTTGGGGTACTTGTGAATTCTCTGCATTGGTTTGCCCCCTGCTTGGTCTCCCCTCTCTGCCTCCTGGAGTGTCCCATCTGAAGGACACCTTTGAAATGAGGGATGAGACGTAATGAAGCTAGATATAAAATTAATCAAATATGACACAAGAATTGATGTGGAATGAAATCCCGCTGGCATGTTATTCACCTCCTCGGGATGGAGTTTCTTTGTTTACTGTTTGCAGCATCTGTGAAGGACTTGGGCAAGGAGCAGTCCCAGAGATTACTTTTCAGAATGAGGACTGGAGAGGTAGAAATCAATGACTAAGGAGGGTGGGTCCAATATTTAAGTGCACTGGGACTGCTGTCGGTTGATTCTCCTTGTTCTGATCTAGTTGTAAAACATGTTCAAAGATAGCTTCCAAAAAACTTTATTGCCATGTATTACAGCAGAAATTCATTTCTTTGTTCATTCATTCCTCATTCATTCAATACTATTTACTGAGCATTGACTCTCTGCCTGACCCTGTGCAAGCCAACCAAAATAATAGTAGTTGTTGCATTAATATCAGTAGTGGTTGTTAGCTCACATTGAAGATTTATCATGCCCTAGACCTTGGTCTGAGCACTTTGTAAGCATCGTCTTATTTTATTTCACATATCCTAGGAAATAGCTACTATTAGTGTCCTCACTTTACAAATGAGGAAACTGAGCCTGGAAGCAACTAAGTAACTTGCTCAGAGTTTAGCAAGTAGTCAGGGGTTAAATCCATGGCACAAGCAAAGTCATTCAGACCTTCCTCCCTATCACTTAAATTCTAAACAGAGTGAGTAAAAGACTCAGACATGAGCTGGGATCCATTTATCCCAGGCAGAGCCTAGGCAAGACATTCCCATTCTTCTGCCTCTGGGGATGCAATGGTCCTTTTCTTATGCCAAGAATACCCATGACTTCGTGCCAGGAAATCTTCTGTAATTTAAGTTATCCAGAACTGGCTTCTGTGGCTTAAAGTCAAAGAACCCTAACCAGTCAGGGCAGTAAACTCCCCATAAGAGGTGTGGAGACCATGTAGACATGTGTTAGGCTACAGAGAAGGGATTCACATATAAAATGGTATGTATGCTGTATTTCCCAAAGTTGGCTCAAATGATGTCTGCTGCCCCGCATCCTCTTCTAGAATCTTGCCTCTTCTCCGCTGAGTTCCCTCCTCTTGGTCCTGGTAGACATTTGGGACTGCCTCAGCTGATGGAGCATGATAGACGTAACATTATGTGACCTCCAACGTTAGGACACAGGGTACCGTGCAGGCTACCAAGCCTAGGAACTGAAAAAGCAAGCCCACATTCTCAGCAGACAACCCATTTGCTAAGAAATTTCAGGCCTTGACGGAAAGAAGCGCCTTCTATGGACGTATCCCATTTGGAAACAAGAAGAACAAGAGGGGAATCATAAATTCCTCTGAAGGGTGTATCCTATTTGTTATTCAGGAAAAGAGCATTTGTAACTAAGGAACATCAAACAAACCTTTATGGGCCAGGGAGAGACAGAGCAGGTGAAATAAACAGGGTATGCAAAAAAATGATAGCATCGGGAAGTTATCTAGAGAGAAACAAAATGTCCTGAGCCAGCTGAGAATTTCATTAAAGTGAGTCTTTGTTAAAAGTAACACTCTGTTCTTGTCACCGCTGCAATCAGGCCATCTCTTTCCCGAAAACAGAATGGTATTCACGCTGGGGACAAGGTCAGTGGAAACTCTCTCTGTCTCTGTCATGCATGTGTGCGTGACCTCATCTCCGGCCCTCTGTGGTTGTGTCTTTGTGTTGTGACTAAGAGTACAGACTCCTGAGTCAGGATGGCTGGCCTCAAATCCTGTGTGGCTTTGAGAAAGTTACTCAACTCTCTAGGCCTCAGTTGTCTCATCTGATTAAAAAAAAAATCATAATAGCATCTATCTAGTGGATTTAATGAAATATTAGCACAAGGGCTTCCCTGGTGGCCTCATGGTTGAGAATCAGCCTGCCGGTGCAGGGGACACTGATTAGATTCCTGGTCCAGGAAGATCCCACATGCTGCGGGGCAACTAAGCCCACGTGCCACAGCTACTGAAGCCCATGCCCTAGCGCCTGTGCTCCGCTACAAGAGAATCCCACGCGCTGCAGCAAAGAGTAGCCCCTGTTCGCTGCAGCTAGAGAAAGTCCACGTGTAGTAATGAAGACCCATTATAGCCTCCCCCCCAAAAATCTATAAATAAATAAATAATTCTTTAAAAGAAACATTAGCACAGTCCTTGACACCACGATATTTCAGTTTATTATCTTTTTCACTATTACTGCGTGATTTTCCAGGTCCGTAGGATGCTTGGTTGTTAGGGCCTCACATTGCTGTATCTGTCTGACTGCTTTTACGTCTTTCCGCACCTCACTGACACCCAACACTTCCTGTTCCATCTGTGTCTGAAATGTGACCCTTCCCTCTTTCCTGGATGAAGAGAGTTGGGAACTACTGAAGTGTCATAGAAGGGATAGGAAAACTATGAGCCAGCTGGTTTATGGTCCGGTGATTAACTTCAGCTTCTGTAATTAACAACTTCAAAATCTGGATGGCTTCATGAAAAGATGCTCAATATCACTAATTATTAGAGAAATGCAAATCAAAACTACAATGAGGTATCACCTCACACCAGTCAGAACGGACATCATCAAAAAGTCTACAAATAGCAAATGCAGGAGAGGGTGTGGAGAAAAGGGAACCCTTCTACACTGTTGATGGGAATGTAAATTGGTGAAGCCACAATGGAGAACAATATGGAGGTTTCATAAAAACTAAACACCGAGCTATCATTTGATACATAAACACATTCCTCAGCATGTATCCACAGAAATCTTTAATCCAAAAACACATACACCCCAGTGTTCATAGCAACAATGTTTACAATAGCCAAGATCTGGAAACAACCCAAATGTCTGACAGATGAATGCATAAAGAAGACATGGCACATATATATGTATGTATATATGTGTATATATAATGAAATAGTAGTCATAAAGAAGAATGAAATAATGCCCTTTGCAATCATATGAATGGACCTAGAAATAATCATACTAAGTGAAATAAGTCAAACAGAAAAAGAGAAATATATGATATCACTTATATGAGGAATCTAAAAAATGATACAAATGAACTTATTTATGAAACAGAAGCAGACTCACAGACATAGAAAACAAACTTATGGTTACCAAAGGGGAAGAAGTAGGGAGAGATAAATCAGGAGTTTGAGATTAGCAGATACACAGTATTATATATAAAATAGATAAACAACAAAGTCCTACCGTATAGCACAGGGAACTATATACAAAATCTTATAAAAACCGACATGGAAAAGAATCTGAAAAAGAATATATATATATACACACACATATATTATGTATTATATATATCCACATAAGAATGCTTGTGTATATATATACATCTGAATCACTTCGCTGTACACCAGAAACTAACACAACACTGTAAAACTATACTTGAATAAAATTTTTTAAAAATCTCGTTGGCTTAACAAAATGCAGTTTGGTTTCTTGTTCGTGTCACAGCCAAAGCAAGCTAGGAAGTTGCCCTTGGGCTCTCCTCCTAGTGGGGACTCAGGGATCCAGGCTCTTTCCATCTTAAAAAATCACCTCTTTGGGTATACACTGTAGGGTTACGTAGGGTACATTTAAACCAGGCCTGGAAATAGCTTACATCAGTTCTGCTCACATTCCATTGGTTATAACTCATTGTGTGATAAACAATAATGGTGGTTTTGCCACGAAGGGTAAATTCTGATTTCACAGAGATATGTGACTTTAAAAAAAAAAAAAAAAAAGTATAGAGCCAATCAGGACTCAGACTCAGTGTATTTCCCATGCTCTTATTCCTGGGTGTGGAGTGAAACTAAAGACCTCTTCTCCATCCATTCCCTTCTCTCCGTCCTACTCAAATCCAGGTCAGCATCATCCCTTCCCAGGTCTTCTGCAATATCTGCCCTATGGTTCCTGCTTCTCTTTTCCAGCCTGCACGATGCAGCCACGTTGACTGTTCTAAGATGAATATCAGAACACATCACTCTCATATAAGACCCTGAAATAGCTCCCCATTGCTCTTAGAAAGAGTCACACCCCTGAGCATACAAGGCCCTCCTTGCCTCTCTCCCCAGCCTCACCTCTCTCCACTCTCCTCCTTGAATTCTGGGTTCCAATTTGACCTTCCAACAGCTTCACAGATGCACCACACTTTCTTATCTCTGAGCATCATGGCCCATTGCCTCTGCCCAAAACACACCAATGCGTCCACCTCTGGCTCTTCAAGTTGCATAATTTCTACCTACTATCCAAGTCCCTCCTAGAAATGTATTCTTCACCCCCACACTGGGTTAGGACTCTTCCACCTCACTCCCAAAGCATCTACCCTCAACCTCATCATTCTTACTTAATGTTACTTGGAATTCCCAACCAAACTCCAAGCTCTAAGAGGGCAGGGATCATACTTATGGCCCATTCACTGCTGTTTCCACAGCAGCAACCACAGTGCCCCGGACATGGTAAATGTGTGTTAGTCACTCAGGTGTTTCTGACTCTTTGCAACCCCATGGACTGTAGCAGGTCAGCCTCCTCGGTCCATGGAATTCTCTAGGCAAGAAGACTGGAGTGGGTAACAATTTGTGCAGGGGATCTTCCCAATCCAACAGTTCTTCCCAACCCAGGGGCTGAACCCAGATCTCCTGCATTGCAGGCAGATTCTTTACTATCTGAGCCACCAGGGAAGCCCCACTTCACACATAAGTAAGTACTCAGTAAATAGTTGTTGAGTTAATCAATGACTGTACTAAAGCAGTCAGTCATATTGTACTACTCCCTCTATCAAAGACTTCCTCTCTTTGATAGAGACTCCTCAAAGTCTCCTGTGCATTTTCTGGTGCCTAAACCAGGACTTCACATGTAAAAGAGAGAGAGAAATGAAGAAAGGACACATATTGACAAAAAAAAAAAAAAAATCATGACTAACTTATTTCTCATCTTCATTGGATGGCTTTGACAGCATATGAAACCAGGCAGTGTACAAGCCAGAAATTAAGCAGAGGTGATGTTGGGGGCCAGATTCAGTGTGAGTTGAGTAGTAGGATCCATTTCAGGCCTTGAAATTGTCCAAGGCAACCCTGTGGAGCTGTCATCTCATTAAACGGGCCCTGGGGAGAGTCAGGTATTTTCTTCTGAGATTCAGCCCTCTGTGGTAGTTAATTAGTTATAGCTTTGGGTAATTGGCTTTTCTCCTCAGGACAATATTATCCAAGACCTGAACCAATGCAGGCTGCCCAGGAACCGACAGCAGATCCAAGACCCCAGAAGTACCCCCCCCCCCGGGCCCAAACCCCAGGGAGAATCCAAGTGGGAAAGAAGCCAAAAGAGAGAGTTTCTTCAGATCACAGAGGGAAGAGAGGTTGTGATTTCACAGTCCATTTTCCCAAGCATAAAGGGAAAGTCAAACAAAGCAAACCATTTGGCAACAGATGGTGAACAAGATCAGTTGGGAAAATCTCTTTGGGGGCTGAAAGGAAAAACTGCAGAGATGCTTCTGTCGAGGGTGTCACGGTTCCCACCTGCCTGGGACGTCTTTATTTTCTAACCTAAAAAGCTGCATCCAAGGGAAGATCAGATCCAAAGATTTGTCTCTTGCTGTGCATCTGAGCCAGCAGGAGCATTTCTCAGAAAGCATGGGCATCAAAGCTAAGTAGAGTCTCAGACCAGTCACCATTCAAGACTGAATGGGGGAAGCAGGAGGATGGGGAGGGGGGATGGGATGCAGATTCTGGTATCTATAGGGACCACTACAGAGCTGGGCCATGAGTTATGACATGGGCCAAAGATGGTCAGCTTTCTGCAGGATGGGGGGTGGACTGTAATGGAGACACGAATCCACATCACAAATGCCACCAGGGTATAGCTTCTCTGCCTACAGAAGGATTTCCTTAACCTTAGTCACACATATCTCCCCAAGATATATTGACATCAGATATCTCCTGGGCTTCCCTCATAGCTCAGACAGGAGAGAATCTGCCTGCAATGCAGGAGATCCAGGTTCACTTCCCTGGGTTGGGAAGATCCCCTGGAGAAGGAATGAGAACCCACTCCAGTATTCTTGCCTGAAGAATCCCGTAGACAGGCTACAGCCCATGGGGTCGCAAAGAGTCGGACACGACTGAGCGACTAACACACACGCACATACATACACACCTTCTGGTATAACGCAATTTGACGTTGGTATTAATATTAATAGATGCAAACTATTACATTTAGAATGGATAAGCAGCAAGGTCCTACTGCATAGCAAAGGGAACTATGTCCAATCTCCTTAGATAAACCATAATGGAAAAGCATATTTTTAACAGTATACATGGGTAAAATTGAGTCACTCTGCTGTACAGCAGAGACCGACACAACACTGTAAATCAAATATGTTGTTGTTGTTTAGTCACTAAGTTGTGTCCAATGCTTTGTGACCCCACAGACTGTAGCACACCAGGCTCCTCTGTCCATGGGATTCTCCAGGCAAGAATATAAGAGTGGGTTGCTGTTTCCTTCTCCAGGGGATCTTCCCAACCCAGGGATTGAAACCAAGCCTCTTGCATTGGCAGGCGGATTCTTTACCACTGAGCCACCATGGAAGCCCATAAGTCAACTACACTTCAATTAAAAGCAAAACTTTACAAACTCTATAGACATACTAATATCTTTACTTAATAATTTTGAAAGATAAAACACTATCAAAAACAAACAGATAACTCCTGGTATAATGCAATGAGCAGTAGAATATATCACTTCCATGGTGTTCACGAGAAAACTTTAGATGAACCCAAACTGAGAGTTAAACAAAATAACTGGCCAGTTCTTGCAAAAGCATTAAGATTACAAAAGGTACAGAAAGCCTGAGGAACTATCCCAGACTGAACGAAATTAGATAGATAGGACTACAAAAAAAAGTGATATAGGATCCTGAATTAGATCCTGGACCCAGAAAAAGGATCTTAGTGGGAAGACTGGAAAATTTTGAATAAGATTAGTCAATAGCATCCAATCAATGTTAACTTCCTGGTTTTCAATCATTGTACTATGGTTGTGTGAGATGTTAGCAGTAAATGTAGCTGGGTGAAAGGTATACATGAAGGCTCCGTACTATCCCTACCACTCTTCTGTAAGTCTAAAATCATTTTTAACAGAAAGAAAAAGAATCTGACCACAAACTGTTATTTTTTACTGAATTTTTTTCTCCTATTACTACCACCTCATGGTTGCTGGGAGACTTAAGTGAGACACTCTTTGTAAAGTGCTCAGTATAGGGCTTGGTAAAAAAAAAAAAAAAAAAAGAGTGATCAGTAATGTTTGCTTTGGTCATTTTTTAAAATTAGAAACTGGTGCAATTGACAAAGGGGCCAGAGCTGTCGCAGCACAAGCATCAGTGGTACCTGGGTGATTCCTGTGTTGGAGGCTGGAGGAGGAGTGGGGAATGGTGACCATTCTTCTCACGGAAAAGTTCCTGTGTCCCAGGTAGCTTCAAGATACTGTTTTAGAAACATGGGCTTTGTTTTACTGTTCTTAAACTGTGTAAGTTACATAAACTCTTGTATATATGATATATTTTATAACATCAAAAGTAGCTCTCTTTTTCTTTTCAAGGGAAACATGCCATCATCACCCAAAGTGAAAAAAAAAAAAAAAAGACAGCCATTACTCACAATAAAAGTAACTGGTAGGGCTTCCTTGATAGCTCAGTGGTAAAGAACCCACTTGTCAAAACAGGAGACATAGGTTTGATCCCTGATCCAGGAGGATCCCACATGCCATGGAGCAACTAAGCCCACGTGCCACAACTGTTGAGCCTGTGCTCTAGAGCCCAGGAGCCGCAAGTACTGAGCCCACGTGCCACAAGTACTGAAGCCTGCACACCCTAGAGCCTGTGCTCTACAGCAAGATAAGCCAATATAATGAGAAGACTGTACACAGCAACTAGAGAGTGGCCCCAACTTACCGCAACTAGAAAAGGCCCTTGCACAGCAACAAAGACCCAGTGCAGCCCAATTAAATAAATAGACCTTTATTTTTAAGTAAGTGGTGAAAATGAATACAGTGAAAGCCAGGTGTGACTGCCATTGAAAGCTTGGAGCTCAGGTCCTCTTCCTTTTTTGATAAAAGGGAAATGAGCAACTACTGACTAATATTAAAATACATCAGCATCCAAGTGGGACTTTCTCCTTAATGTAATCAGAGGAGTGAAAGAGACTTGAAAAGGGAATAATTTTCTTTCTATGTGATTCAATGTTAGTGAGTGTCTGGTCTGTGCACCTTTTAAAAATCATTCCCTGGTGCCACCTGAAATCATATACCACTTTGGGAAAACACTGCTTTTTAGAAACCTTGTGGTGAGCCTTGAAAACCATGGGGCTGTAGATGGAAAGTCAGAAGGCTTATTGCTGGGGTAAAGAGATATCTTCCCAATATTATACCCGGCATGGGGAAACAGCAGATACTGGCTATGGGAGCAGAAATTGATTCAACCTCTTTGAACATACCCTTTGATCTAGTAATTTCTCCTTCTAGGTATTTGTCCTACAAATAATTGTGAGTTATTACAATATTTGTAGTAACAGGAAAAGCCAGAAACAACCTAAATGTCCATCAATAAGTAACATGCTCCACCATGGACAATGGAATATTATATAGCCATTGCAAAGAATGGAACACATGAGCACGTCTCAATATAGAACAATTTCTAAGACATATTTCTTCCAACATTTATTATTTGAAGAAAGCAAGGTCCTTAGTAACATGTGAATATATAAACATTGCTTCCATTTGTTGTTGTTGTTGTTGTTTTTAAGTGTACATAAACACTGGAGAAGATGCTTGAGAGTCTCTTGGACTGCAAGGAGATCAAACCAGTCAATCCTAAAGGAAATCAACCCTGAATATTCATTAGAGAGACTGATGCTAAAGCTGAAGCTCCAATATTCTGGCCACCTGATGGGAAGAGCTGACTCATTGGAAAAGACCCTGCTGCTGGGAAAGATTGAAGACAAAAGGAAAAGAAGGTGGCAGAGGATGAGAAGGACATGATTCAATGGACATGAATTTGAGCAAACTCTGGGAGATAGTGAAGGACAGGGAAGTCTGGCATGCTGCAGTCTATGGGGTCCCAAAGAGTCAGACATGACTTAGCAGCTGAACAATAACAGACATTGTATCAATCAGCCATTGCAACATAACAAACAACCCCTCAAATCATTGACATACAACAATAAGCATTCATTATCAGGCTCAAAGATGTGTAGTCAGTTGCACTTCTTCAGACTGGGGGACTATAGAAAGCCTGGAACAGCTGTGATCCACATGTTTCTCCTTCTAGGATCATCCAGCCATCTACTTGGAGCATGTTTCTCTCATGGTCAGAAGAGAGCACAGGGAGAGCTCCAGCAAGTAACCATATTTTGAATCTTTACTCATGTCACACCTACTAATATCCCACTAGCCTGAGCAAGTCATGGCCAAGTCCAACATCAATAGAGCAAGGATGTATGCTCGTGGTAGAAGGAGGAGAGGGACTATTTAGGAACAAATATTCCTTAAAATCCTAAACATCCTCTATTCATGAGATACATGTTTATAGACTGGACATGCAGAGAATCTCTAAGGAAGAGCACTCAAGAAATTAAGACTGGGTTGTTTCTAAGGAGCAGAAATGCGAAACTAAGAATCAGGATGAGGGTAAAGGTTATTTCTCATCATCCTTTCACAGTGTTTAAATTTTGTACAATCTGTGTGTATTGTTTCCACAAAAGAATCAAACATACCTTTACATCTGTCTGGTCCACATGGCATTCTCACATCAATTTGAAGCTCACGCTAGAGTGAGGCAGACAAAAAGGGGATCATGACGCTACCTCCCCCACCCAGACCCATTGTGCATGAGAAGGAAGCTGAGAGCCAGCTAAGAGATGCCACTTACCCAGGGCCAGACAGCTAAAAAAGAGCTGAGTGTGAAATTGAAGCCAGATCTGTCTTATATCTCAGACCAAGGCATCCTACAATACCTTGCAGCTTGCCATGCTCCAGGGCCCACCAGTGCCATCCCGCACAGGACGAAACCCCTCAGTCCCAACGCACACCACATGGGAGAGGCTGAATATGCACAGCCTCTTTGGAGAGCATCTTGCTCAACCTAGCCATTTTACAGATGGGCAAAGAGAGGCCCAGAATCACAAAACAGGTCCCTCCACCTTCCTGTGTCTCAAATGGGATCTTAATGCCCATCTAGCAAGTCGTTTGAGGAATCAAAGAAAACTATGTCAATGAGCGGGTTTTGCAGCCTAGAGAAGGCGGTACATGATTTCAGGGAATTACATGCCCAGCGTTCATTACTTGTAGGAGAGCCAGGACACCGGCCTAGGAGTGTGCAATTAACCCACGCTTGAGTAGATGAGTTCTCAGAAAGGGAAAGTGACTGCTTTCAAGCAAAGCCAAAGGATCTTGAGCCACTCAGTCGGGAAGCAGGTTGCTCTGCTTAATTTTGTGCAGCAGATATTACATCCGAGAGCCTTTACACAGCAAATTGTGTGTCTGAGCTGGACAGAGCTCCTTGGCAGCCCAGCACAAAAATCACTCCCTTACCAAAGCCCAGGCCCCCTCCCACCCTGATGTGTTCTCCCCAAGTGAGTCTCCTTCCCCACAGTGTCCCCAGAGGACAGCGTCCCCTCTCACCCCATCACCCTCCACTCCCCCTTATCATCACTCAGACTGCAACAAAGAAACGGGTGGGAGGGAACCAACGGAGGCACCAGATGCTGGTGAGAGAGCAGAAGTGAGGGGGGCCCTGCAGAGTCCCACGAAAGCCATTTTCAACTTTACATCAAATGGAAATTTC
Organism: Cephalophus harveyi; assembly: GCA_006410635.1. Classification (NCBI taxonomy): domain Eukaryota; kingdom Metazoa; phylum Chordata; class Mammalia; order Artiodactyla; family Bovidae; genus Cephalophus; species Cephalophus harveyi. The sequence continues at coordinate 349,475 of SJYT01041414.1, forward strand.
TGTGAGCTGCGCTGAAAGCTCCTACAATGACTAATGTCACCACGCGAGCTCTAGGAACAAATGGATGCTAATTATTTTGTGGAAGGCGAGACAAGTGGAGAATTTAAACAGGCGGTCCGACTAAGCAGATGGTAGGAAATCTGAAGGCTTAGAAAGGCAGGGCCTGGCCCCCCTTGCTCAGTTCAGAGCCAGGCGGCTCACAGGCCCAGGATCTGCAAAGACAGCTCTCTGCACGTGCCCAGCCGGCCTCCCAGGCTCCCACTGACTTTGCAGCTGAATAAAGCCAAATAAAGCCTGGCTTTTAGAGCCTCCTTCGGGCAACACCAAGTCTAGGTGGCTAGAATGGAGGAGGCAACCCCCAGCAGCCCTGCAAGGACCCCTATCATTGACATTCCAGGGCTCTGAGAATAAGATGCTTAATGCTTCTTCCATGCCCACACACTGGAAGGGGATGCCAACAGTCATGCATTTGCTTTTCCAAGACAAGCTGGAAAAGGCTTGAAACCAGAGAAGCATGGGCTCAGCTTCCCACCTCCCTCACCCCATTGCTGTGTTAGCTCCCTCCCCGAGAGCCACCCTCCCAGCCTGGGAGATGGTGGTCAGGATGCTTTACATCAGCCCAAGGACAGCTTAATGTTTCCAGCTTACTCCTCACAGCTCCGTTGCTAGAATGCAGGTCCTCTCCTAAGGACCTGCAGGATTTGGTGCCAGCACCATCCCTGAGCTGGGATCACATACCCCCACCCCCATCCCCCATGCCTGGCCGGCACTGCGTTTAGTGCCCTGAAGTATAAACTGACTTTGAATTCCCTGGCCTGATCCACTCCCGAGTTCCCCCAGAAGACAGGTCCTGACCCAGAGGCCTAAATGAGAAGGAAATCCAAAAAAAAGGGGGGGATATATATGTGGCATGGCAACCCACTCCAGTGTTCTTGCCTAGAGAATTCCATTGACAGAGAAGCCTGGTGGGCTACAGTCCACAGGGTCTCGCAGAGTCAGACATGACTGAAGCGACTTAGCACGCTGCAGGCACACACAGATATCCATATCTATTACATATGGATACATCCATATCCATACAGCTGATTCACTGTGTTGTATAGCAGAAACTAATACAACATTATAAAGCAATTATCCTCTAATAAAAACTAATTTTAAAAATGCTTTGCTGAAATTCTTCAAGGACTTTGGGGTAGGGGCAGACATGCCCCTCTCCCTGTATGGCCCTGCAATAAACCTATCTCTGCTCCAAACTCTCAAGTTCCAGTTTGTTTGGCCTCACTGTGTGTATAAAATTGGCACTGTTAACAAGACCAGCATAAAAAAAATTAAGGAAAGTGTTTAAAATCATCCCAAACCCCCCCCTTCCAGAGAAAAGCTGCTGTAGACACTGGACCTGCCTCCTTCTTGCCCATCTTTCTAAGATTATGTAGAAATTTTAAAAAGAGACTGAAAAAGGGAATTCCCTGGCAGTCCAGTGGGTGAGACTCCGTGCTTCCACTGCAGGGGACATGGATTTCATTTCTGGTTAGGCAACTAAGATTCTGCAAGCCACACTGCATGACCAAAAAAAAAAAAAAGACTGAAAAGATAGATTATATATATATAATATATATATAATATAGATAGATAGATTATATATATATAATATTATATATATATATATATATATCCTGACCTCTAGGACAGTTATATATATATAACTTCCCTGGTGGTCCAGTGGTTAAGAATCCTCCTTCTAAATCAGAGAACACAGGTTTGATCCCTAATCCGGAAAGATGCCACATGCCTAGGGGCAACTAAGCTTGTGCTCTACAACTACAGAAGCCCATGCACCCTAGAGCCTCTGCCTTGCAACAAGAGAAGCCACTGCGAGAAGCCTGCGCATCACAATGAAGAGTCACCCCCACTCGCCACAACTAGAGAAAGCCCATACACAGCAATGGGCTTCCCTGATAGCTCAGTTGGTAAAGAATCTGCCTGCAATTCAGGAGGCTCCAGTTCAATTCCTGGGTTGGGAAAATCTGCTGGAGAAGTGATAGTCTACCCACTCCAATATTCTTTGGCTTCCCTGGTGGCTCAGCTGATAAAGAATCCGCCTGCAATGTGGAAGACCTGGGTTCAATCCCTGGGTTGGGAACATCCCCTGGAGAAGGGAAAGGCTACACACTCCAGTATTCTGGCTTAGAGAATTCCATGGACTGTCCATGGGGTCGCAAAGAATCGAACACGACTGAGCAACTTTCACTACTACTATGCGCAGCAATAAAGATCCAGTGCAGCCAAAAATAAATAAGTAAAAATTTTTTTAAATGAGTATATCTATATGTATTGCCTGTTGTGTGCATATGTTGTGTGGTCTTATCCTATCAATAAGCGATGCTGCAGCTGGACGGGCCCTTGTGGTGCTTATTATGATTGCAAGATGCTCCTCAGCAATACCCATCAGGAAGCTTTGAAAAAACATGAAGGTTTATTACTTGTAAGACCTGGAAATCACAAAGCCTGCCAGGGGCCACAGAACAAGATTGCAGCGGGAGAGAGAGAGTGCACATGTCACGAGTCTGGGGTTCTGCCTTTACTGGGGTCGAGGTAGGGGCCTAGGGTTTCTACAGCTCAGTCTTTATTGGTGAATTTAAAACAGAAGAATGGGAATTTGAAGTGAGAAGAGAAAACTAGGGAGCATCCCAAATGGTCAGTTATTGAAATCAACCACAACCTCTAAAGCAGAGGTACTTCCATGAGGGAAGGTGGCCTGCTGTGGCTGGCAAGGTGTTTAGTCTCCATAACCAGCTTTGAAGTAGTGCCATGCCTGCCACATCTCTTCAGTCATGTCTGACTCTTTGTGACCCTATGAACTGTAACCTGCCAGGCTCCTCTGTCCATGGGATTCTCCAGGCAAGAATACTGGGAGTGGGTTGCCATGCCCTCCTCCAGGGGATCTTCCCCACCCAGGGATAAAACCCACATCTCTTCTGTCTCCTGCATTGGCAGGTTCTTTACCACTAGTGCCACCTGGGAAGCTTTGAAGTAGATACCTCTTTAAATAGATGCCTTCGAAATCAAAGCTTAAGTCAGACACTTGTATTACAAAACAGGAAAAAAAAATTAGTCAGATCAGTCAGGGCTTAGACTACAATGCTCTACTTTCTTTGTTAGACACTGTATCATAAGCATTTCTTATATCATTAGAATTCTTTACCTCATTTTTAAATGATTCGTAATAATTTGCCAAATGGATATACCATAGTTTACCATTGTATTTTAATAGCCAAGTATTAAGATTGAAACTAATTTAGTGCTGCTATAAACATCTTCCTCTCCATCTATAATCATTTTCTTAGGATGTATTTCCAGAAATGGAATTCCTAAGACAAAGAGTGTAAATATTTTAAGGCTTTCACAGACACTTGCCAAATGGCCTCTAAAAAATTATTCTTTCATCACCTATGGTTGAGAATTCTTGTCTTACCACAGCGTATATCCTATACCATTAAAAAAAATTATATGTATCTTATATATGCACACATGAACTTTCAAGGCTCAGAGTTGCAATTAACATAAATTTTAAAGCTCTGATTTTAAATGCAGTTGAAATTAAAAGGATGTTCTTGGCCTAGCCCTGACCGCTAGGACAGACAGACCTCACATCTGAGGCTCTGGTCCACCCCCGACGGCAGTCTCTGCCAGTAATGAATTGGAGCGCCTGTAGCCTCCCCTCTCTCTTTACTCCCCACAGTGCTGGCCCATGGCTGACTAGGAGGTGGATAAATGGCTCTGTTGGCTGCCCTTATTCCCAGAACCCACTTCCTAGCAATGCAAGGGGGCCATTTATCATTCTGCCACAGAGCTTAGCCCTGCCAGATATCTCATTCCACTTCCCCTACCAAGGACATGGCTCGGGAGGGCCAACTCAAATCTTGGGCTCCATGTGTCAATGAACAGACCACCAAGCTTGGGGCCAGGGGACCCAGTGTCTCACTCACTGTGTGCACCTGAGCCAGTTCTAGGTCTCTCTGGGCCTGTGGGTCTTCATCTCTAAAGGAGGGAGTTGGACCCTACCATCTACAACATCCACCACTCCCCTTTTTCTGGGTCCCAAATAAGGAAACGGCCAGCTCGGTCCTGCTGACCGGCCACCACTGTGCCGTAAATGAACAGAGCTGAATCACATTCCTGGTCAGGTAGAAGCTGGCAGTGCAGCGCGGGATGGCGCAGAGGTTGGAGACACAGGGAACAATCAGAGAAGCTCCAGGACAAGCTCTCTGTGTCCTGCTAAAATCAAGTCAGCTCTGGAGAAGTCGGCGTGTGGAACAGTGCAACAAGAAGAGAATGTGCTGGAGGGCAGAGAAGGCTTCCACCACTTGGTGACCCTGACAGCGTTCCCTGCCGCCTTGACAAAGGCTTGTCTCCATCAGCTGGAGATGAGAACAAAGCCCAGCCTGCCGTCTTTTCCATGGAAACCTGTGTCTCCAGATGCTCCTTTCCTGCTGAAAATTTCCTGAGGAAAAGAAGTAGGAGAAAGGTTCAGAGGATGGGAGTGGGGGGTCTGCAGATTTAAGAAATAGGAACAGCTGGTCTCAGAGACTCCTGGAAGGAGAAAAGCGGCTTTTGTTCCCTGTTTCCCTCTGTGCTCCCAGGTTTAAATGAAAGCGGCTGATTGATTGATCAGCAGTGTCTCTTTAAAAGGACAGCAAACACGGTTCTTTTGAGCCCCTGCCTGGGTGTGTCTCTACTGGCCTGACATCGAATGAAAAATGCAATTCTATTTATTTCATTGCTTTTTGAATCTGACTAGGGATTTGGTTTTGTTCTAGTAAATTGCTACTTGCAAGAGCCTCGGGTGCCAATGCAGTTCCTGGAAATGAGGGATAAGATTGCGCGCAGAGGACTCAAAAATAACTGGGAACCCCGATGAGGGATTTGTGTGTTGGTGAGAGAGAAAATTGTCCTAATCTGGAATGCAGCTCCAGGCCCAGGGCTGAGAAGTGCGATCCAAGACTCAGAACTCCACCTGGGGGCAGGAGCTGGGCAACAGAGCCGACTGGGGTTCTAGTACACTTGCCCTGGAAGGACTGCTGTGTTGGGGTGCTCCAGAGAATCCCACATTCTGCTGTTAAAGAGCTCAGGGCCCTGATGTTCAAGTCACCATGCTTCCCATCACCCTGGTGACACTTCTCTAATTGGTCTTCCAGGAGACTCTGCAAATTGTTGCATATCTTGCTAAAATCAAGAGACACTGATGCACACCACGGAAAGGGCCCTGAAGCAGAGATGGAAACGCTTAGTTGCAGTCTACACCTTGTCCCTGGGCTGTGCGAGCCTTGGCCGATCCCATCTCCTCTCTTAGTGTTCTCATCTGTAAACTGAAGGTGTTAGACTCCCAGACTTACTTCCCAGGACTGTTATGAGAGGGGCAGGGGAGAAATCAAAGTAAAGGGAGGTGCCACCCAACTGGGAAGTGTTGTCCAACTGTGAGATCATTTTCCACATTTTCATACTAGAATGGGCTGCTGATTCTCCCAGGGAAATTCTTCAGTGTGATTTCTTTCCCATGAAACCACCCTGGCTTCCAGGCTTGACTCTTTTCCTTTTTTTCCTTACAATTCAGCTATTTAGTTACAGGTCATCATCCAATTAATAACCTGCCATCTTTAATCTACATCCCCCTTAGATTCCAAGTTAGGACTGTGGGATTTCAGGGCAGGAAGAGGCCCTACAGGCGAGGCCGTGGGGGCTCCTAATGGGTCCCTAGAAGCACCCCTCACACAGAATCATTCCTGCCAGCCCCTAATGACAGCTACCCTGGGTCTCACAGCTCTGCCTTTAGGAGTTAAGGGGATCACAGGTACCGACTTCAACCAAGCTCAGAGAAGTCAGGCAACCCCACTGGGGGTGCCAGACCAAGACTACCCACTAGATCCTCTGGACACACTGGTGGGTGTGTGGGTGAGGGTGAGGGTGTGAGCATGGGCGTGGACCATAAGGGAGCCATCAAGAGCCCCACTTGGACCAATTTCAGGAAGGTTCAGGAGAGAGAGACCTTGTATGTAAGGTAAGTGGCCAAGTCCAGCAGTGTCTGGATGTCTGGCAAGGACCTCACACAGGTATTCTCCAGAAGCTGCAGGGGACCTTCCAAGGAAGACAACCTGACATTCAGGAAGGGATACAGCATTCATGAGCTGGGGTATCGCCAGGTAGCCAGGTTCTGAAGCCCCTCTTCATCAACCAACATGTGTCACAGCCATCTTAGAGATGTACTCTCAGCCCAGGCTCTTTGTTCAGACACCTCACCTCCTCTTTTCCCAGCCAAGCTTACTCAAAGCCTCAGTGGCAAGACTCTCTCCTCTGGATCCCCAGATCCAGGCTTCTCCCCAGGGCAGCCTTCCAGGGACTGTGCGGCTTGGGGTGGGCCTGCTCCAGCTGATGGTGCTTGAACTGCCCTCCATCTGGCAGAAGACTCACCTGTGACTTGATCAGCTCAGTTCAGTCACTCATTCGTGTCTGACTCTTTGTGATCCCATGGACAGCAGCGCGCCAGGCTTCCCTGTCCATCACCAACTCCCGGAGCTTGCTCAAACTCATGTCCACCGAGTTGGTGATGCCATCCAGCCATCTCATCCTCTATCGTCCTCTTCTCCTCCTGCCTTCAATCTTTCCCAACATCGGGGGCTTTTCCAATGAGTCAGTTCTTCACATCAGGTGGCCAAAGTATCAGAGCATCAAAGTATTGACTTGATCAAGGTGTTTTAAAGGGTGGAGACTCCTCTGTTATGGGAACGGCCCACAGCACACCAGCCCAGCAGACAGATGTCCTGGGAATAAGCAGACTGGTAGTTTGCACAGCTCTGTCCTCTCATTCCAAACAGCATCCCGGAAGCCTCCCTGAACTATGGTAAGTGGGGAAATTCTCCTGCAGAGAATGTGGGTGGTATTTATGAGCCCTGCTGCTGGATCAGGCTGCTTGGGTTCACATCCCAGCGCCACCAACTACTGGTTGCAGAAAACTGGGAAAGCTGGGGCTTCCCTGGTGGCTCAGCGGTGGAGAGTCTGCCTGCGCACGCAAGAGGCTCAGTTTCGATCCCTGGTCCGGGTACATTCACTTGCTGGGCCCGTGCACCACAACTATCAAGCCTATGCTCTGGAGCCTGAGAGTCGCAACTACTGAAGCCCATGTGCCCTAGAGCCCGTTCTCCACAACGAGAGACGCCACTGCCATGAAAAGACGGAACACCACAACCAGAGAGTACCCCTCGCTTGTCCCAGCTGGAAAAAGCCCGTGAGCAGCCACAAAGAACCAGCTTAACCATAAATAAACAAAAGAAATTTTTAATATTGGGAAAGCTAGTTTCTCTGTGCCTCCATTTCTTTTTCCATAAATGGGAATCATAACAGGACTGGGGTTATTGTGAAGATTAAACTGAGTCAATAACTGTAACGGGCTTAGAATAGTGCCTGGCCCAGGGAGGGCCTCTGTGAGCCCTGCAGTAATAAAACTGTCAGAGGGACACCTTGGGGTACAATTCGGTGCGCCTGTCTTTTACCAGGCCAGCCTTGACTCCATCCAGACTACATGTCCTAAGTTATGTGGGTGCTGCAGGCAGCACTGTACTCAACCCAGCTGTGCTTCCTGCTCCCAGAAAGCGCCCAGACCAAGACAAGCAAAACTGCCTGCTCTCCTATTCATCTGGAGAATCGGCCTGAGCATGCATCATTGTTTGTTTTGCAGTCAAGCAAAGTCAGAGAAGAGAATACACATATATTTATTCTGAAATAGGAACAGACTTCATTGAAGAGTCCACCAAAGCCAGTAAAAAAGAACGATGTGTTTGGTGTTTGGAAGAAGAGAAGAAAGGAAGCCGGAGATTAAGTGTGGCGAGAGCCGTTTTAATGCTCCTGGTAACTGATTTATAAATTCCGTGGAAGGCTCTGCACATTTGATTCTTTGCCGTGCATTCGGCCTCTCCATTTTTCCATTTTATAGTCTTGGCGGGAAATGGCCTTTTTCAGAGCCGACACTTAAAACACTTAGCTGGGCCCCAGGGCAGCCTGGGAGGAGACGGATGGGAAGAGTATGGGGTTGGCCCCTCAGGGAGAGTCATGTGGGGGGTCCTACCCTCTCTCCCCTTCACCTCCTCAGCTATGACACCCACACACACACATTTGGGAGTCTGAAAATTTCTCCCTCGGAACAACAGTCCTTGGCTTCCGGGTAATGCCTGGATAATCAAACTATGGTCTCCCCTTTGGGGGATACAGTCTTTCAAGCTTTGATTCAATTCCTGTGTAAATCAGGATAAACCCAAGCAAATGACAAATTTTGGAGAGCTTTTAAATGTATTTCTTTCTCTTGATGTTTTGGTCTTATTGATGGCAAATAAGTCACTTTACATAATCCTTTCCTGTAAGCTGTGATTCTCTAAGAATCTTTTTCACTGAGTAAAATGTAGGCATTAAACTTTGAGGTCGAGGAGACCAGGTTATGATGCTTACGAACAGGTGTAAACTTCTCCAAGACTCAGCTTTCTCATCTGTAAAATGGGCATAAAATTAACACCTGCCTCAGAAAGTGATAACCTGAGAAGAAGGTAAGGTCAGCTCCCCACGGCTGTAGCTACTCATAGCTAAACTGGCTGAGGCCAGGCAAGGCCCCTCACCCCCGACTCTTGGTCAAGACCCAGACCTCAGATATGCACCTCTGCCTTCAGGGTCAGGACAGCAAGCTCCCCTGGGGCCACTTGTCACTGCTGGAAACTGAGTCCATGGCTGTCTCTAGTCTGATCATGAAGAGGCCTGCTTCTCCCACCTGACTGCTGGCTGGACACAGAGATATCTGTGTCCAAAAGACTCAAGCTCTTAATAAAAACAAAAACAGATGAAATAAAAATAAGAAGAACCAGTCTCAGCATTTCAGCTTAACTCACTCCTACATTTTTCTCCTCTCCCTCATCTTTTCCCACTCTTGTTCCCACTCTAAAAGTGTCAGTGTTGTGATAATCGAATCAAATAATGGCTGTAGAGGGGCTTTGTCATCTGTAAAGGACTTTACAAATATTCTCATGTATGGAGGAGACCCTGGGGAGCTAGGCATGCAAAGGGAGCCCTGGCTCCCTCCCAGCCAGCATGGCAAAGCCCTCATCCACACTCTACATGGTAGTCTGTGGCCCCATCATGTTTGAAAAGAAGACTCAGGCTGGGGAGGTTGGAGCCAAATCCCAGTTACTACAGTTACTACTGGGATTTGGCTGGTCAGCTGGGGTCACCTTGTCCTTTCAGACTTGAGGAAAATTGGCCCCAACACAAAATCCCTGAGTTCTCAGAGCTCAGGCTTTAGCCTTAAGTATAATAGCATCTTTTTGCACTGCAACAGGATACCCCATGACTGTCTACAAAACTCTCTAGATTTGAAGAGGGGGCTTAAATCAAGGGATGTGAGCAGCCCAAGAAATAATGGGGGAAGACAATATTAGAACATCTGTACTTTTATATAAAAATAAGAAATTAAACTATGTTAAAACATTATACTAATGTTCAAGTACAGTTGACCCTTGAACAACATGAGTTTGAACTGCCTGGGTCCACTTATATGTAGATTTGTTTTTCATTAGTAAGTACTATTGAACCAAAAATGCAGGACCATAGATGCAGAGGGCTGACTATAACATTATACTTAAATTTTTGACTTTAAGAAGGGTTGGTGCCCCTCAAGGATCAACTGTGACATTCATACTAATATTTAATCTGCAGACTGGTAGCAGTACAGTTTGTAAAGAAATAGGCCTATATTGAAAGTAGATGCTAAAATGTTCTTTCCTAAGAGGGATATACATCAAAATGCTTGGTGACCGTAGGAACAGGTGACAGCATAGTTAAGTGGCCATCAGGCTGACAAACAGATAATCCCAGAGTAAACTGACCAGCCTGAAACCCAGTCCTAGTGATCTGCCACAGGGCTGTGAATGTTGCCCTGAATTGTTTGGGAGAGCTGATACTTTGAAGAATATAGAAGTTAAATAGTGCAATATCATATATTTTCCTGTTACATGATAACATTATATTATCATCTACATATTCTAAGATGTTTGAGTTCTTTATTTTCTGCTGCATACAACTAAAATACTCATCTTCTTGAAAAGGAATAAAAGGAAATATTCCAAAATAATAACAGTGCTTGTGTTGAAATGGTGACTACGTGGATAACATTTCCTCTTCTCTCCATTTTCCATGTTGTCAGCATGTGGATATATTTTACAAAGAGCAAATGCAGTTGTTCCTTTAGTTTCTCAGTTTTCCCCACCCCTCAGCACATTACATTTTTCTGTAACCTGATGAGAGTCATGCAGGGAGTTGAGGCCATAGGTCTCTCCGATGCCCCCTTGCTCTTGAGGAAATTGGCAGAAGTGGGCAGCAGGCCACAGATTCCAGGAGTACTGATAGATTTCACTTCACATCCTGAAGAAAATACTAGCAATGACTTTTCACATTTGCTTCTGCATCTGCAAAGCACTTTGTCCCAAATTAATGCTCATTCCAGCCTGGGCTCCCTGGCTGGGGTGTGGTGTGGTGCTTAGGATGGCGGCTGCCGGAGCCATATCTCTGGGTTCAAACCCTGGGACCTAAGCAAATCACTTAACTCTATGCCTCAGTTTTGCCTTCTGTAAATAGGGTACAATGATGATAGGCTTATCTCTCAGGGCACAGAGAGGATTAATGAAGAATCCAGGTAAAGCCCTTAGAACACTGCCTGACACTTAGTACAGGTACAGAAACATTGTCTGCAATGATTTCCCCTGAATCCCACTTCTATTCCCTCCCTTGTTGCTTAAATGTTACCTCCTCCAAGTAGCCTTCCATGACTCTAATACACCCCCACTCCGCAGCACCCTGACGTGCTTTACCCCCTACTCTGCTGGATTTTCCTTCATAGCACTTAAATCTGTGTCCCCCACCCCCAAGGGGTCCTTTACTTTCCTTTCACTCTGGAGTAATCCTCAGCAGTTAGAACAGCACTAGCCCATAGTGGTCACTCAATATTGGCTTGAATGAATGAATGAATACATTTCATATTTATGTCCTCGTGTGAAACCCCACTTTATATGGAAAGAAATAGGCTCAGAGACATTAATTCCAGGGCACAAACAGCTAAAAAGCGATCCAACACAGCCTTGAAGCCGGATCCCCTGCTGCCAGACCCCAGTCAATGGGTACTCAGTAACCCTTTAACGAAGGAGCCACTAAGTACAGGAGTGAAGAGGCCTGACTTTTTCTTTCTCGATTTGGAAGTCTCTCTCCTCCCCAAGACAAAGACTTCACATTGCTCATGGATATAAATCGACAGTTTCAAAGGCTTAATCCTTCCACACTTACTGCAAACCCATACACACACAGAAATAAATAAGTTTCTCTTTTAGGGGGAAAAAGAAGGATTTTCATGGCATCATAAAAACAACGCTTTACTTTTCATCTCACAGAGCCTGTCTGGGCTTAGTTATGCTTGGGAGCCTGAGAAAGACTCCAAGCTAACGCTTACGTGAAAAATTGTCGTCTCCGCAGCTGCCCGAGGCTCATGGAAGAAGCAGAAATTTCCTTCTGTGTCCGTCTGTGTGTGTCCAGCAGTCATCAATCACCCTCGGAATGGGGCCTGTGTGGGTAGGATGGGTCCACTGCCCTCAGTCAATGGCAAAGAGATTTGGTGAAACAAAGAACATGCAGGCATGGGGGGCTGTAAATGATGCAGGGGGACAGAACACCAGTACATTTTCACAATTTTTAAACCTATTCTTAGGACCCAAAGAGCCCCCAGTGCCCTGATGCTTGACTGGTTTCAAGTATATATCTATTCTTTCTCAGGTCCATCTACCGCTGTTGCTATTTAATTGCTGAGCCGTGTCCAACTCTTTGCAACCCCGTGAACTGTAGCTCACTAGACTCCTTTGTCCATGGGATTTCCCAGGCAAGAATATTGGAGCAGGTAGCCATTTCCTTCAGCAGATCTTCCTGACCCAGGGATCACATTCAGGTCTCCTGTTTGACAGGCAGATTCTTAACCACTGAGCTCCCTGGGAAGCCCTCTCAGGTCCATCAACACCCGCCAAACTCAGATGGGGATTCTAATTGTATGTATTCATTCACTCATTCATTCTGTGCTGTTCAATAATCTTGTCTCCCTCTCTGTCTTCTGGGTTCACGTAGGATGAACACCCTGGCCTTGCACTTGGTTGGGGCTCCGTGGCTAATTCTGGCCAATGAGTCTGAGCAAAACAGTGACTGTCACTTTGGAAAGTGAAAGTCACTCAGTCGTGTCCAATTCTTTGAGACCCCATGGGCTATACAGTTCATGGAATTCTCCAGGCCAGAATACTGGAGTGGGTAGCCGTTCCCTTCTCCAGGGGATCTTCCCAACCCAGGAGTCAAACCCAGGTCTCCCACATTGCAGGCGGATTCTTTACCAGCTGAGCCACCAGGGAAGCCCTTGTCACTTTGGAGTTAGAGCATTTAATTGCCAATGTGAGACCCTACAGAATTCCAGCAATGTTGGAAAGAGGGGCCACAGTCAGCCTGGATTCAGAGTGAAGGGGCAGAAGCAACATGGCTAGGCACCCACAATGAACATACAGGATGAGCCAGAAGAGAACTTTGGTTGCCATTAAGCCACTAAGATCTGGGTTTTGTTGTTATTACTGCAGCTCAACCTGGCCTATCCAGACTGATGCATTGCAATCAACAGCGCCTAAGCCAGAGGTCTCCTGCTTCAGTCCTGGGTCCTACAACTTGCTGGTTAAGCAACTTAGGGCAAGTCTCTGAGCTTGAGTCTCTCTGAACATCTTCAGAAAAAGAAAAGAAGTTCAGGCACACCCCTGTGTTAACACCTGGGAGAAGTCATTAACCTCCAAGCCCCAGTCCCGCATCTGTGGAGTATTATGGAGGCCATAATACTCCTACTCCGCAGGGTTGGCATGGGGATTAAGCGAGATAAGCTGAGTACTGAGCATAAGACTGTAATTTGTATCAGTTTGCTCCAGCTACCATAATAAAGTCCACTGCCTGAGTGGATGAAACAACAGAAATACCACAACCAAGAGCTTGAGTACTGCAACTAAAGATCCCGCATGCTGCAACAAAGATCGAAGAGCCCATGTACCGCAACCAATACTCAGCACAGCCAAAAACACAGCCAAACACCTACAGTGGGAAGGTGGCCATCTGCAAGCCAGGAAGAGGGTATCACCAGCATCCAACCAGGCTAGCACACTGAGCTCAGATTTCCAGCTTCCAGACAGAGAGAAATCAATGTCTGTTGTTTAAGTCGCCCAGTCTATGGTTCTTTGTTATGGCAGCCTGAACTCAGGCATTGTGTAAATTCCATGGAGCTCTACATGAATGGTTTTGTGCAACTTTCTGGAAGTTATGCTGCCATTAAAAGTTTTCAGGGAGTGGATGGTAGAGGAGTAATTCCTTCTAGGGGGAGAAAAGTCTTTCTCAACCAACCGAGGCAAAATCAGCGGCTCTCCCCTCTTCTGCCTTCTGACAGCCCTGCCCCAGCTTCCGCTCAGCCTCACCCCACTCTCAGCAGCCCAGCCCGGATCTGGGATTGGCTGCCCTCAGCCCCCACTATGGAGTAACCTCCACTGCCTCAGGTTTGCAGATGCTTCCGTTCCCAGCTCAGCCCTCTCACCTGTTCTCTGTAAGTACTCACCTGCTTGACCTGCACAGGTTCTGAACAGAAGCGCCTTCTCAGCCCCAAGCCAGGAGGCAGATGGTGTGTCTCAGCCCCTCCTGACCTCCTTTTTAATTTGCCAGCCTGACACCTGCTCCTTGACCTCACTCCTTGCGGAAAAAAATGTGCATTTTCTGCTGACCCAGATTCTGTGCCTTTGATGGAGAATAAGAAGTTAGACTTTACCCCTCCAGAGATTGAAACTCTGCAAAAGGCTCACTTCGATCCTGGGAGAAAAAGAAAACAGGTCAGCTCAGGGTCTGGAGCCTGTCTTTGTGGGAAGAGCATTGACTGGGGAGTCAGGAGGGAGGGGGTTTGCCCCAGGAAGCTCAGTCAGTGAGCTCTGGGAGGGCCCTTCAGCTCATCTTGTCCAGAAGTTTCAAGGTATTTTTCTCTTTCAATTTTTTAAACTTTATGAAGATATAACTTCCATACCATAAAAATTTGCCTTTCTGAAGGTGCTATTCTCTATTTACAAAGTTCTGCAGCCATCACCAAAACCTCATTTTAGACCATAGCCATCACTGCAAACATACACAATGTGTGAATTATCAGAAACTCTCATGTCCCCCACCCCCCTACACCCTCAGTTCAGTTCAGTTCAGTTGCTCAGTCATGTCCGACTCTTTGTGACCCCATGAACCACAGCACACCAGGCCTCCCTGTCCATCACCAACTCCCGGAGTTTACCCAAACTCATGTCCATTGAGTTGGTGATGCCAACCAACCATCTCATCCTCTGTCATCCACTTCTCCTCCTGCCCTCAATCTTTCCCAGCACTGGGGTCTTTTCAAATGAGTCAGCTCTTCACATCAGGTGGCCAAAGTATTGGAGTTTCAGCTTCAACATCAGTCTTTCCAATGAACACCCAGGACTGATCTCCTTTAGGATGGACTGGTTGGATCTTCTTGCAGTCCAAGGGACTCTCAAGAGTCTTCTCCAACACCACAGTTCAAAAGCATCAATTCTTCGGCACTCAGTTTTCTTTATAGTCCAACTCTCACATCCATACATGACTACTGGAAGCCTTGGTCCATAGCCTTGACTAGACGGACCTTTGCTGACAAAGTAATGTCTCTGCTTTTTAATATGCTGTCTAGGTTGGTCATAACTTTCCTTCCAAGGAGTAAGCATCTTTTAATTTCATGGCTGCAATCGCCATCTGCAGTGATTTTGGAGCCCAAAACAGTAAAGTCAGCCACTGTTTCCCCATCTAGACAGCCATAATGTACTTATAACTCTATAGATGTGTCTGTTCTGAGCATTTCATGTGCATGGCATCATACAAGATGTATGGTTTTCTATGTGGTTTCTTTCACTTAGCAAAATGCATTTGAGATTCATGCATGTTGTAGCATGTATCAGTGCTTTATTTCTTTTAAGCATCATGGTGTGCTGTCATATGGATATACCACATTTTGCTTAGCCTTTGATGGACATTGAGGTTGTTTCCATATGTTTGGATGTTATAAATGATACTGCTGTGAACATGTGCAAACAAGTCTTTTGTGAATGTCTGTTTTAGTTTCTCTTGAGTAGCTATGAATGAGTAATCATGGCAGCATTTGGATTTGTAGGATGGAAAGGTCAAGATGGCTTGAGAAGGGACACAGCACAAAGTATGGAGGCCTTGCTTTGAGAGACAGCATGGTGGGGGCAGGGTATAGTTTGAACACTGAAGTCAGACCCAAGTCCAAATCCTTCCTCTGCCGCTTACTGGTTCTTTAATTTTGGCCAAGATGCCAACTTCGCCAGCCTCAGTTTCCTCGTCCACAGATATTGATAGTGATGCTTACCTCACTGGCTAATGGCAAGATCCAAAGAGACAGCTTTCTATCGCACCCACATCCCCAAAGGTCCATGAGCATCAGCTGGTGTTTCTTGAGCAGCAGTGGCATGGAGCATGGCCCACTGGGACAGGGCGTGGCATGTATGCCCCTCCTCGAGCCAAAGCCTTGCTGGGCAGACATCACAGGTTTCTCTGCTATCTCTCATGGTGTTGAACCAGAGCTTCTGTGTCTTCCCTCCCATTTTAGCCAATTTGGCAGCAGAGTCCATATGGATATAATGTGCCCAGCTGGTATTAGGCCCCCAGGTCCCATATGAAGCTTGAGAGTCTCAAAGACCTGTTCCTCTTAGAATAAGGTGACCTTGAGGGGGAAATTCTATATACCCCATTATACTAACCTCCAAGAATAGATCAGGTCTGTCTGTGGTTGAACGTGGTGGTTAGAAGCAGTGACCTTGAGCCAATGGCAGAACTCTCCAAGGCTTCATTTTCTCACCTGTAGGAGCGACAGAGGGCTACTATGAGGATTAAATACATTGACTTATTTAAAAGCACTTAGCACAGAGGTTGGCCCATAGGAAGAGCTTAATAAATGATAAGTAAAGATTACATTTTCCTATCTGGACTGAAGCTCCATGAAAGCAAGGTCTGTAGCAGCTTTGTGGACCCTGGCATCCTAGGACCCAGCAGAGCCTGGCACATAGAGGCACTCAAATAAATACTTGGGAATGAAGGTGTTCTCACAGCCCTTGGCCTTTGCCCAGTTATAGAATGGATCACCCTGAACTGAAATTGAGCTTGAGCTCTCAGCCCCAAGAAAGCCAAGACTGTCGGTGATGCTCCAAACACATCTGATTCATGCATTGGAGAAGGAAATGGCAACCCACTCCAGTGTTCTTGCCTGGAGAATCCCAGAGACTGGGGAGCCTGGTGGACTGCCATCTATGGGGTCTCACAGAGTCGAGCACGACTGAAGCGACTTAGCAGCAGCAGCAGCAATACCATAATGAAAAAGAATATATATGTGTGGTGTATCTGAATCACTTTGCTGCATAGCAGGAATTAACACAATATTGTAAATCAGCTATACTTCAATAAAATTTTTTTAAAAAATAAAAGAACGGTGCTCAGAACAGGTTGGCATCCCATTAAGCTATGAGGAACATCAACCTCTGTCTCTATGCTTTTGAGAGCAGGAGACAGCCTCTCTGCCCTTTATGCAAAAAGACAAAAGCACGTTCGATCTAGACTGGAGCAAAGAGCTCTGTCTGAGATGACAGGGAAGGTGAAAGTGACTTCATTTTCATTCATCTTCCCTGGGTTCTTTTGTCTGACACTAGCAACAGAGCTTTAAGCATTTGATATTGGCTTGTCCTGATTCATTACCCTGGCCTCTTCCCGCGCACCCACCTCTGCCAGCTGAGTGGCAAATCTTCGATCCAGATGGACCGGATCAGAACTTAAGGGTTCAGAGGCGACCAGAATGCTCCTGGGTTGCCTCTCAGCCACTGCTGTCGCTGGCTGAGCTGTTTCTCTCCCTGATTTGCTTTTTCCCCCCCAACCCCCAAGAAACACTATCAGCCCTCCACCATCCTAGGGAAATGTCCACCAGAATGGCTTTTAAAACACCAAATTGCATCAAGTACAAGGGCCACTACAAGTCCCATCTTCGGCAAGAAATTTTCCCGTTTGGTTTGGACGTCCAGTGGAGCATTAGACAGCAGTTTAATCATTATTACCGGTGCTGCACTGCGACTCTCTGGAGAAGCACTAAACTGGAATGAAAAGGAACTGACATAATTAGTCTGACACAGTTCAATAGGGAACTATTACACCAAAGGTAATGAGCTCCAATGATATGTTAATGTTATCGTAAGAAATTACGCTGGTGCAACAAAGTGGTTTGGAGTTGGGGGGTGGGAAACAAGCTTAGAATCTTCCCAGGCAATAGGCTGATGGACAAAGGACGGAGAAGACTCATAAAGCCCTCTTTTCTTTGTGCCCGTCTTGCCTGTGGTCACTGGGGGCTGAGGATGTGTTATCAGCACTGCAGGACGTCGCAGGGGCCACGTAGGCAGTGCTGCTGCTGTCGATATGCACAAGTAGCTGGATATTTGTTCAACTAGGAAAATAAAAAGCTCAAGAAAATTACTCTGAGCACTAAAAATCGATGGTGGTATAATGTAATAACAGTCCCTTACTGTTGTTCAATGCAGCACAGTTTACAACGTATTTTCATGGCCCTTATGAGAAGCCAAGGGTACAATCAAAAGGTAAGGACTCTGCCACTTACTAAATCACTGCCTTTGTCAAGAGACAACATCTGTGGGCCTCAGTTTCCTCACCTCCAAAGTGGGAATACGGTTGCCTACCTTCAAAGATGAAATCTTGTTCTTGAAGCTCCATGACACAGCTGGCACACCAAAAAATGCAGTTAACTCTGTGCCAGTGAGTTGTCTTGTGTATTTCAGCAAGGTTTACAAAGTCCAACTCTGAGGGGTATGAAACATTCATGAGAAATTATAAACATTCAGCCTTGAAGAGGAAATGTGGGTTGTGTTGTCCCAAACTAGCAAATGTCAACATTTGTAAAACCTAAAAGAATGAATTAGCCCCCATCTTTCATGTTGACTGGAGTCCTGGCTAAAGTTGGTGTGACACCTGCTAGAATGGCTTTTATCAAAAAGACAAAAAAATTAAGGGTTGGCCAGGATGGGGAGAATGTGTCCTATTGGTGGGAATATAAATTAGTACAGTCTTTATGGAAACCAGTATGAAGGTTCCTCTAAAATCTAAAACTAGAACTTCCATATGATCCAGCAATTCCACTTCTGGGTATATATCCAAAGGAAACCAAACCACTATCTCACAAAGATAGCTGAACTCCCGTGTTCACTGCCTAATAGCCAAGACTCAGAAACAATCTAAGTGTCCACTGACAAATGAATAAAGAAAAGGTGGTGTACATATACAACAGAATATTTGTCCGGCCTTAAAAAAGAAGGAAATCTTGTCATTTGTGACAACATGGCTACATCTACCATGCTAAGTGAAAAAGCCAGACACAGCAAGACAAATGCTGCCTGATCTCAGTTATATATGGAATGTAAAAAGGTTTAACTCTTAGAAGCTGAGAGTAGAATGGTGGTTTCAAGAGCTAAGGGACCAGGAAAATAGGGAAGATGTAGGTTAAAGGGTACAAAGTTTCAGGAATGCAGGATGGGTAAGTTATGGAGATCTAGTGTATAGTAGTTCACAACACTGTACTGTATCCTTGACATTTGCTAGGAGAGCAAAACTTGATGGTGTTTATCCTCCCCCCAAAACAATAACTATGTGAGGTGATGAATATGTTAATTAGCTTGTGGTAAACATTTCACAATACATGTGAATATCAAAACATCACGTTGTAGGAACTTCCCTGGTGGTCCAGGGGTTAGGGCTCCACGCTTCTAACACAGGGGGTACAGCGTCCATCCCTGGAAGGGGAACTAAGATCTCACATGCCATACAGCACAGCCAGAACATGAAAAAATGTTTAAAATCATGCTGTCCACCATAAACAGACAATTTTCATTTGTCGTGTATTCCAAAACAAAGTAATTCCAAATAAACAAAGTTGATATAATGGCTGAAGTTTGGACTTTGCCTCATGTAATCCAATTTTTTTTTTAATCTGAGTTCTCTAAACACAAGGATAAAAATAAAAGAAACCTAAAATCTGATTTCCTTTCAAAGTTAAAATAATAATAATAACTAGTGTGTATATGTACATAGCCTACTGTTTACTTGTGGATTTCACATCCATTGCCTCCTCTTACCAAAACAATCCCAGTGGTAGTAGAGACATCTTCCTCAATCCCATTTTACAGATGAGAAGACCAGGGCTTCATAGGTAAAGTACTCCACAAGGTCACACAGCATAAGAAGGTGGGGCAGAATGTGAACTTGAGCTTTGGTACCAAGCTCCAGATCAAGAAAGCTCTCAACTCCAGTACCTCTCCTCCAACTTCAGCACCTTGGTGCAAGCATGCTTGGGTAACTACCACATAGCAAAGCTCCTTCCCCCCATCCTAGAAGAGGTATCCCTTGTCATCTAAGGGAGTGGGAGAACTGGCCACCTGGGCATGCCTGGTCCATGATCTGGGATTCCACTCCACCCAACCACCCAACTCCTACTGATACTTTCCATCCATCGTCTCTGATCAAACCCACACCAAACGCAGGTGGGCACAGCTGTGGCGAAAGACATAGCGTGAGCACACACCAGGTGGACAACAGCAGCAGGTGTTGACAGATTCAAGCTATGTCCTTCTGAGCAGCAGCAGAAATATCTTAGAAGCACTGGTTGTCGGGTCCCATCCCAGACCTACTGAGTCAGAACCTCGGGGCATGGGGCCAGGCCTCCACAGCTTTATAAGCCCCCTCAGTGATTTGGATGCCTGTTGATGTGTGAGGACAGCTGGTCTATGCACTTCTCCTTGTGTGTCACAGGGAGGGGAAGTGGGGCACAGAGTAGGGCCACCCTTGCCCATATCTCCCCCTACACTACCTTCCCCTGGCCCCTGGATGCAGGAACTGGCACCTCGGACCCAAAGAGAGAAGCTGGCTTTCTTCTCTCTTTCCAGGCTCAGCATGAGGATGAGTCTGGATCACGGCTCGGTGTCAGGGAGAGAGACTGACCCATGAGCCAGGACACCTGGTCTTAAGTCTCTACTTTGCCCCTAACTTCACGGGGATCCCTACAGTTGTCTTCTCCTCTCTGGGCCTCAGTCTCCACACCTGTAAGATGAGGGTGCTGAACTGTACACACAAAGATCCCTTCCAGCTCTGACCCTCGGGAGATACTAAGGAGCTTGGACGACAGGGAGAAGGGACAGCAGATGCCCAGGGTGTGTGGCCTCTGTCCGTCCCTCCTTCCCTTCACTTGGGCTTGGGGTAGGGAGGGGGACTCCCTCCGCCCCACTGCTCCAGAGTAACCAGGACCCACTTGTCCCCTGCAGATTCCCCAGCCTGATTCAGGTTGAGCTCCTGATAGAATTTCAGATGCTTAGTCATACTTTTTTGAGTAAATATCTTGGTTAAAAGACATGACATTTCCAGGGCCAGTCTTCAGCATTAATAAAAGATTCCAAGAACAGGGTGACCTTTTCACAAAGGATTTGTAAATGCCAAAAACTACATAAAACCTCTCTTTCTAAAGCAGGCAGGATTGTCACAGCTCAGCATTTATTTCCTCACATGTGAGGCTGGCTCTCTTTTTCTCCCAGTCCCATGTGCTGGCTAGTGAGAAGCTGTAGGGAGGGGAGAGGAAGATGAAGGAGAAGGCAGGGAAGAAGAGCACGGGGCAGGGCAGGGCCCACGCTGGACCACAGTGTCCGGTTTTATGGGATCTCTTGGCCAGTTAGGAGACCCGATGGGACACAGCATCTAAACTACAACCTTTTTTCTTTTTCTTGGCTGCACTTCACAACATGTGTGACCTTAGTTCCCCGACCAGGGATCGAACCCACACTCCCTCCATTGGAAGGTGGAGTCTTAACCACTGGACCACCAGGGAAGCCCTGATCTGCCATCTTTCACCCACCACTAGAGAACTGTCCTATGTCACATCTATTCAGACCATGGAAAGAGTGGCTCCTGCCAGCAACCAGCCAGTACCATGAGAAATCAAAACTGTGTCTGAGTGACTGGCCAGTCCCACAGGAGTCCTAGGCTGGCTCCATCTGATGTAGATAAAAGCCAAATCCCCCTGCATCTCACAGACCCACAGAAAGCAAGCAGGCACCACCACCTATGGAACTTTGGGGTCAGACTCACCAGTTCCAGGCTAGACTCTTTCCAAGACTCAGTTTCCTCATCTCTGAAAGGGGCTTCCCTCTTAAAGATTGAGTGATGACTCCATAGTGTCACGAGGCACAAAAAGATGGGACTACTAGAAGGAGCCATTCCCATCATGGTGCCTCACCTGGTCTTCCATCTTACTCATTTGCACAAGTTTCTGCAGCTATGGGGGCTTCCCAAGTGGTTCAGTGGTAAAAAGCCCACTTGCCAATGCAGGAGACCTAAGAGACTTGGGTTCGATCCCTGGGTCAGGAAGATCCCCTTAAGGAGGGCATGGCTATGCTTTCCAGTATTCTTTCCTGGGAAATCCCACAGATAGAGGAGCCTGGCAGGCTACAGTCCATGGGGTCGCAAAGAGTCGGGCAAGACTGAAGTGACTTAGTATGCATGTACCTCAGCTATGGGGCAGTCAGGGGACTCCAAGCACTTTCAGAAGTGGATTTCGCTCCTCAAGCCAGAGAACTGTATCAAATCCTTCCCACTCCACAAGTGGGACAGCTGCCAGGGACCAAGGGGGAGGGGAGACACCCTGGAGAGGACACCTCTGCTTGGAGTTGTCCTCCAGAGCATCTGTGATGTCCTGGCCCTAGACAGTTGCTCCCCTTGGGGGACTGCCTCCTTGGGGATGGATGCTTGATGTGCAACCGTTGGCTGCCCCTTTGCTGGGTTCATGCTGTAATGATGCTTGACAGATCCTAATTTTCTTTTAAAAAGACGTGCATTATGGCAGAGGAAGTAATAATACACATCAGTGACATGAGGCAATTGTCCAGTTAGCAAGAATAGGATGGGTTTCACCGCCCTGCTCAAGCGCCTGACTCATGACAGATTTTAGAAAGTCTGGAATCTCGGAGGTCTTTTCGATTCAAAGATCCCATTTTCAGGGCTTCTGTGGACAAACCAGGTCAGTGCTGAGCAGCCAGCAACCCCCCATGGAGAAGCTGGGCCCCTGCCCCTCACAAGCCTCAAAGGAATGAGAGAGGAATCCTTACAACAGCCCTGAGCATTAGGTACCATGAAACAAAGGCCCAGAGAGGGTAAGACATTTGCCCCAAGTCAAATTTTTAACCATGGGGGTGGTGCTACTGAGCACCTGGAGGAGGGAGCAGAGACCAAGTCATGCCCAGCATCCCAGTTTTCTCCAGAAATTAGGGTGATCCACTGAAGAATTCGGAACAGAGTTACCACGGTCAGGTTCTCTTTACACCTGTAATTCTCTGATTGCTGCTAGAGAACAGGCTGAAAGAGCAAAACCTATAGGCAGAGAGCCCAGGTAGGGGCCCAGGTAATCATCCAGGTGAGAGAAGCTGATAGTTTGGACTGGAGGAGTGGTACTAGAATGAGAGAAACAAACAAGCTCAAGAGATATTAGGAAGGTGGAATAGACAGACCTCGGTGATGGGAGAGGGTGCATCTGGGGCTGGAGAGGGGTCCTGGCCAGTATCAGAGCCCATATAGCCAGAGCAAAGGGGTGACTTTTGTTCAGTTGCTCAGTCATGTCTGATTCTTTGCGACCCCATGGACTATAGCACACCAGGCTTCCCTGTGCTTCACTATCTCCCAGAGTTTGCTCAGACTCACGTCCATTTAATCAGTGATGCCATCCATCAGGGTCTTTTCCAGTAAGTCAGCTCTTCGCATCAGATGGCCAAAGAAATGGAGCTTCAGCTTTAGCACCAGTCCTTCCAATGAATATTCAGGGATGTTTTCCTTTGGGGGTGGATTTTAGCCCCAATCAAGATGCATAGATCCAGAGAGCAGACCTAAAATCATGTCCATTTAAGTGAGCCTGAGCAGTGTGAGTCAGGAAGTAATCCACACCAGGTCACTCTGGGGGCCCAGAATGTGCTGACCCCTGGAAAAGTAGGGAAACCAAGGAAGTGAGTCTCACGGTGACAGGGGGTGGGGCGTCTGGACCAGGGTGAGGGCAGGTGGCAGACTCTCAGCCCACCACCTGGGGTCCTGTGCCCTTTGGTGTGGGGGTTAGGTCCAGGGCAGGGGCGACAGCACTGGAGGGCAGCTGACATTTCAGCCCTTGCTGGCAGGGTCACAGTGCAGAGCCTGCTGGAAGGTTTAACACCCAGACACAGAAGTCTCAGGCCCGCAGCCTCTCCTGCAGGCAGCCCAAGGGCCTCCGACTGACTGTAAGGTCTGTGCAGCCGTCAGCCGCGTGGCTGCCAAGAAAGCAATTGCCTCCTCTGACTACATTAATAGGAGTTTAGTGTCCGGATCGATGTGGCTGAGTCCCGCTCCAGTCGGCACTTGTCAGACTGTATCTGGAGCCCGGGCGCTGCGAGGAGCTGACTCAGACACTTCCCTCAACCTGGGTCTGAAAAGCCTATGCTGCCCATTTGGGGTGTCAGTGGCCCCATCTCCACGGCTCTAGGCCCCACCTCTCCTGGGAATGTCCCACCTCCAGCCAGAACTGGCCCAGAGACTCTGCAGTAACAAAAGTACAGGTCCAGTGTTGCCAGGTCATCTCAGGTTCAGAGAACTCAGGACTTGAGCTTTGCAAGTGAGGCATGTGCTGCTCTATATAAAATGGAAAGCCAGCAAGGACCTACTGTAGAGCAAAGGGAACTCTGCTCAGTGTTATGTGGCAGCCGGGATGGGTGGGGGGTATGTGGGAGAATGGATACATGTATTTGCATGGCTGAGTCCCTTCACTGTTCACTTGAAGCTATCACCACATTGTTAATCAGCTATTCTCCAATATAAAATTAAAAGATTTTTAAATCAGGTTTAAGCTTTTAAAAAGATTTACATATGAAATCTAATGATTTTTAAATGTTGGTCCAAATGTTCTTATAAACTCAGTACAAGTCAAAGGTGTCTATGGTTTGGATCAACCCTGCAGCCCCACTCTGTGACTGTTATCTAACCAAGACCTCTGTGATGGTTGCCACATGGTATCTTGACTGGCCATGGGCACCCAGATTAAATGTTATTTCTGAGTGTGCTCACAGCCTCCTTCCTCTGTCTTCAAAGCACATCACTCAGCCACATGCTCCCTCTTTGCGTCTTCTTTCTGAGTCTCACCCTCCTGCCTCCCTCTTACAGTGACTCATGTGATTACCTCGGGCCCATCCAGATAATCCAGGGTAATCTCATTTCAAGATTCTTAACTTAATCACATTTAAAAAGTCTGTCTTACTGTGTACACAGGTTCCGAAGCTGGGATGTAGGCATTTGTGGGGAGGAGCCATTATTCTCTCCACCATACTCCTCTTCTTTTGGTCTGAACACTCGCCCATCCCAACATGCTCATTACTTGTCCACCATGATATGTGGGTCTGGCTTCCAGATCCTCTCCAGCTGTGGTCCCAGCTGGAAAGGATGGACAGGCAGAAAGACATGCACCAGAGAGTCAGAAGGGAAAGACAACGCAGCACCAACATATTAAATGTGTGTGTGTGTCTGTGCGTATGTGTGTGTTTATGTGTATAACAGCAGGAGACTCAGGAGCCCCAGGCCCCACAGGTAGATTCTCTGCTCCTTCTCCTGCTTCCAGTCCTACAGGATTGTTGTTCAAGCCCCTTACTCTGAGTTCACTCTCTAAAGTGTCAGGTCAGCATCTTTCCCCACCCCCAAGTTACTTACCAAATTGGATTAGCTGTGGAGAGCCCATTAAACAAATGCACCTCCCAGCCTTGATTTACTGGAAGAAAACAGGAGATGTTTTCCTTTCTGGGAAGGTATCATTCTTCACGTGCTAATGTGCAGAGTCTCTCCACCTGCGTCTTTCCATGTAACCCATCTAGTTGAGCCAGGGTATTCTGCTGCTCAGAATCTCAAAATCAGAGCCTCAGTGCTGAGAAGGGGCCAGGAGTGAAGGCAGCCCAGAGAGGACCAAGGATTCAAACAGGCAGCACCATCTGTTCAGAGACACATGGGCACCGAAAGCCTGGATCCTAACTCCAGGGAACCAAGAGTCAGAGGATGCTTGGAAGATGAGACCGTCAGGAGCAGGAGAGTTGACATCAACAGCTGACGGGCCCTTAGGGGCTGCTCCATCCCATCCCCCACGTCACCAGGGGGCCCCTTTTTGGCCAAAGAACTGCCACAGGGCTACAGCAGCCAAGTAAGTGAACTGAGCTCAGGGAGTAAGGCAGCACATGTCTGGTTCAGAGAACAAATTCTGATTTCAAACAAAACGAACCTCAAGGACTTCCCCGGTGGCTCAGTGGTAAGGAATCCACCTTCCTACGCAGGAGCCACAGGAGACTCAGGTTCTGTCGTGGTCTGGAAAGATCCCACATGCCGAGGAGCAAATAAGCCCATGCACCACAACTATTGAGACTGTGCTCTAGAGCCCGTGAACTGCAGCTACTGACCCCACGAGCCACATACTCAGCAACAAGAGAAGCCCATGCACCGCCAAGTAGAGAGCAGCCCCGACTCACCGCAACTAGAGAAAGGCCCGCATAGCCACAAAGACCCAGCACAGCCAAAACTTAGTAAATAAATAATTTAAAAAGAAAAAGAACCTTAACTCTTGGCTCCATGAACACTCATTAAGCAAGTCATTTAGCCTCTCTGTTCCTCGGTTTACTCATTCTTAAGATGAAACCCACCTCTTAGAGCTGTTAGGAAATTAATGACACTGCACACAAAGCAATTAGCACCATGCTTGGCCTCTAATGATTACTATTATTAATATTTGCAACATTTAGCACATGAGGGCAGAACCAGACAAGCAACCTGGAAGATTTGCCATGAATTCTTCAGGGTGACACCAGAATGGCCTCAACCCTTCCTGCCTGTGTCTGGGGGCTCAGAGGACCTGGCCTGGAATGAACCAAAAATAAGAGCAAAGCCTATCTAGTTCTGGCCCCCCAAACAAACAAAATCTCAAGCCTTTCCCATAACAGGCTAAGCACATAACCAAAAACAAACAAACAACAACAACAAAAACTTTATGCCTGATTTCTGCAGCTCTGATATCTAAAAATTTATCATGAGCTTTGAGGTGCAAATGGCTGCTTCCACCATGAATGTGTGCTTTGTTGCTCAATTGTGTCTGACTCTTTGTGACCCCATGGACTATAGCCCAGCAGGCACTTCTGTCCATGGGGATTCTCCAGGCAAGAATACTGGAGTGGGTTGCCGTGCCCTCCTTCAGTCCACTATGAGAGGACTCACTCTAACTCAGCAATCTTGGTAGCTTTGCCCTGGGTTTTTTATTTAAATTCCTGTTATGTTTTTTTCCTTATGAATTCTGACTCTGTTGAACTTCTTTACAAGGCAGATTTTCTTTCCTAAATGTTTTGTCTCTGGGACTTCTTTCATATTAAGACTGCACAGAATGACTAACAGGGTTAGAAAAACAAATTCAAGGTTAAGCTTCCATAAAGAACATCTAAAACTTGGTCACAGAACTGGCCTGAAGTGAATCCCCGTGGCTGATGCTGCCACACACTGAACGTCAGCATCTCAAGGAGAAGGCGCTAAGGGGAGATGTCCAGGACAGGAAATGCACCACAAAGGGACCAGATCACCCCCTGGGAATAAGGGCAGTTTGGTGAATCCACCAGAACCCATCACAGCCTTTGGAACCCCATGGATGTAGGTTGGGATCTTATCTCCATCATTCATGATACTTAGATTTTCTGAGCCTCAGTTTCCTCCTCTGTAAAATGGGAATAATTAGAACTCACTTCATCCATCTGTTGTGAAGTTTAAAGGGCCAGGAGCTAAACAGGTCCTCAGTGTATGTGACTTTGTTTCCTGCTCCTGAGCCCACAGGCACCAGCATGGGACTGGAGTCCAAGGATGGGAGCAGCCAGCAAGGACAAGGATTGTTTCATTCTGCAGAGGGAAACCATCTGGTTTCAATTCAGAGGATGCCCAGCCTCCTTAGGGCCTAAGGAGCTGGGAATGGCCCCAGATGTTGGAAAGGGGAACAAGGACATCTGGGGTGGGAGGTGGAAAAAGGGGAAGGTCTAAATTTCTGGGTGGAGGCTGAGGTGTGTTTGCATAACTTGGCCTGAGCTTCAGGGTCTGATAAGCTGATAGCAAGATCAATGCTGAGCTCACAGCAGGAGTCTGGAACTACAGGACATCTCCAGCCTCAAGTCAGGCTTGATACTGGCACCTGGCCTCTAGCCAAGCTTGCTGCAGGATCTGAGGGCCTGTATGAAGTAAGAGGAGGGCTTTGCAGGGAGGGGAAGGGGGTAAGCACTGTGTCCTACATCCCTGTTCCCATTTCTGCCCACAGTAGATGGGGACCTGACTTTGCAAACTTAGCCACTTTCATTACCACCTAGTCCTGCTCATTAAGTAGCTATTACCTGTGGCCCTACCTGACTAAAAGCACATGAGCTTGGTCGCGGCCAAAGAAGTCAAGTTGCCTTTTAGTTCCAGCCCGTGTACATCACCACCCCCTCCTTTGGTGACCACACTTTGCTGGCTCCTCTGTGTCACGGCTACCAGTCTCTCTTGCTGATCAGCAGATGGCAGGTCTGATGGCTGAGACATCACCAAACACACATCCCTAATCCCTGGCTGGCCCCATGGACCAGAGGCCTCCTTAAAGGAAAAACCACCAATACAGCCACTGAATGGCTGCAACTCTCCAACCATCTGCAACTCTGCAACTCTCTCCTGAGGCTGTGCTCTCCAACCCCAAGAACCTGGCCTTGAAACAGCAGCCTTGTCTCTGGGCCTGGGACTCTGGGAACTTCAGAGTTTCCATGCTCCTGTATAGACCCTTGGATAGCCGTATGGGCTTACAAAATGCGTTCCCTTTTCTGATCCCTTTATATCCTCGTAATTACCCAGATAAGCAGGCAGAGCAATAATGGTCCTCTGCATTGCACAAACAGGGCAGCTGATGCTCAGAGAGGCTTGGTGACTTGCTCAAGGTCACACAGCCAGGAAGTGCCGGAAGTGAGATAGAAATCACATGCTCTCTTCTCTCTGCCTCAGCTGCACCTTTTGAGAAGCGAGCTCACCATCAGCTGGATGGGCAAGTTGAAGCTGTGGAAGGGTCTTCAAGGGAGACTGCATTTGTTCATTTGTGCATTCGAGCATTCGTGCTCAGTGGCATCCGACTCTTTGTGACCCGAGGGACTGTGGTCCGCCTCTGTTCATAGGATCCTCCAGGCAAGAATACTGGTGTGACTTGCCATTTCCTACTCCAGGGGATGTTCCCGACCCAGGGTTCGACCCTGCATCCCCTGTTTCCTGCATTGGTTGACAGATTCTTTACAACTGAGCAACCTGCATTTGGGGACAGCCCTGAGTCCTGGGTCAAGTCATTTGCAGATTTGTCACGAGTTCTCGTGAGAAGAGATTCCTACTTGGTTCTTTAGGTAACATCAACCTCAGATGTGCAACATTAGCCTTTTCCTTCCCCGTCACAAGGAGGGAAATACTCAAATCGGACAAAGGCCACTTTCATTTCTCCCTTGACTTAAGCAGCAGAAACAGTGGCATGCTCAATGCCAAGCCTTCAAGTGGAATCCTGGTTCTGCCACTCAAGTCTTATGGTTTTGGGTAAAGCAACTCAGCTCCCTGATGCCCAGGAGTCATCTGTAAAATGGGAATGACGTCACCGGCCCCATCTCAGCATACCTCCAGCTCCCTGTTCCAGACCTGGGGGTTTAGATTCCCACCTTTCTCTCAGTGTCTCCTGGAAAAAAGAAGGCCCTCTGGGGATCCCCTCCCCAGGCTTCCTGGTCCCAGTCCCAGCTCAAACCCAGTTCACAAGGAACCCAAATAAAGAGCTCGTTTCAACAGGAAAACAGCAGAAGCAACTGTCTGACCAAATTGACTTGTCAGTCACCCTGCCCAGACAGGGCCCAGGAGAACCACCTGATCTGCACACAGGAAAGAATGATTTGTAAGCTTTGAGGCCAGGAGGGAAAACACCCAGTAAAGCTGAGCACGGAGAGAAAGGCTTTGTCCAGGTTTCCATAGCAATCCCGGGAGAAGCAGGAAGAGTGTTTGCGGGCAGAATTCAGAGATGGCAGACGGCAACCACCTCAATCCCCCATGGGCTGTCGGCCCCCAGCACTTGGGGAGCCAGCTCCCTCTCCAAAACCACCAGTCCTCAGACCCTGGATCCAAGCAGACAGACATCCCACTCAAAATCCCTCACACTCTCTCCCCAGGATCTGTGATGATTTGGGAGAAGAACCACCCTAAAATCTTGTTCAGACGCTACATTTTATATATAGTTTGTTGTTGTTTAGTTGCTAAGCTGTGTGCAACCCTTTTTGCAACCCAGGGGACTGCAGCCCATCAGGCTCCTCTGTTCATGGGATTTCCCAGGCAAGAATACTGGAGTGTGCAGCCATTTCCTTCTCCAGGGGATCTTCCTGACCCAGAGATAGAACCCAGGTCTCCTACATTAGCAGGCAGATTCTTTACCACTGAGCCACCAGGGGCGCCCGTATATATATATACATATATTACTATATAATTTGCAATCTATATGTGTGTGTTATGCTTAGTCACTCTTTCGTGTCCAACTCTTTGCAACCCCATGGACTACAGCCCATCAGGCTCCTCTGTCCATGGGGATTCTCCAGGCAAGAACCTGGAGTGGGTTGCCATGTCCTTCTCCAGGGAGTCCTCCCAACCCAGGGATCAAACCCAGGTCTCCCACATTGCAGGTGGATTCTTCACCAGGAAGCCCAAGATTTGTAATGTATTTATCTATCTATATATATATATATAACTATATAGTTTATAATGTATTTATATATATATATTACTATATAGTTTCCTCATCAAGTCACTATTCTTTTCTAAGCCTCTTGTGAAAATAAGAATAAAAGGAGTTCTTCTGGAGAGCATTGTTGTGAAAGTTAAACAATATGATGTAATATTTAATAAAGGTGAACATAATTATTTTTCCTCAAATTTGCACAGATTTCAAAGTTTGCCAAGAGCTTCACCTCCATTATCTCAGGGAAATCTTGCACTGAACAGTCATCACCCCATTTGGCTGTGAGGGAATTGGGGCTTAGAGATGAGAGATTTCCCCAAGGTCCTGTCCTGTCATGAGTGGGACTTAAACTAATGACTTGGGACTCAGTCAAGTGATTTTTCCAAGCTATCATTTAAAAATTGGAGGAAATTTTATTTCTAAAAGAAGAAACATAAAAGATGTTATTAAAGAGAGTGGAAGAGAGAGAAAGAAAACCTGTGTTTTTGACAGAAGAATATCCATATGATTAAGGGCAGACACAACTCAATAAAATACTCCTTACACAGGTTTCACTGGGCCGAACCCAGAGTGAGCAGAAGCACGTGGGGAAAAGCAGACAATTAAACCATAAAAGTAATAGCTTCTTTGGAGACTTCCCTGGGGTCCAGGGACTAAGACTCTGGGCTCCCAATGCAAAGAGCACAGGTTCAATCCCTGGTTAGAGAACTAGATCCCACATGGCACCACTAAGAGTTCATGTGCAGCAGCTAAAGAACCCACATGCTGTAATGAAGATCATGGCAACTAAGACCTGGCATAGCCAAGTAAATAAATTAATATTTATTAAAATGTAATAGCTGCTTTTTATCAAGCTTTTCTCTATGTTGGACATTGCTCAGAGAGTTTGTATTGGGAAAATGTCATGTAATCTTCAAAACAATCTTATGAGAAGGGTGCTTCTATCAGTTAGGATGCTTTAGGTTGCAAGCAATAATATTTTGTTTGAAAAAAAGCAGCTAAAAAGTGGTTCTGAGACTAAAAAAGTCTGCCGGTCAGGATGGCACTCAAAGTTCATGCTGTGAGCTCTTCCTCTGATCCCAACACATGGTACTCATAGATAAAATATAAATAGTGAGAACTGAAAAGTCATAGCCACTTTCAAAAGCAAGATAGATATCCCTCTGGACTAGATACAGTAGACAAGAACAAAGAGAAAACGCTGGAAAAGTTGCGGATCTGATGGGGTTGGGGCCAAGAGGTAGACAGAGGTGGCTGGGAACTCTATCTTGTTGGGTACAAGGGATTAAAAATGCAGGAGGTATGGATTCTGATCCAAGCTCACTGGCCCGGCATAGGGTTTTCCTACCATAGAACAGAATTAGAAAACAAACTGCAATGTACTGTAGTTTATGTTAGGGTTTGGCTGAAGTCTGTGATTAGAAAGATGGGAGTAGGAAGGAGCAGCCTTCCAGCAAGGACCCGGTCAAGCCATCCAGGCTCGTGGATCTGCAACCCCTTCTATCTCCACAAAGAGTAGGAGCCTCAGCCACCCAAATGAGAGCAGACCCTTGGATGGAAGCCTCAGTGAAGGGGCTGGAGATGACTACAAAAGAGGGAATATGGCATTGAGGTGGGTGGAGGGGAGCCCCATTCAAGATATTTCTTAAAAGCTAAGTTCCAAAAGACGTGGAGAAAGAAAGCACTAAGCACTAGCACTAAGAAAGAAAGCCAGCAAAGCCAATATGCAGGAGGCTAATTCACCCCAGAGCAAAGCAGAATAATAGAGCCATGAGAAAATCATTACTCTGATTATTTGGGACCTGTGACAGATAAAAGAAGAAATAACATGAATCATAACATTAAGAAATTGTGCAACAAAAACAAACAGAAATGAAGCAATGTCAGAAGTATTTAAAAGAAGAACCTGTTAGAAATGCTGTACACAAAATAGGCATTTAACTTTTTTTCAATAGGAGTGATCAATGTTAGGGGATAAAGTTAAAAAGAGAATGAATACATTGAATGATGGTACTATTATAATAACTCAGACCACAACTCAGAGAATTAAAGAAATAAAATATTAAAGAACTATTAAAAACTGGCTCAAACATGTGTCTAATGAGAGTTTCAAAATAAAAGAATAGGAGGCATTGTAAGGAAGCAATTTTCAAAAGAGATAAGGGGTAAGGATTTTCCAGAATAGAAGAAAAATGTGGGTCCTCAAATGGAACGTGTATCCTGAGGGCTAAATAGAATAAAATTTTTTCAGTTCAGTTCAATCGCTCAGTTGTGTCCGACTCTTTGCGACCCCATGAATCGCAGCACGCCAGGCCTCCCTTTTTTAGGCTACATCTAATTATATACCTAGTGAAACTAAAGAACATTGAAGATAAAGAAAAAGTCGTTCTAAAAAAATTATCAGATGCAAAAATAAAACAAAGACTTCAGGTTTCTCATGACCACACTAGAGGACAGAAGGAGATGCAGCTAAATTTTCAAAATTTAGCTGAGCAAAAATAAGAGGCAGTCTAGAATTATATCCCAAGCTAAACTATCATTCAAGACTGAAAGTGAGGGACTTCCCTGGTGGTCCAGTGGTTAAGACTCAACATTTTCAATGCAGTGGACTTGGGTTCAATTCATAGTCAGAGAACCAACATCCCACATGTCCACGGCCAAGGAAAAAGAAAAAAGAGATAGTGAATGAATAAATAAGTCAATACTGTAAAAAAAAATGATTTTAATAAAAGATTGAAAGTTAAATCGAGACATTTTCAAACATAAAAGACTACATGTTTATCCCACAAGGAAACTAACTCAAATAAGTGACAAAAATAGTACTTTAGCAAGAAAAAAAGAGAAATCAAAGGGGAAAAGTGTCATGCAAGAAACAAAGGTGGAATTGGAAATTGGTACAATATGCTCAGACATTTAATTAATTGCTAAATAATGCTATTCAATTATAATATGATTACTATATATTAACATCTATGGGCTTCCCTGGTGGCTCGGATAGTAAAGAATCCTCTTGCAGGTCAGAAGACCCAGGTTCAATCCCTGGGTCAGGAAGATCCCCTGGATCATCAACAGATTTAGGG
Organism: Cephalophus harveyi; assembly: GCA_006410635.1. Classification (NCBI taxonomy): domain Eukaryota; kingdom Metazoa; phylum Chordata; class Mammalia; order Artiodactyla; family Bovidae; genus Cephalophus; species Cephalophus harveyi. The sequence goes on from SJYT01041414.1 coordinate 382,580, forward strand.
GTTCTGTGGGTAAAGCATGTTAAGGTCTTATCTGAAGAAAAATAGAAATAATGAATAACTTTGACTATATCAGAAAAATTAATAGCAAGAGAAACACTAGAAATATAAAGGTCATTGCTAAGAATAATAATGCAATTTACAGTTTCCAGGCTAGCAGAAGTAGGGAGAAATAGAAAAAGAAAACTTTATCAAGCTAAGTGAAGTTGTTCAGTCGTGTCCTACACTTTGCAACCCCGTGGACTGTAGCCCACCAGGCTCCTCCGTCCATTGGATTCTCCAAGCAAGAATACTAGAGTGTGTTGACATTTCCTTCTCCAGGGGATCTTCCCGACCCAAGGATCTAACCCAGGTCTCCCGCATTGCAGGCAGATGCTTTAACCTCTGAGCATTCTAATGACAGCTGAAAAGTAGAAAGACAGGAACTTCCCTGATGGTCCAGTGGCTAAGACTCTGTGCTCTCAATGCAGAGAACCTGGGTTTCATCCCTGAGCAAGGCACTAGATCCTACATGCCACAACTAAAGATCCCACATGCCACAGCTAAGACCTGGCATGGCCAAATAAATAAACAAACAAATAAGTAAACAAATAAATGAGTGACCTGGCACAGTCAAATGAATAAATACAAAAGTAGAAACATATAAGTAAAAAAAAAAAAAAAAAAAGAAATAAGATGAC
>SJYT01041414.1:383450-427679 GCA_006410635.1 Cephalophus harveyi
AAAAAAAAAAAAAAATACGAAATAAGATGATATACATAGTATGCTAGTAATCACCATAAAATAAAGTTAGTAGATCCAACTCATCTGTTAAAGAAATGACTATCAGATTAAGAATTTTTTAATCCAATTACACATTGTTTACAAGTGACAGGGAAAATCTAAAATAAAACAACAACAACAACAAAAATACCAAGGAAAAAGTAAAAGAAAGCTAATATATCAATACTAAAATGAGACAAAATTTGAGGCAAAATAGAAAAATGAAGACAGATAATACATAATGCATAATGATTTTAAAAAGAACATATTCCACCAAAGAAATCGAATAATCATGAACTTCTATGCATCTAAGTATCTTGTCTCAAAATACATAAAGTAAAACCTGGAAGAGTTACTAGACAGTATTGATGACAAACATCCAATCACAGAAGAGTTGAGTGTACATCCCCCCCAAAAACTAGGTCACACAGGAAGGATATTGATTATTTGAACCACATAATTAAAATATTGATCTAACAGATAAATCTAGAAACCTGCTCCCAGTAAGCATGGAATATTCATTCTTTTCAAGCACACCAAGAACATTATAAAAATTGACTATGCACTAGGTCACAAAGACAGTATTGACAAAGTGTACATCCCCCCCAAAAAATAGGTCACACAGGAAGGATATTGATTATTTGAACCACATAATTAAAATATTGATCTAACAGATAAATCTAGAAACCTGCTCCCAGTAAGCATGGAATATTCATTCTTTTCAAGCACACCAAGAACATTATAAAAATTGACTATGCACTAGGTCACAAAGACAGTATTGACAAATTGGAAAGAACCCATGTCACACAGACTGTTCTCAATCAGTGCAACTATATTTGAATTCAACAGTGAAAGCAGTTTAAAATGCATTTAGAAAAGAAAAAACACACTCCTGAACAAAATGGATTAAAAAGAAATTGACAATAGAAATTTATGAAATATTTAAAAGCAAATGATGGTGACTATACTTCATGTTAAATTTGTGAAACATGATTAAAATCATATCTAGAGGAAAAATTTAGCTTTCAGTGTATTTATTTAAAACCAAGAAAGATTAAAAGCAAATTAATTCCCTAGCAGTCCAGTGGTTAGGACTCTGCACTTCCACTTCAGGGGGCCCAGGTTCCATCTCTGGTCAGGGACCTAAGCTCCCACAAGCCACAGGGAGTAGCCAAAAAAAATATTTTTATTCAAATTTAAAGATTAAAATTTTGCAAAGTAAATAAGTTCCTTGTCTAACTCAGGAAGCTAGGAAGTAGAACAAAGGAAGTAGTAAAGATGATAGGAAAAATTAGTGAAATAAAGTATTGTTGGTGTTGTTTAGTCACTAAATCGTGTCCAATTCTTTGTGACCCAACGGACCGTAACCTGCCAGACTTCTCTGCCCATGGGATTTCCCAGGCAAGAATACTGGAGTGGATTGTCATTTCCTTTCCAGGGGATCTTCCCAACTCAGGGATCAAACCCACATCTCCTGTTGGCAGGTGGATTCTTTATCACTGAGCCACCTGGGAAGACCCAGAAAAGTATTAGGGATGATTAAATCAAAACTTAAAACTAAAATATTAACAAAATAGATTTCAAACAAGGGGGAAAAAGATACAATAAATATTTGAACTCATAAAAAAAAACCTATGACCAACTTCACGACAATGATGACATGGACAATTTTCTATAAAAAACAGAAATTAAGAAAATTGACAAGAAAAACTTTTAAAATTGAATAAACCAAAAAGTCTCTAAAATATTATATATATATATATATATATATATATATATATATGTAATAGATTAGTCAAAAACTTCTCCATCTTCCCAAAGATACCAAGCCCAGTTACAGAAGCAAGTTTTGGAAAACCTTCAAGAGATAGGTAATTCCTATTTTACACAAAACATTTCAGAGAACTGGGAGATGGGGGACTATCTTCTCACTTCATAAGGCTTGTGTGATCTTACTGCCAAAGATAGACCCCAAAAAATCACACTTCAAACTTAGTTATTAATATGAATTTTTAGAAATCCTAAATAAAACAGAGACAAATCCATTTCAGCAGAATATAAATATATGACTTTCCTGCTATCCCAGAAAGACAAAGAAACTCAATATTAGGAAATCTGTTGGTACTATTCAACATATTAGCAGATGTAGAAGAAAATATTGTACCATCATACAAAAAGAATCACAAAAGCATTCAATAACATTCAGGGTCCATTTGTGATTTTAAAAACTCTTAGCAAAATTCAAATAGAATATAATTTCCACAACTTAATAAAAAACATATCAAAAGCTGCCAGCAAACATTATAATTCATGATGAAATTTTATACTCCTTCCCAATGAAATCAGGAAAAAGATCAGAGTGATTCATGGTTCAGATGGTAAAGAATCTGCTTGCAATATGGGAGACCCACGTTCGATCCCTGGGTTGGGAAGATCCCTTGGAGAAGGGAATGGTAATCCACTTCAATATTCTTACCTGGAGAATATCATGGACAGAGGAGCCTGGTGGGCTGCAGTCCATGGGGTCACAAAGAGTCAGACACGACTGAGACTTTCATTGGCAGCACTATTCAAAATTGTACTGGAAGTCTAGCTAATTCTAGAGAGACAGAGGTAGAGAGAACTAGAAAGGAAGCTATAAACAAATTTATCATTATTTGCAAATGATATGCTTATCTGCATAGCAAAATACTACATAGATGCTCATGGGGTAAGTAAAGGAATGAGTGAACACAATTCGGTTCTACTGGATCAGAGAGAAACAGAGGATTTTAGATCCCTGGAAACTCAGAGCCGTGGGAAGCCAGCTCCCCTTTTCATTAGATCACACAGTGAGTATGCGTGCACGTGTGCTAAGTCACTTCAGTCGTGTCTGACTCTTTGTGACACTATGGACTGTAGCCCACCAGACTCCTCTGTCCATGAGATTCTCCAGGCAAGAATCCTGAAGTGGGTTACCATGCCTTCCTCCAGGAGATCTTCCCAACCGAGGGTCCGAACCCAGCTCTCCTGCTTTGCAGGCAGATTTTTTACTGCTGAGCCACCAGGGAAGCCCAGATCACACAACTCTGCCCCTCAAAAGTCAGGAAAAAGACTTTGAATCACAGATATTTTGCATTCATTTTGGTTTCCAAATATTGTATGGAAATATCATTATCTTTGTTTCTGAGGTGTTTTTTGTTGTTGTTGTTTGATGTCCTCTTAAATTCTGGGAGTGTCTCACTCTCCTCACCCGGTCCCGGCAGAGGCTGACGGGTCCTTGCACATTGACGCTGCCCTCCCCGCCCCCAGCCAGTGGATATCAAGCCTCAGGGCTGAGAGGCGCCGGATCTATTAAGGGATCCCCTGCTTGAGCACCTCCCACACATGTGTCACTGCTGTCGTTCAGTCAGTCAGACGTGACAAGACAAGGCTGACAGCCTTCCTGTCTGAGTCTGAGGAGGTGGGAGGCGGAGTTGTGCCCGTGAGCCAATTTCACACCAAACGCAAGGGGGGCTGGGGCAGGTGCTTTTGACTGCTCAGCTGAGCAGCCTTCTCAGAAGCACCAGCCCTCTCCGGGGGACACAGCCCGCAGGGCTACCATTCCACCATCTTCTGAAAAACAGCTACACTCACACAGACCCCCAGAGTCCCCAGCTCTCCTCCATCCTCTCCAATCTTAGTCCTGGAAGCCGACATTCACGCAGTCCTCACTGAAGCTAAGGAGGCAGGCGGTAGATCTTAGGCGAAGAGCAACCTCCATTCAACTTCCACCTTTGCCACTGACCAGCTATGTGACCTTGGGACCCTGATGCTGAATTGTTTCTGAGCTTCTGTTTCCTCCTCTGGATAAAAGAGATTCAAACACCTGCATCCAGCGTTCACGAAAGGATTACGTGGGGAAAACACCCATAAAGTGCTTGGCACGGCGCCATCCACATGCTGTTCTCTGCGAACAGTGGCTGTTGCCGTCAACAAACATGTCATCAACAGTGTTGAATAAAGATACAAGCCATATGATGTGGGAGGGAAGCAAAAGGGGCCATCGTGTTGCTATAACAGGAGAGTTTTGTGGAGGAGGCAGTGCCGGATGTGGGTTAAGGGAAATGAGAGGACCTGGCAGGCAGGGGAGCCGAAAGAACACTCTGGCTGAAGGAACATGTGAGCCTCTAGGACCTAAGAGGCAGAGTGGAGTGGGGGGAGCGCAGGAAGGTGGAGGGACACTGTGGGTGGTTAGACAAGAGGCTGAGGGTCAAGTGAGGGGCTTATGATGCCATGCCAAGGAACGGCATGAACAGTGGGCAGCCAATGCTGTTCTGGAGGAGTATAGTGCCATGAGATGACTTGGTGGCCATTTGGAGGACTGTCTGGATGGGAGACTCTCTTACTTGCCAGCCACACCTCTCTTCCTCCTTAGATGGTGGGCTCCTGCAAGGCAGGGACTGGTCAGATCCTTCTCATGCTTCCCCACTGGCCAGCATGTGCCTCAATTCAGTGCCCAGTGAATGAATGGAGGCTTGCTTTCAGAAGGCCTGAAGTACTGTTCCCTGATCCCTCACTCACTGCAAGAATGATGTCAGAATAGTGTGTTAAGCACTCAGTCATGTCTGACTCTTTACAACCCCATGGACGGTAGCCCGCCAGACTCCTCTGTCCATGTAATTCTCCAGGCAAGAATACTGGAGTGGGGTGCCATGCCCTTCTCCAGGAGATCTTCCCCATTCAGGGGTCGAACCCAGGTCTCCCACATTGCAGGCAGATTCTTGACTCTCTGAGCTACCAGGGAAATCCCCCGCAGGGCTGGATCCAAATCAAATGCAAGAAGGAGGTAAGCTTACTCACTAAGAGGGAGGAGGCCTGGTCTGGTTCACTGGATTTCAGAACACTAATTGGCCTGACATTTCTTGAGGCAGGATTTTCAGCAGATGGAGAAGCTTCTCTTTCCTGTTGGCCAATGTGCTTCTGCTCTCTAAGGGCTCTCTCCTACACAACAGTGTGATGGTTAATGTAATGGAGCAACTTGGCTGGACCAGGGGTGCCTAGATATTTGGTCAAACATTCTTCTGCATGTCTCCATGGGGGCGTCTTGGGATGAGATGAACATTTAAATCAGCAGACTGGTCCAGCATGTTGTCCTCCCCATGATGGGTGGGTCTCATCCAGTCGGTGGGGCCTGAATAGAGCAGAAGGCTGACCCTCCCTCGAAAAAGAGAGAATTCCTCCTGGCTGACTGACTGCAGATGGGATTTTTCCTGCCTTCAGACTCAAACTCAAACACTGGCTCTTTCCAGATCTTGAACTCTCAGATCCAGACTGAAATTAACCTATGAGGCTCTCTGGAGTCCCCAGCTTGCTGACTCACTTTGCAGACTGTGGGACTTGTCAACCTCCATCTTTAATCACATGAGCCAATCCCTTATGATAATATTGGAAGTGTGTGCAAGTGCATGTGTATACCATATACATGTACCACTGAGTGTGTGTGTGTGTGTGTGTGTGTATGTAAAATATACATATTGAATATGGGCTTCCCTGGTGGCTCAGATGGTGAAGAATCTACCTGCAGTGCAGGAGACTTATGTTTGATCCCTGGGTGGGGAAGATCCCCTGGAGGAGGGCACGGAAACCCACTCCAGTGTTCCTGCCTGGAGAATCCCATGGACAGAGGAGCCTAGCGGGCTACAGTCAATGGAGTCACAAAGACTTGTACACACAACTTAGCATGCATGCATGTGCATGCGAGTGTGTACATTATATGTATGTGTGTAAATATGCTACTGCTTCAATGTCACTGGAGAACCCTAATGAACAGAGACAGTCAGGCCGACAGCTACTGCCCAAGACTAGAAGGGCACAGGATAACAGCCTGGGAAACTTATGCCCTTGGACTTAGAGGACATCTCTTTTTCCTACTCTCCAGACCTACTCTCCCTGGTGGTGGTTTTTCCTTGCGTTGTAGCAGTAAGATTAACCCTCGTGGATATGAAGCTGTTCAGACCTCAGAAGATTAGAAGAAAGAAAACCACCTACAGGGTGCAACCAGTTTATTTGAAGTCTGCATCAAGGTTTGGGTATCAAAATCTCGACTACTTGGGGGTTTCCCTCAAGGTCCAGCAATTAAGAATCTGCCTTGCCATCCAGGGGACAAGGATTCGATCCCTGGTCAGGGAACTAAGATCCCACATGCCCCAGAGCAACCAAGCCCAAGAGCTGCAACTACGGAAGCCTATGCACCACAACTAAGACCCAACTCGGCCAAAAGAATAAATGAAAGTGAAAGTGTTTAGCTGCTCAGTCATGTCCGACTCTTCGCAACCCCATGGGCTGTAGCCCACCAGGCTCTTCTGTCCACAGAATTCTCCTGTCAAGAATACTGGAGTGGGTTGTCATTTCCTTCTCTGGGGATCTTCCTGACCCAGGGATCAAACCCGAGTCTCCTAAATAAATATTAAAAAGGGGGGACAGTTAGTTTGTCTCTATGTCAGAGGTATTTCTTAAATAACGCTGCAACATCTCTCACTCCCATGTTACTCATGCAAGGTGACTTCAATAGTCATCCTTCTGATGGGCAGGATCTATGCTTCCCACCCCCTGAAACTAATCGGGTTTAGGGACAGCTCCAACCACCAACCAGACTTCAGTGCAAGTAATGCTGTGTGAGCCTGGATCATAAGAAGGATAACGCTTCCACCCTATTGGTGCTGTTTTGAGAAAGTTCACTCTGGAGAAGTTAGCCATCATGCTGTCAGAAAGCTCAAACCAGCCCACAGGGAGAGACCATGTGGAGAGAAACTGAGGCCCCCAGCCAACAGTCAGCAGCCACCACCTGACATGTAAGTGAATGAGTCTTTGGAAGACCTTGGGAATCTTAGTCTTCACACAGGATGAGGTCCCTGGGTCCTCAGATCGTCATACTACCATCTCGTGGCATTCCATCATGGGGAAGAGGAGAGTTGACAGGAGGAAGGAAAGAAGGAAGGGAGGGCAGGAGGGAGGGAGCAGGCAAGATTGCAGCCCAAAGTAGCTGTGGATAAAAGAGACTGCTCTTTGCCTTCCTAAAGGGTATTCACCCCATTCTTGTATGATGAACGAGTCTCTGCCTGCCCTAATGACAAGGTCAGCCTGGTCAGACAGCAGCACCGGGATTGTCAGGAAGGTCTTTGTGTTCTAATGACCATCCTCCCGCGGCAAAGCCAAGCGGGCCTAAGAGTGCTGGCAGCCTGGTCCAGAGTGTTCAGCTGGAGCTCTGTGCATAGAGCAAGCCTCACTCGCTAAGCCCAGAGTCCATTAGGGAAAGAAGAGGATTGTTGGAGCCCCAGGACATGATCAGGACAAGAGGATTACAATGGGTTGGAAGCCGAACCACCTAAAGACATGTGTCACGGGCAAGTGGCAGGCACAGGAACCCTGGGTCTTAGAGGAGTGGATTTGACGGGCTGCAGGCAATGCCTCTGCCCTCCACCCCTCCAGCTGCCCTGCTTTGAGTGGCTCATGTGGCCATGCTGGTGATGAAGCACCTACCATGGGTAGGCAGCAAGGGCCCATGTTACCCACATCATCTGTAGGTGTGACACAGGGTGGGGGTTCTCAGGGGTGGGGTTCTAGTTCACTCTCAGTGAAGAAGAAAGTGACACAATCATGTTAGTTGGCTGAACCAACTCTTCCTGTCCCCTTTTCAGCCCTTTCCAGGGCCCCTTCCCCAGGAAGTATCTTACCCACCTGTGACTTGGCACCTGCCAGGGGACCAGCTGGCCAAGGTCATGCTTCAGTGAAGCCTCCCGGCTCAGTCCCTGACTTAGACACTGGAGCCAACATTGGCCCATCTGACTACACTCACAGCCAAGCAAATGAAAGCCTGGCCCTTGCAGCCCTGAATCAGACGCCTTCCTGTTATCAAAGCAGGTGGAGTCCATGGAAGCCTTAGCAGGTGCTGACAAGCAGCCCAGAAGCCAGCCCATGGAGAGGATCCAGGTTGCCTGATCACAAGACCACACGGTAGATGTATTTCCATGAGCCCCGCCTCTCCTCTGATGAGTGGGACTCAGCGGGCCCAGGAGTGGTGGGGGGAACACTCGCTCATCCCAGAGGTCTCCACTGAAGGAAGTTCTTCATGGTTTCTCCTTCCCAGGCCCTCAATGCTTTGTCATACCTATCACGGTCATTAACACAGAGTACCCCCTGAAAGACTTACTTAGACATCTCTTAATATGAGTCCTCCCATTTATTCCTTTGGGCTTCCCTGGTGACTCAGCTGGTAAAGAATCTTCCTGCAATGTGGGAGACCTGGTTTCGATCCTCACATTGAGATGATCCCCTAAAGAAGGGAATGGCTACCCACTCCAGTATTCTGGTGCAGAGAATTTATTCTTTTAGAATCCTGGCTCCCAGCATGTCCCAGCCCCGCATTCTGAATTGATGATGCAAGCAGAGCGTTGGCACAGCAGCCCCATTCCACACACCCCTGATCCTGGAGCTGGACGTGGCAGGTACCCACCAGCATGCTGCCGACAGCCAGAGCTGGACCCCTGGGACAGCTGTGTCACCCAGGAAAGTCTTCAACTCAGCCTCATATCACATCTTGGAGTCAGGAAATGTGTGGCACCAAGTCAGCTTGGCTCAGCTGGAACTACGGTTCTCAGATTTCCCTTTCCTGTGTGTTTCCAAGTTCAGGGCAATGCAGTGCTAAGTCACTTCAGTCCTGTCCAACTCCTTGCAACCCTATGGACTGTAGTCCACAAGGCTCCTCTGTCCATGGGATTCTGCAGGCAAGAATACTGGAGGGGGTTGCTGTGCCCTCCTCCAGGGGATCTTCCCAACACAGGGATCTAACCTGTGTCTTCTGAGGCTCCTGCATTGTAGACAGATTCTTTACCACTGAGCTACCAGGGGAAGCTGGCAGTGGCAGGTACCCACCAGCATGCTGCCGACAGCCAGAGCTGGACCCCTTCAGGCCCTGGGACAGCTGTGTCACCCAGGAAAGTCTTCAACTCAGCCTCATATCACATCTTGGAGTCAGGAAATGTGTGGCGCCAAGTCAGCTTGGCTCAGCTGGAACTACGGTTCTCAGATTTCCCTTTCCTGTGTGTTTCCAAGTTCAGGGCAATGCAGTGCTAAGTCACTTCAGTCCTGTCCAACTCCTTGCAACCCTATGGACTGTAGTCCACAAGGCTCCTCTGTCCATGGGATTCTGCAGGCAAGAATACTGGAGGGGGTTGCTGTGCCCTCCTCCAGGGGATCTTCCCAACACAGGGATCTAACCTGTGTCTTCTGAGGCTCCTGCATTGTAGACAGATTCTTTACCACTGAGCTACCAGGGGAAGCTGGCTTCCAAGTTGAGGGTGGCATGAGATGCATGAGACTTGGGAGGCAGAAAGACTTCAGGCAGTCTTGCCATTCACACATAAGCGTCTCTCATTGGCTGACGTGGGGGAGCACCTGGCTTACCTCCTCCAGATCCTCCTAGCTCTCTTCCTTCCATTTTTCTTTGTCTTGGGCCAGGTGTGTGTTCAGCTTGGCAATAAAGGATGCCAGCTTCTCCCCCACATCACCTGTGTCATCAAGACTGGAGGCCACAAGAAACAGACACAATCAGCAGTGTGCTGCTACGTGTCGGACAACCTGCTCTCCGGGTACAGTTCCAGAGTGAATCTTGGTTGACATTGTTTACAATGACAATAACAAGCAAGACAAAAGTGAAACAGCGAAGATGGCTGAAGAATTTCACCTGCTCTTCTGTGTTGTAACTTACGTCTTTGCTAGGTTGAAAAGCAGCTTTGAATACCAAAGGAGTATTTCCTTTACCCACAGTGTAACTGCTACAAATATTAGACGCTTTTAAGTTTAATTTGTTTTATTCATGTTCTGTCCATCAGCGTCTTAGGTCAAGGCAACTATTATAAAATAATTCATCAAGGCCTGACTTGAGTATTTGCCAATTTCAATCATATAAATATCCCCACAGGGCTAATTGCAAGCTACCAACACGACACCACCAAACGCGAAGTTGGGAAAAGGAGTCCAGTAGCATACCTCTAGGAGAAGGCAATGGCAACCCACTCCAGTACTCTTGCCTGGCAAATCCCATGGATGGAGGAGCCTGGAAGGCTGCAGTCCATGGGGTCGCTAGGAGTCAGACACGACTGAGCAACTTCACTTTCACTTTTCACTTTGATGCATTGGAGAAGGAAATGGCAACCCACTCCAGTGTTCTTGCCTGGAGAATCCCAGGGACGGGGGAGCCTGGTGGGCTGCTGTCTCTGGGGTCACACAAAGTTGGACACGACTGAAGCTACTTAGCAGCAGCATACCTCTATATAGTATTTCCACCACACAGATAAAGTTGATGTAAATTATTCCAAAAGCATAGGTAATAGGTCATAGCCTAATAATTAGGAAGCAATGAGCTTTATTTTTAATGCAATTTATTTAGTTGTAAGTTCATCTAATTTAATTTTTATAATCACTGTGTTTAACAACTGCATCACAGAATTCCTAAAAATTTAATAACCAGCTCTCACAAGACAGTCTTACAAGCTCTGGCACGTCACTGGTTCCAGTTGTCTTCATGGTTTCCAACTTGTCTTTGCTTTCCCCAAGTTCACCTCCAATTCTCCTTTCCACCAGTCGGCTCTGCTGGCTGCAAGTGACTTCAGATCCAATGCACACACAGAAGCAACAACCTTACACGAGGTCTTAATTGGTTCCCACAATTGTATAAAGGCAACTTCCTATAATATATCTCTATTTCTAGAAAACTCAACTTTTCAGCTTCTATGATTGAGTCCTGACTGACATAGAAATAAGGGGAATTCGTGAAGCCACAGAAGATACTGGCCACCCCTGAAGTAAGCTCCAGGGATCTGTGACCATTTCTCAATATTTTGAGGGTGCACCCATCTTCAAAGCCACAGACATCCCCATCTTCGAAGCATGTCAGACATCCCCACACATCCCCAAGAAAGCACACACTCTCCCTACAGGCCTGGGATGGAAAGATTCAGAATCCGGGCTTGGACCATTATTCCCAGCCTGGCAGAGCAGCCAGGGCAATAGGGACAGGGTGATCTAAGACAAGCCCTGAGAAGCTGTCTCAGCAGCAAAACTGACTAGGCCTCAGGTGGTTGGGCCCCAGTGAACCTCTGGGGTGACCCAAGATGCTAAGATGTAAGGGGAACACAGCCAAGAGGTCTTATAGCTACTAATCAGGGCAGAAGGGTTGTCCTTGGTTAGCACTTATTCACTCATTCATTCATTCATTCATTCATTCACACATATCCCTTTTGGTGCCAAGCAAGCCTTGGACTGGACTCTGGGGGCACAGCGATAAAAAAAATAGATGCTTAAAAGAGACACAGATGTATTGAACAGTCTTTTGGACTCTGTGGGAGAGGGTGAGGGCGGGATGAGATGGGAGAATGGCACTGAAACCTGTAAAATATCATGTGTGAAATGAATCGCCAGTCCAGGTTTGATGTATGATACAGGGTGCTCAGGGCTGGTGCACTGGGATGACCCAGAAGGATGGGATGGGGAGAGAGGCAACCCATCCCAATATTCTTGCCTGGGAAATTCCATGGACAGAGGAGCCTGGCGGAATCCAGTCTACGGGGTTGCAAAAGCCAGATATGACTGAGTGACTGGGCACAAGCACAGACTCAGTTAACAGCACTGTGTCAACGTCAGTGTCTTCCTTTTGACAGGAATACTGAGTTACATAACATGCTAGCATCAGAGGAAGTGGGTGAAGAGTACAGGGACTGCCTGTACTATCTTTACAATTTTCGTGTAAACCCAGAATTACTCCAAAATAGGTTTTATTTTAAAATGTGGAAAGAAAAAAAAAAATAGACACCCCCTGACTTTACCCACCCACCAAGGCCAGAAACAATCAGATGGAAAACAGGCCAGAGCAAGACAAGGCTTCATTTCTAGGAAGGGGGTGGGGGACTGAGTTATTCACTAGAGCTTGGAGAAGAGACCAAGCCCAAAACTTGAACAAAGACTCAGGCACTGGGCTCAGGAACTAATCAGAGCAGGAAAATGGAGACTTGAAGGGTCAGGGCCTCTTCTTGGCTTCTTGTAAGTGCAACGGGATACCTGATCAGGCAGAATTGAAACATTTCTAGCGGGGAGTGAAATTTAAACGTTGCAGTTACTTCTCCATGTAGGTGAATTGTTCTGGGAAAACTCCCCTGGCCCCTGTATAAAATATAAAACCCATTGCCTTTCAAGGGAGGCCTGCAACTGGACAGATTTCTGGCTAACACATTGACTGTTGCTGCCAGCACTCCTTGGCAAGCGGAAGGTGTCTTGGAGATTGGCTCCTGGGGAAGCTTCTCAGCAAATATGCCAACGTTGCCCTCTTCCACTGTGAGATCCAAACCTTTCAGAGTCTTTGTTGATCCTGACTAAGATCAACCCGCAAGAAATGGTACTGCAAGGCTGAGAGCCACCCTAAGGGGATGGGGCAGCCTAGAGTGGTGACCCAAGCTAGTGCGAGAGAGTGTTGGTCTTGTCACTGTGTTTGGCTGAGGCTAACAGAACCCTCACTACCAGCCCACCATGTGACAAGGATGTGGTTAAGAACACGAGGATGAACCAGAGAACTGTTGGCTCAGGAGTCCCACTGTGGAGTGCCTTGAATCCAGAGCAGCACAAAGGAAAGAGGATCTTTCCTGAGAATGACTTGATCAGTGGAGGGATCTGAACCAGCAAGTGGAACAGTACGAGCAAGGACAGGAGAACATTGCCTTGCGCCAGACCAGTTTCCAACAACTATTTTTGTGTTGCAACAGCAACAATGGCAGCTGATACCAGCCTGTCTGTTGGTAGATTGGTTGTGGTTCCTAGTTCTATCAATCAGCACAAGCATCCAGAAGCCAGACTGACCATTTTGGACGGAGTGTACTCTGAGTTGTCTTTTATAATCCCAAAACCCTGAGAGATTTGCTAAGATTTTTTTTAAATATGGCAAGCAGTGGGCTAAAACCTATTTTTAGTTAAAAATATGAAATGTGACCAAATTCACACCCACACTTAGGAAGCTGAGCATCTCAGTTGTAGAAACTCATCTCAACTCACTTCAGAATACTTCCTTGATCAATCTCCACTGCTTTGTCTATCCCAGAAGGGTTGGCTTAGAGTTTTGAACCCAAGACTTTAAAAGCATACTTGATGTCTTCAAAATAAAAATAAGCACCATCAGTTGATGTCTATGGCTTGGAGGTGGAAGATGAGGCTGCAGATCAAAGAAGGTAGAAGAAGGGCTCCAGCTGTTGGCAGAATCCTCAAGCTGAGTCCTTGTTGCCATGGAAAGATGCCTCCTGGACTTCCAGAAGCATCTTTTTCAGGCACAACTCTGCTCTCTCTGGATAAACAAGGCAGCAGACACCTGGTCTTCTTAACTACTGCTGCCCAAAAGTGTCGGCCAAAGATTCACAGATTCTGAAGGTAATTGGTCTGAAAGAGTTTAGAGCAGATGGTGGGCTCCCTGAGGCAAGGAACTCCAAACCCTCTTCCTCCAAGTGCCCTCTTGTTTGTCCAAGGTCAGCCTCTCGGACATCCCAGGATGGATCTGCCAACTCAAGCCCTGCCATCTGCCTGGGTCTCAGTTAATCCATCAGGACCACAGGGCTGCCAGGACATCATCCACAGCTTATCCTCCAAGATAGGGTCAGGGGAAGGACACAAGGAAAGAGACAAGAACTTTGGAGTCAAACAGACCTGAATCCCTTTCCTAACTCTCTTCTCTCTTTCACACTAGCTCAGTGTGACTTCGGGCAGGACACATAACTCCTCAGTGGGCCCCAGTGTCCTCATCCTTTAGATGAGACAATACTAGTAACTACCTCATTAGCATCTTAACAATTGCATATGAAAATGCATGAGCTTAGTAGAGTCTGGCCTTAGAAGGCACTCAAAAACTGTGAGCTATTGGAATGTGCTCAACACTTCATTTTCAAATTCTCTCAAGATGGGACAATACTAGTAACTACCTCATTAGCATCTTAACAATTGCATATGAAAATGCATGAGCTTAGTAGAGTCTGGCCTTAGAAGGCACTCAAAAACTGTGAGCTATTGGAATGTGCTCAACACTTCATTTTCAAATTCTCTCACCCCATTTTCTGCTTGATCCTCAAAGCGATCCTATGAGGAAGATGAAGTATATATTTATTTTACTTTATTTATTTTTGGCTGTGCTGGGTTAACATTACTGCATGGGCTTTCTCTAGTTGCGGCGAGCAGGGGCTACTCTCTAGTAGTGGTGCATGAACTTCTCATTGCAGTGGCTTCTCTTGTTGCTCTAGAGCACTCGGGGCTCAGTAGATGCGGCTCCCAGGCTCTAGAACACAGGCTCAATAGTTGTGGTGCATGGGTTTAGTTGCTTTGCAGCATGTGGAATCTTCCTGGACCAGGGACAGAACCCGTGTCTCCTGCATTGGCAGGTGGATTCTTTACCACTGAGCCACCAGGGAAGCCCTCCTGAAGTATACATTTTTATTTCCAGTTTCAGATGGGGAAACTGATCAGTCCTGTGCCTGAGATCACAAAGAGTTAGTGACAGGGCCAGGACTGAAATCTACCCATGGCTGCTTTAAGTTATGTCATCACATTTTCACTTCTTCCTCCCGCCCAAGCCCTGAGCCTTCCCTCCACCCATCACCTTCTAAAAAGGATCAAGAGAGATGAAATCCCAAGGCTCTCATCATTGAATTCACTTTAGGTGACATTAAAGAAAGAGCTTTGAGGGATAAAGTGGCACAGCTTTTTGCCACCATTTTCCTTGAGAAGGGTTTCCATGGAGAAAGCTCCCATGTTTCTGGAAGGCCAGCCCCCAGGTCCCTCACTGGGGAGCAGCCATGCACCACCAGAGCAAGAGAAATAAATCTGCTTCCAGTCTGCTTTGCTCCAGTCCAGAGACCAGGAAGCACCTGCTGCTCCAGCCCCCCTGTGGAGGCTGTATGAGCATGTACTAGGCAGGATTAAGTGTGTTTGTGGGAAGGAGGCAGAAAGGCAGCTGCTCTCATGATCAAATGGGGGTCTTGTGTGTGCTCTAGGGAAGCCAGTGCCACTAAGGGAAGTTCTGCTCCCTGCACCAGAAGCTGGAGAGTGCCTGCTGGGTGACTGCTCAAGGAAAAGTGACTGTTTTCCATCTCTGTTCCCCAAAGAGGAATGGAGGCCTGGACCTACTGTTCTCATCAGTACCATGGAGAGCTGCCTACTCATGGGCCATTGAAGGGTTAGATAGCACCACCAATTCAAGGGATGTGAATCTGAGCAAACTCCTGGAGATAGTGAAGGACAGGGGTCACAAAGAACAGAACACAACTTAGCGACTGAATAGCAGCAGTGGAGGGCAGCTGGGCTCTCAGTCTGGCAGAAGGAAGGAAAGAGACAGAGAGAAGCGGTTATAGAAAGAAAAAAGCCAGAACAGAGTGAAAGACAAAGAAACAGAGAGGGTTAAAGAAGAAACAAAAGATAGTGAGGGGCAGAGAAGACAAACAAGCAGAGATAGAATACAAGCCATAAGGATAGACTAAGAGATATTCACAGAGAAAGAGAGACAGAGATTAAGACTGGGAGAAAAAGAGACAGAGAAGAAGATGGAGATGGAGGTGCAGATGTGACTGGGGTGGGCGTGCATGTGGGGATGGGAGTGGAGGGTTAGAGATGGGGATAGAGAGATGTGAGAGGGAGGTCACACTGAGTAAGGACTTGGATAGAATTTTAAATCTTAGGTTTAAGTCTCAGTTCTTAATAAAACATCACAAATAAGAACTAGCATATATTGAGCACTTAACCTATGTGCCAGGTTAAGCACGTAAACTAAGGTCAGTACTTCCAGGCATGACAGGCTTTGATCTTCACAACACTACAAAGTGAGTACTGAAATTGTCCTAACTTTTCAGATGAGGACACAAACCACTCCAGCTAGGATTCCGCATTCAAGGACAGCCTCATGTCAACACTCTGTAACAGAACTAGGATCTTTCCTCGTGAAAGCCATGCATAGTTTTTGACTCTGTATGTTTCTGCTCAGTCATGTCCTGCTCTTTGTGACCCTATGGGCTGTAGCCCCCCAGGATCTTCTGTCCATGAAATTTTCCTTGCAAGAATACTGGAGTGGGTTGCCATTTCCTCCTCCAGGAGATTTTCTTGATCTGGGGCTCTAACCTGAGTCTCTTGCATCTCCTTCATTGGCAGGTGGATTTTGTACCATTGTGCCACCTGGAAATCCTGGCTTTTTACTACTGCCATTGAAAATGCATTCTACGTCCTTAAACATATCTATGAAGCAGCCAGCTTACAGACAACTCAGACTCATCTTTTCCTACTGCATTTAACTAAACAAATATTGAAATACCAAGATTGTTCTGGCCTCAGGACCTTTTCACTTGCTATTCTTCCTACCTAGAACTCTACTCCCCATATGAAGGAGTCTTCATTAATAAGACTTCTTCATTGCATTCAAATTATTTGAGTATCACTACTCAAAGTTCCAGCATCACTACTTCACTCTTTGAGTATCTGCACACAATCATTCTATACCCACTCACCAGAATAATCTTATTGGTTTATTGTTTTCTGTCTTTCCCATTAGAATATAACCACATCAGGAGAGAGACTCTATTCATACTTGAGTTTCTAGCTCCTGGAGGAAGGCACCCAATTAATATTGTTGAGGGTGGGTTTTTTGTTATTTGTTTTTTATCCCCATGACAAGTGGCTTTTTGGATCTCAGTTTTCCACCCAGGGATTGAACCCGAGCCTCTGCAGTGAAAGCACCGAATACTAACCACTAGGCCACCAGGGAACTCCTAGTATTGTTTTAACGAAAATTATAAATGAACTGTTCTTCCTGGAACCAAAGACTCTGGATCAGATGATGCCTAGGAGTTAAGAGCTTTAAGCAAGAAACTAAGCAAACAGTTCTCATTTCATCTGAGACCCATGCTGGAGGCTGCATGGGCGCTAAAAGGGATCTGATAATATTTTTTTTTTTTTTTTTTGGATATGAACCCCAGAAGGATCATGAGAAGTACCATGATGGAGACATCACAACATCTCCATCAAGCGGCCATTTCTAGTGGATGATGTGGTTAATTCACTACATTCTCGTAGTGGACACCATGGTATACTCCCCCAGATTCCCCCTACAGGCCAAGGCAAATACTCATTTCCTCAGCTTCTGGGAATGTTGGTGGTTGATGACTCTCAGATTTATTCTCCTGGAATTTCCCTCAGCAGAAGAGAGCAGTTTTATACAAGGTCACCCCGTCCTCCCCAGGGGATTATTGTTGCTGTTGTCATTTAGTCAACAAGTCATGTCTGACTCTTTGCGACCCCACAGACTGTAGCCTGCCAGGCTCCTCTGTCCATGACAAAACTACTGGAATGGGTTGCCATTTCCTTCTCCAGAGGATCTTCCCAATCCAGGGATCAAACCCACATCTCCTGCATGGGGAGGCAGATTCTTTACCGCTGAGCCACCAGGGAAGCCCCACCTCCCCTGCATTCAATGACTGGTCAATGTCAAGTTCCCAAGGGCCAGTGCCTTTGCCTCAATCCAAGACAGTGCTAAGGATCATCCTTGCTCCAAGGCTCCCTATGGGATCAGCCAAAAGGCTCATCAGAGCTCATCACAGCTCAACTCCTTTCTCTTCTCAGTTACCATTCCTTTGCCCCTCCCCCCAAGATATAGATGACAAAGACACTCCCTTATAAATTTTCAACATTCATAAATGTATCTCAGAGCCATGTCGCAGGGAATCCGACCCAAGGCACCATAATTGCTCACACATCATCCCAAGCGATCTCTGGGCAATAGCAAGGAGACTAATTCGTCCTCAGATTAATTATAATATAGTCCCTTTGGTGTCTTCCCATCCCTAGGTACTAGTTCCTTCTCCCAGAGCCACTCAAAACAAGTCAAATCACTCTCCTCCTAACCCAGCCTCTCAAATATTTGAAACTGGACATCATTACCACTTCCCTAGATGGAAGCAATCCTTTCATACTGTGCACATAAATCAAATCATCACAATGTAGATTTTAAATATCTTAATGATTTTATTTGTCAGCTGCATCTCAGTAAAACTGATAAAATGAAAGAAAATGGCCATCATTTTCTGAAACCCTCCAGTTATCCTCTCCAGGCTCATCGACCCCTCTTCCTTCAACCATTCTGACACTGAGCACACACATCTTCCTGCCTGCTCTTACAAATACCCCATACCCTCATGAAAGCGTGTCAACTACAAAAAAGAGAAACTCTGCCCCATGTCTGGAGAAGGCAATGGCACCCCACTCCAGTACTCTTGCCTGGAAAATCACATGGACAGAGGAGCCTTGTAGGCTGCACTCCATGGGGTCGCTGAGTCAGACACGGTTGAGCAACTTCACTTTCACTTTTCACTTTCATGCATTGGAGAAGGAAATGGCAACCCACTCCAGTGTTCTTGCCTGGAGAATCCCAGGGACAGGGGAGCCTGGTAGGCTGGCGTCTATGGGGTCGCACAGAGTTGGACACGACTGAAGCGACTTAGCAGCAGCAGCAGCAGCAGCCCCATGTCTATGGAGCACCCTTTCCCGCCCACCACAGCCACACAGTAGGGCCATCTTGATGCTAGAGGCCAAATCACCCTTGAGCTTAGATATGTATGGAGTTTTCCACCAGACACTTTTCTCTTTTGTTGTAAACTAAAAAATTTGGCCAAAAAGAATCTGGCTTTTATGTCACCCCACAGGGGTAGTAGCCAAGAATCTCACCAGTAGCAAAAACAATCTTCTTTTCTATCTCTGACTTTGGTTGAGTCGCAAATCTAATGGATATTGCACTGTTGGGGGGATAAAAACACATTGTAAAGCAGGCTATTGTCTTTAAGAGGGGGGAAAAATCTCATATTAACGGGCAAAACACATGTTACTATGGCTACAGTTTTTAAAAGATTCTGAGCAAGCCAAATGTCTTCTATTATTCATAAAGAAAAGATAATGTTTTGTCATCAACTCATGATGTGCCCTGCGTCAAGACGCAGTGACTTTTATCTGGATGTGTGGAAGGGAACGGCAGCTCGATGTATTTTGTCAGCATCATTAGCTGCTCTGGAGAGAATATTGAAACACTGGTGATTATGAAGCATCTATAATGCTGCAGACAAGTTCTTCTGACGTGCTAATTTTCTCCATGTTGTGCCATCTAACTCAGGGATCTGGGCTGTACATCAGCACCGCGGTAATGCAGTGATCAGTTCTAAGTGTCCCGCTTCCGCTAAGACAACAGGCTTGGAAAGGCCCCCCTCGCTGAGTGCACTGAAACTTGAAGGGCTGTTGACTATCTCAGGCTCCAAGATGCCAGACAGGAGTGGAGGAAGGGTATGGAGTGGAAGGGAGGGGCGCTTTCAGAGTATAGAAAGTTGCTTCAGAGGAGTATAGCCTACAGAAGGAAGCCAGAGGGGTGATATGATCAGAAAGGAGGCAGGGGCATTTCCCTGGTGGTCCAGTGGTTACGAATCTGATTTCCAATGCAGGGCAATTGGGTTCAATCCCTGGTAAGGGAACTAAGATTCTACATGCTGCAACTCAGCCCAGGAACCACGAATAGAGAGGCCATGTGCCTCAACAAAAGATCTCACATAATGCAAGGAGGATCCCATGTACTGCAACTAAGACCTGACATGGCCAAATAAATAGATACATAAGTAAATCTTTTAAATAATATAATCCGCTACATTTGTCTTTTTGAAAAGATCAATACAACAGACTAGATTTACCTGGCTCATTTTTCTCACACCAAGAAAGTTGGACCTCTAAGTCTATGATTACAGAAGAGGTCTGTGCTAGAAGTATAAAATTTGGAAGTCTTCAGTAAGTCTGGACATAAGAAAGGATGAGATCACCAAGGGTACAAGAATTGCTAGGAAAGGGAAGAGATACCAAGATTGAGCCCTGGGGTACTCCCACATATCAAAGTCTGGGAGATGGAGAGGAGCCAGTTAAGGAAATTTTAAAAGGGCTGTTGGTGAGATGAGGTGAAGCCCAAGAAAGCGTGCATCCTGAAACCCAGGGGGGAAAGGGCTTCAAGTGAAAGTGTTAGTCACTCAGTCGTGTCCAACTCTGCAATCCTATGGACTGTAGCCTGCCAGGCTCCTCTGTCCCTGGGGTATCCCAGACAAGAACACTTGAGTGGGTTGCCATTTCCTTCTCCATGGAATCTTCCTGACCCAAGGAGCAAATCTGGGCCTTCCACATTGCAGGCAGATTCTTTACTGTCAAGACACCAGGGAAGCCCTAAAGGGCTTCAAGGAAGGAAGGAAATCAACCAGTGGTTCTTGCAGCCAATAGGGAGACATAGAGTATTTGCATCCAGTCAAGAGACGTCAGGCCTGAACTGTGTTTTGGAAGGAAACCCAGATGTGATGTGTAGACCAATTTGGAGATAAGAAAAAGATGGACACAATTCAAACCACTCAATTCTAAAGGAAATCAATCCTGAATATTGATTGGAAGGGCTGACGTTGAAGCTAAAGCTGCAATACTTTGGCCACCTGATGCTAAGAGCTGACTCGTTGGAAAAGACCCTGATACTGGGAAAGATTGAAGGCAGAAGGAGAGGGGGTGTCAAAAGATGAGATGGTTTGATAGCATCACCAACTCAATGGATATGAATGTGAGCAAACTCCAGGAGATAGTGGGGAACAGAGGAGCACGGCGCGCTGCAGTCCATGAGGTTGCAAAGAAACAGACACGACGCACTGACTGAACAACAACAACGAAGAAGGATGCTGGAAAAACAAAGTTCAGTTTAATAACAAAAAACAGTTTTTTAAAAGGACCATTACAATGGCACCCCACTCCAGTACTCTTGCCTGGAAAATCCCATGGATGGAGGAGCCTGGTAGGCTGCAGTCCATGCTAAGGGTCAGACACGACTGAGAGACTTCCCTTTCACTTTTCACTTTCATGCATTGGAGAAGGAAATGGCAACCCACTCCAGTGTTCTTGCCTGGAGAATCCCAGGGAAGGGGGAGACTGGTGGGCTGCCATCTATGGGGTCGCACAGAGTCGGACATGACTGAAGTGACTTAGCAGCAGCAGCAACTTCTTTACTGTCTCTCAGTTCAGTCGCTCAGTCGTGTCTGACTCTTTGCAACCCCATGGACTGCAGCACACCAGTCCTCCCTGTCCCTCACCAACTCCTGGAGCTTGCTCAAGCTCATGTCCATCGAGTCAGTGATGCCATCCAGCCATCTCATCCTCTGTCATCCCATTCTCCTCCTGCCTTCAAACCCTCCCAGCATCAGGGTCTTTTCCAATGAGTCAGTTCTTCTCATCAGGTGGCCAAAGTATTGGAGCTTCACCTTCAGCCTCAGTCCTTCCAATGAAGATTCAGGACTGATTTCCTTTCGGATTGACTGGTTGGATCTCCTTGCAGTCCAAGGGACGCTCAAGACTCTTCTCCAACACCAGAATTCAAGAGCATCAATTCTCTGGTGCTCAACTTTCTTACTGCCTCTATTTGGCCCCAATTTATTCTTTATAAGGATTCTCGGCACTGCTCCCTACATTTGTCAAAAGTCTTTTAAAAAATAATGAATGTTGGGGACTGCTCTGGCAGCCCAGTGTTTAATATTTATCCTTCCAATGCAGGGGATGCTGGTCACTGATCGGGTGCTAAGATTCCACATTCCTGGTGGCCAAAAAACCAGAACATAAAACAGAAATAATATTGTAATAAATGCAATAAAGACTTTAAAAAATAATACCAAATTATTTTTATTTGTTATAAAATAAAGTCTGTGGGCAGACTTCTGTGCTGGGTCCCCTGAAGGAAGGGTTAAATGTTCCCAAGCTTGTTAGGTGTGTTTTCTTGGCTTCTTCAGCCCTGCTTTTACACGGCGCCCCCCTGCAAGGACCCTGCTCCATCTTTGCTGCCTTCTTTCACTTCTTGTAACTGGTTTGGTTCTCACCATGTTTGCTCTGTGACCTGTAAGGAAAACGGTCTCCTGGACAAACAGGCCAGAGATTTCACTGCTGTATGTCCCCTGGAAGTGCAGTTTTAAGGCATCATTAAAGTACCAGCCCGCAGGACATCTGTGTTGAGGCGTATCACACAGTCCGCTGGTTGTGTTGGCTGATGTCTGAGCCTTCATCCGGGAGAGTGCATCGCAATCCACTGAAGGTTGTATCCCGTCAAGATTCATTTGTTGGACTCCCCTGAGTGGTTCAGTGGTAAAGAATCTGCCTGCCCATGCAGGAGACAGGGGTTCGATCCCTGTTCCGGGAAGATCCCACATGCCACAGAGCGACTAAGCCCGTGTGCCGCAACTACTGAGCCCACATGACCTAGAGCCGGTGCTCTGCAACAAGAGAAGCAGTAAGAGGCCCTCTCACGGCCAGCCCCCGGCCTCCACAACTAGATCAACAAAGACCAGCACAGCCATAAATAAATAAGCAAATAAATTTTTTAAAAATATGTTCATTTGTTGATACCCTACCCCCCTCCAATGTTATGGTGTTAGGAAGTGGGCCCTTTGGGAAGTGATTGGGTGAAAGCTTTGCGACTGGAACTCATGCCCCTGTGAAAGGGGACTATCTCATTTAATTCTTACAATAGCTCTAAGATTAGGGAGCTTCCACTGTTATATTATCTTTTTGGAGATTAAGAAACTGAAATGCAAAGAAGCTAAATAACTTGCCTCAAATCACATGGCTGTGTGTAGTAGTTCCAGAACCTAGAACGGAGGCAGCCCAATTTCCAGGCCTTGTCCCTAACCAGACTTTAAAAAATAATACCAAATTATATGCATTGGAGAAGGAAATGGCAACCCACTCCAGTGTTCTTGCCTGGAGAATCCCAGGGACAGGGGAGCCTGGTAGGCTGGCGTCTATGGGGTCGCACAGAGTTGGACACGACTGAAGCGACTTAGCAGCAGCAGCAGCAGCAGCCCCATGTCTATGGAGCACCCTTTCCCGCCCACCACAGCCACACAGTAGGGCCATCTTGATGCTAGAGGCCAAATCACCCTTGAGCTTAGATATGTATGGAGTTTTCCACCAGACACTTTTCTCTTTTGTTGTAAACTAAAAAATTTGGCCAAAAAGAATCTGGCTTTTATGTCACCCCACAGGGGTAGTAGCCAAGAATCTCACCAGTAGCAAAAACAATCTTCTTTTCTATCTCTGACTTTGGTTGAGTCGCAAATCTAATGGATATTGCACTGTTGGGGGGATAAAAACACATTGTAAAGCAGGCTATTGTCTTTAAGAGGGGGGGAAAATCTCATATTAACGGGCAAAACACATGTTACTATGGCTACAGTTTTTAAAAGATTCTGAGCAAGCCAAATGTCTTCTATTATTCATAAAGAAAAGATAATGTTTTGTCATCAACTCATGATGTGCCCTGCGTCAAGACGCAGTGACTTTTATCTGGATGTGTGGAAGGGAACGGCAGCTCGATGTATTTTGTCAGCATCATTAGCTGCTCTGGAGAGAATATTGAAACACTGGTGATTATGGAGCATCTATAATGCTGCAGACAAGTTCTTCTGACGTGCTAATTTTCTCCATGTTGTGCCATCTAACTCAGGGATCTGGGCTGTACAAGGAAGGGAACGGCAGCTCGATGTATTTTGTCAGCATCATTAGCTGCTCTGGAGAGAATATTGAAACACTGGTGATTATGGAGCATCTATAATGCTGCAGACAAGTTCTTCTGACGTGCTAATTTTCTCCATGTTGTGCCATCTAACTCGGGGATCTGGGCTGTACATCAGCACCGCGGTAATGCAGTGATCAGTTCTAAGTGTCCCGCTTCCGCTAAGACAACAGGCTTGGAAAGGCCCCCCTCGCTGAGTGCACTGAAACTTGAAGGGCTGTTGACTATCTCAGGCTCCAAGATGCCAGACAGGAGTGGAGGAAGGGTATGGAGTGGAAGGGAGGGGAGCTTTCAGAGTATAGAAAGTTGCTTCAGAGGAGTATAGCCTACAGAAGGAAGCCAGAGGGGTGATATGATCAGAAAGGAGGCAGGGGCATTTCCCTGGTGGTCCAGTGGTTACGAATCTGATTTCCAATGCAGGGCAATTGGGTTCAATCCCTGGTAAGGGAACTAAGATTCTACATGCTGCAACTCAGCCCAGGAACCACGAATAGAGAGGCCATGTGCCTCAACAAAAGATCTCACATAATGCAAGGAGGATCCCATGTACTGCAACTAAGACCTGACATGGCCAAATAAATAGATACATAAGTAAATCTTTTAAATAATATAATCCGCTACATTTGTCTTTTTGAAAAGATCAATACAACAGACTAGATTTACCTGGCTCATTTTTCTCACACCAAGAAAGTTGGACCTCTAAGTCTATGATTACAGAAGAGGTCTGTGCTAGAAGTATAAAATTTGGAAGTCTTCAGTAAGTCTGGACATAAGAAAGGATGAGATCACCAAGGGTACAAGAATTGCTAGGAAAGGGAAGAGATACCAAGATTGAGCCCTGGGGTACTCCCACATATCAAAGTCTGGGAGATGGAGAGGAGCCAGTTAAGGAAATTTTAAAAGGGCCGTTGGTGAGATGAGGTGAAGCCTAAGAAAGCGTGCATCCTGAAACCCAGGGGGGAAAGGGCTTCAAGTGAAAGTGTTAGTCACTCAGTCGTGTCCAACTCTGCAATCCTATGGACTGTAGCCTGCCAGGCTCCTCTGTCCCTGGGGTATCCCAGACAAGAACACTTGAGTGGGTTGCCATTTCCTTCTCCATGGAATCTTCCTGACCCAAGGAGCAAATCTGGGCCTTCCACATTGCAGGCAGATTCTTTACTGTCAAGACACCAGGGAAGCCCTAAAGGGCTTCAAGGAAGGAAGGAAATCAACCAGTGGTTCTTGCAGCCAATAGGGAGACATAGAGTATTTGCATCCAGTCAAGAGACATCAGGCCTGAACTGTGTTTTGGAAGGAAACCCAGATGTGATGTGTAGACCAATTTGGAGATAAGAAAAAGATGGAAACAATTCAAACCACTCAATTCTAAAGGAAATCAATCCTGAATATTGATTGGAAGGGCTGACGTTGAAGCTAAAGCTGCAATACTTTGGCCACCTGATGCTAAGAGCTGACTCGTTGGAAAAGACCCTGATACTGGGAAAGATTGAAGGCAGAAGGAGAGGGGGTGTCAAAAGATGAGATGGTTTGATAGCATCACCAACTCAATGGATATGAATGTGAGCAAACTCCAGGAGATAGTGGGGAACAGAGGAGCACGGCGCGCTGCAGTCCATGAGGTTGCAAAGAAACAGACACGACGCACTGACTGAACAACAACAACGAAGAAGGATGCTGGAAAAACAAAGTTCAGTTTAATAACAAAAAACAGTTTTTTAAAAGGACCATTACAATGGCACCCCACTCCAGTACTCTTGCCTGGAAAATCCCATGGATGGAGGAGCCTGGTAGGCTGCAGTCCATGCTAAGGGTCAGACACGACTGAGAGACTTCCCTTTCACTTTTCACTTTCATGCATTGGAGAAGGAAATGGCAACCCACTCCAGTGTTCTTGCCTGGAGAATCCCAGGGAAGGGGGAGACTGGTGGGCTGCCATCTATGGGGTCGCACAGAGTCGGACATGACTGAAGTGACTTAGCAGCAGCAGCAACTTCTTTACTGTCTCTCAGTTCAGTCGCTCAGTCGTGTCTGACTCTTTGCAACCCCATGGACTGCAGCACACCAGTCCTCCCTGTCCCTCACCAACTCCTGGAGCTTGCTCAAGCTCATGTCCATCGAGTCAGTGATGCCATCCAGCCATCTCATCCTCTGTCATCCCATTCTCCTCCTGCCTTCAAACCCTCCCAGCATCAGGGTCTTTTCCAATGAGTCAGTTCTTCTCATCAGGTGGCCAAAGTATTGGAGCTTCACCTTCAGCCTCAGTCCTTCCAATGAAGATTCAGGACTGATTTCCTTTCGGATTGACTGGTTGGATCTCCTTGCAGTCCAAGGGACGCTCAAGACTCTTCTCCAACACCAGAATTCAAGAGCATCAATTCTCTGGTGCTCAACTTTCTTGCTGCCTCTATTTGGCCCCAATTTATTCTTTATAAGGATTCTCGGCACTGCTCCCTACATTTGTCAAAAGTCTTTTAAAAAATAATGAATGTTGGGGACTGCTCTGGCAGCCCAGTGTTTAATATTTATCCTTCCAATGCAGGGGATGCTGGTCACTGATCGGGTGCTAAGATTCCACATTCCTGGTGGCCAAAAAACCAGAACATAAAACAGAAATAATATTGTAATAAATGCAATAAAGACTTTAAAAAATAATACCAAATTATTTTTATTTGTTATAAAATAAAGTCTGTGGGCAGACTTCTGTGCTGGTTCCCCTGAAGGAAGGGTTAAATGTTCCCAAGCTTGTTAGGTGTGTTTTCTTGGCTTCTTCAGCCCTGCTTTTACACGGCGCCCCCCTGCAAGGACCCTGCTCCATCTTTGCTGCCTTCTTTCACTTCTTGTAACTGGTTTGGTTCTCACCATGTTTGCTCTGTGACCTGTAAGGAAAACGGTCTCCTGGACAAACAGGCCAGAGATTTCACTGCTGTATGTCCCCTGGAAGTGCAGTTTTAAGGCATCATTAAAGTACCAGCCCGCAGGACATCTGTGTTGAGGCGTATCACACAGTCCGCTGGTTGTGTTGGCTGATGTCTGAGCCTTCATCTGGGAGAGTGCATTGCAATGCACTGAAGGTTGTATCCCGTCAAGATTCATTTGTTGGACTCCCCTGAGTGGTTCAATGGTAAAGAATCTGCCTGCCCATGCAGGAGACAGGGGTTCGATCCCTGTTCCGGGAAGATCCCACATGCCACAGGGCAACTAAGCCCGTGTGCCGCAACTACTGAGCCCACATGACCTAGAGCCGGTGCTCTGCAACAAGAGAAGCAGTAAGAGGCCCTCTCACGGCCAGCCCCCGGCCTCCACAACTAGATCAACAAAGACCCAGCACGGCCATAAATAAATAAGCAAATAAAATTTTAAAAAAATATTCATTTGTTGATACCCTACCCCCCTCCAATGTTATGGTGTTAGAAAGTGGGCCCTTCGGGAAGTGATTGGGTGAAAGCTTTGCGACTGGAACTCATGCCCCTATGAAAGGGGATTATCTCATTTAATTCTTACAATAGCCCTAAGATTAGGGAGCTTCCACTGTTATATTATCTTTTTGGAGATTAAGAAACTGAAATGCAGAGAAGCTAAATAACTTGCCTCAAATCACATGGCTGTGTGTAGTGGTTCCAGAACCTAGAACGGAGGCAGCCCAATTTCCAGGCCTTGTCCCTAACCAGACTTTAAAAAATAATACCAAATTATTTTTTATTTGTTATAAAATAAAGCCTGTGGGCAGACTTCTGTGCCGGGTCCCCGAAGGAAGGGTTAAATGTTCCCAAGCTTGTTAGGTGTGTTTTCTTGGCTTCTCCAGCCCTGCTTTTACATGGCGCCCCCTGCAAGGACCCTGCTCCCTCTTTGCTGCCTTCTTTTACTGGGCTCAACCAGACCAAGAGGACATCCTCACACCAGTGCCATGTGGCACCATAATGGAGCCTGATGCAAAATCTACTCTCTTCCACAAAACTAGATTTTGAAAATGTTACTGATGCATTTGCTCTGTTAAAGCTGGAAGAGTGGAACTATAATAAATTCTGGATTGAGTAAAAATAAAATGTTTAAACTTAAAACAATGTTGTCAGTGTTAATACACCTACTTCTCTATTTTTCAATATTTAAATGAACCCTTTACAAGAACACATAAAAACACACACATCAGAATGCACATTTTCCCGTTGCCTTGGCTCCGGGATGGCTCGGCACCACACTGTCAGAGCTTGTCTCCGTGGAAAATTCTGAAATTTTGTTCACCATGGATTTTTTTTTTTTTTTGCCTTAATTTTGATTTTTTAAAATGTTCTTTCTTTTGGTTCCTGAGTTTGGAGGCACCCCTTACGTTTTTCACCCATGGCAAGTGCCTCACTCACCTCTCCCTGGCACCAGCCCCAGGGGGCCTGGGCAAAGAGCTAGGCGAGTCCTCGGCATGGCTGGAGTTGTGGGTGGATGTGGGCAAGTCAGAAGAAGCGGCTTTGGAAAAATCCTGAAAATCTTTCTATGCTGTAGCTAGGAGTTTAGGTTTAAACTGGTGGGTGACAGGGAGCCATTGAAGTATTTTAATTAAGAAAGGAACAGGGACAGATTTGTGTCTCAGAAAGATCACCCTGGGGACTTCCCTGGTGGCCTAGAGGTTAAGAAGCCTCCTACCAATGCAGAGGACATGGGTTCAATGCCTGGTCTGGGAACTAAGAGCCTACATGCCAAGGGGCAACTAAGCTTGCATGCTGCAACTGAGTCCTCGAACTCTAGCGCCCATGCTCCGTAACAAGAGAAGCCACCACAGTGAGAAGCCCGTGCACCACACCAGAAACCAGCCCCCACTCGCTGCAAGTAGAGAAAGGCTGTGTGCAACAATGAAGAGCCTGTATGCAGCAATAAAGACTCAGCCCAGCCCAAAGTTAAAAATTAACTAATTAATTAAAAAAGAAAAAGAAAGATCACCCTGGCTGCTGACCTGGAGACAAGGAGAGCTTCAAGAAGCCTGATGCGTTGATCACGTAAGAAGGGCCAGGGGCTGTGTGCTCGAGGGCTTGAGTCTGGGGTGGATGCCACGACCAGGGTTCC
The DNA here is from genome assembly GCA_006410635.1 of Cephalophus harveyi. Classification (NCBI taxonomy): domain Eukaryota; kingdom Metazoa; phylum Chordata; class Mammalia; order Artiodactyla; family Bovidae; genus Cephalophus; species Cephalophus harveyi. Next base: position 412,180 of record SJYT01041414.1, read on the forward strand.
CAGCACTAAGCAGCAGGAGGCTGAGTTGGAGCCAACCAGGGTACCCACCCAGAGTCTGGGAGGCTGCACCATGGCTGGCATCAGTGGAAGCTGGGTGTCAACCAGGGCAGAGGGCATGAAGGCAGACAAGTTAACCTGCACTGAAAAAAATCAAATGCCTCGGGCTTCATTGGTGGTCCAGTGGTTAAGAATCCACCTTCCCGTGCAGGGGACATGGGTTTGATCACTGGGTCCAAGAACTAAGATCCCATATGCCTCAGGGCAACTAAGTCCATGTGTCTCAACTACTGAGCCCTCACACCGCAATTGGAGAGTCCAAGAGCCACAAAGAAAGATCCCCCATGCTGCAATTAAGACCTAACACAGCCGAATTAATAAGTGAATATTTAAAATAAATAAATGCCCACACTGAGAAGTTGTGAAACCATCTTCCTTCTGCCCTGTCACTCAGAGTGGAGTTCAGAGGCCCTGGCAGAGTAGGACTCTATGGTCCTTGCTACCATGACCTCAGCCTGCCTTTGGAAAAGCTTTACCCCAAAATCAGCTTAATCAGAGAAGTGAGAAAATGCATAAGCAAAGGAAAACAGTTCAACAAGATTAAATAATAATAGTTGAGTCATTAAGCATAGTCAAGGACCTTTAGTTCTTCTCCAAGGGCTATGGATACTATTCTGAGCCATGTCCTGTGAACTGTCTTATAGATGCACCAGGTGGAGTAGTTAACGACATGATGACCAGGCTGTAGCCATGACTTAAGCTGCCACAATTCCCAGAGCTGGCCTCAAAGAAATGGGAAAAAACAGACCCTGGAACTGAAAGTTAACTGTACTTAAAAACAATCAAGATGACACTGATCAGACCACTGTATGACAAATTTCAAGATGACTATCAGCATTGACTGTGCTGTTTCTGCGTGTAGCCCTTTCCCTCCGCCTATAAAAACTCTCGCCCACTGACTGCCAGTCAAGAGAAGTCGGCCTTTGGACAAGAGTTTGCCCTCCTGCAAGGTGGCCAGACTCCAAAATATAGGAAACCTTCCCTTCCACCAACTTTGCCCCTTTATTGGCTTTAGAGCAATGAGCAGCCAGAGCCCCACATTCAGTAACAATTCTAGCAACTGAAATCAAACATGTAGTCTTCTCAATTGTATGGGAACCCCAGTAGGGGCAGATGAGGAACCAGAGGGCATCAGAGACAAGTAAACAGCAGACTCTTCACTTTTAATTTCCCATCACTGGCATCCAGTGGCACACATTTCATCCCAAGGACCTGGAGTGACCTGAGGCTCCCCCTGCCCAAGTCCTGTGAAAGTCCACAAAACCACACTGAAACCCTAATAAATAAACAATGTCACCAAAGGCAGCACCCAAGACATCAACTCAGTTGCTCCAAATGCTTTTGTTTATTTTCCTCTTGGCATAATTTTATACTTACCATCCTCCTCACCTATCCCCAAAGACAGAGACTCGGCTAAGATTTACCTTCAGATTCTGATCCAGGGAACTCCAGCCCAGGTCATAGGATGCTGGCAGTGACCCAGCCAGAAAAATCCCTGAAGATAGTCTTAAAGACGAGAGATATGTCACAGAAAGCCTTGAGAACAAATATGAAAGTGAAAGTCGCCCGGTCATGTCTGACTCTCTGTGACCCACAGACTGTAGCCTGCCAGGCTCCCTGTCCATGGGACTCCACAGGCAAGAATACTGGAGTGGGTAACTGTTCCCTTCTCTAGGGGATCTTCCCAACCCAGGGATCAAACCCAGGTCTCCCACATTGTAGGCAGATCCTTTAGCATCTGAGCCACCAGGGAAGCTCTGAGAACAAATGTACATAGTATCTTACTCATTACAGGCAAAAACTGAAACCAACACAAATGTCCACCAACGAGTGAACAGATAAGAGGAAACTGGGTCATTTGTAGAAATGTGGATGGATCTAGAGACTGTCATACAGAGTGAAGTCAGGACGAGAAAAACAAATACCATGTTTTAACACTTGTACGTGAAATTTAGAAAAACGGTGCAGATGAACCTATTTGCAGAGCAGGAGTAGAGATGCAGAAATACAGAAGGGACACGTGGACACAGCAGGGGAGGGAGGGGGTGGGACAAATTGGGAGAGTGGCATTGGCATATGTACACCACGATGTGTAAAACCAGAATTAATAAGTGAATATTTAAAATAAATAAATGCCCACACTGAGAAGTTGTGAAACCATCTTCCTTCTGCCCTGTCACCCAGAGTGGAGTTCAGAGGCCCTGACAGAGTAGGACTCTATGGTCCTTGCCACCATGACCTCAGCCTGCCTTTGGAAAAGCTTTACCCCAAAATCAGCTTAATCAGAGAAGTAAGAAAATGCAGAAGCAAAGGAAAACAGTTCAACAAGATTAAATAATAATAGTTGGGTCATTAAGCATAGTCAAGGACCTTTAGTTCTTCTCCAAGGGCTATGGATACTATTCTGAGCCATGTCCTGTGAACTGTCTTATAGATGCACCAGGTGGAGTAGTTAACTACATGATGACCAGGCTGTAGCCATGACTTAAGTTGCCACAATTCCAAGAGCTGGCCTCAAAGAAATGGGGAAAAATAGACCCTGGAACTGAAAGTTAACTGTACTTAAAAACAATCAAGATGACACTGATCAGACCACTGTATGACAAATTTCAAGATGACTATCAGCGTTGACTGTGCTGTTTCTGCATGTAGCTCTTTCCTTCAGCCTATAAAAGCTCTTGCCCACTGACTGCCAGTCAGGGGAAGTCGGCCTTTGGACAAGAGTTTGCCCTCCCGCAAGGTAGCCAGACTCCAAAATATAGTAAACCTTCCTTTCCACCAACTTTGCCCCTTTATTGGCTAGTTGACTGTGCTGTTTCTGCATGTAGCTCTTTCCTTCAGCCTATAAAAGCTCTTGCCCACTGACTGCCAGTCAGGGGAAGTCGGCCTTTGGACAAGAGTTTGCCCTCCCGCAAGGTAGCCAGACTCCAAAATATAGTAAACCTTCCTTTCCACCAACTTTGCCCCTTTATTGGCTTTAGAGCAATGAGCAGCCGGAGCCCCACATTCAGTAACAATTCTAGCACCTGAAATCAAACATGTAGTCTTCTCAGTTGTATGGGAACCCCAGTAGGGGCAGATGAGGAACCAGAGGGCATCAGAGACAAGTAAACAGCAGACTCTTCACTTTTAATTTCCCATCACTGGCATCCAGTGGCACACATTTCATCCCAAGGACCTGGAGTGACCTGAGGCTCCCCCTGCCCAAGTCCTGTGAAAGTCCACAAAACCACACTGAAACCCTAATAAATAAACAATGTCACCAAAGGCAGCACCCAAGACATCAACTCAGTTGCTCCAAATGCTTTTGTTTATTTTCCTCTTGGCATAATTTTATACTTACCATCCTCCTCACCTATCCCCAAAGACAGAGACTCGGCTAAGATTTACCTTCAGATTCTGATCCAGGGAACTCCAGCCCAGGTCATAGGATGCTGGCAGTGACCCAGCCAGAAAAATCCCTGAAGATAGTCTTAAAGACGAGAGATATGTCACAGAAAGCCTTGAGAACAAATATGAAAGTGAAAGTCGCCCGGTCATGTCTGACTCTCTGTGACCCACAGACTGTAGCCTGCCAGGCTCCCTGTCCATGGGACTCCACAGGCAAGAATACTGGAGTGGGTAACTGTTCCCTTCTCTAGGGGATCTTCCCAACCCAGGGATCAAACCCAGGTCTCCCACATTGTAGGCAGATCCTTTAGCATCTGAGCCACCAGGGAAGCTCTGAGAACAAATGTACATAGTATCTTACTCATTACAGGCAAAAACTGAAACCAACACAAATGTCCACCAACGAGTGAACAGATAAGAGGAAACTGGGTCATTTGTAGAAATGTGGATGGATCTAGAGACTGTCATACAGAGTGAAGTCAGGACGAGAAAAACAAATACCATGTTTTAACACTTGTACGTGAAATTTAGAAAAACGGTGCAGATGAACCTATTTGCAGAGCAGGAGTAGAGATGCAGAAATACAGAAGGGACACGTGGACACAGCAGGGGAGGGAGGGGGTGGGACAAATTGGGAGAGTGGCATTGGCATATGTACACCACGATGTGTAAAACCGACAGCTAGTGGCAAGCTTCTGCATAGCTCAGGGAGCTCAGCTCTGTGCTCTGTGATGGCCTAGAGGGGTGGGATGTGGAAGAAGTGGATGGGCATATGGATACATATGGCTGATTCACTTCATTGTACAGCAGAAGCTGACACAACATTGTAAAGCAATTATATTCAATTTTTTTAAAAAAGGAACAGTGATCTATGTATATAGTAGAACATGTCTCAGCAACAAAGTGGTGAAAACTTCTAATACGTGAACAACAAGAAGGAATCTCAAAAATATTGTGCTGCAAAAGACTCCATATTGTAGGATCCCATTTATGAGTTCAAGGTCAGGCAATGCTAATCTATGGTGATAGATTTCAGAGCAGTGGTAACCTGGGAGAGAGGAAAGGGAATGAGACAGGATATTGACTGCAAAGGGGCATGAGGGAAATTTCTGGAGTAATGGAAACATTCCAAATATTGATTTAAGTGGTGGTCACAGTAGTATATACACATTAAAAATTCATTAAGCTGGATAGTTAAGATTTGTGAATTTTACCATGCATAAATTATACCTCAATTTAAAAATACATAGAATGAATAATTTGAAAAACAAATGATTGATGTGTGTTTGCGTGAAGTATAAATCCATGTAACGATGTTAAAATGCAAGTTTCAGTTGAAACTTAATGCTATCGATCAACACTGCCCAAAGGAGTTTTCTTCAGGGGTAGGAATGATCTATATTTGCACTGTCCAACAGGGTAGTTACTTACTATATGTGGCTATTGGGTCCTGGAAATGTGGCAAGTGCAGCAGAGGAGCTGAATTTTTTCTGGAATCATGGCATGTGGGATCTTAGTTTTATATATATATTTATAGTTAACTAGGGGCTTCCCTGGTGGCTCAGAGGTTAAAGCGTCTGCCTCCAACGTGGGAGACCTGGGTTCGATCCCTGGGTCAGGAAGATCCCCTGGAGAAGGAAATGGCAATCCACTCCAGTATTCTTGCCTGGAGAATCCCATGGACACAGAAGCCTAGTAGGTTACAGTCCACGGGGTCGCAAAGAGTTGGACACGACTGAGCGACTTCACCTCACCTCAGAGTGGCAAAGACACCAATATTCAGAAAAAACTCTGAACCTTAAACCCATCCAGGTCAACAAGTGTTGAGAGACAGCCCTGCCCGTGCTCACGAACAGCCTGGGTGAAGAGCAGTGGGTTCTGCTGGGTTACACAACCTGGCTGCTTGGCACCTTGTCAGTTGCTTTTACACTGAAGATCTGTACAGGAGGTTGTTGTTCAGTCGCTAAGTTGTGTCTGACTCTTTGCAACCCTGTGGACTGCAGCATGCCAGACTCCCCTGTCCTCCACTGTCTCCCAGAGTTTGCTCAAATTCATGTCCATGGAGTCAGTGATGCCATGTAAGCATCTCTTCCCCTGCTGCTCCCTTCTCCTTTTTGCCTTCCATCTTTCCCAGTCTCAGGGTCTTTTCCAATGAGTTGGCTCTTCGTATCAGCTGGCCAAACTGTTGTAATTACAGCTTCAGTATCAGTCTTTCCAATGAATATTCAAGGTTGATTTCCTTTAGGATTAACTGGTTTGATCTCCTTGCTGTTCAAGAGACTCTCAAGAGTCTTTTCCAGAACCACAGTTCGAAAGCATCAGTTTTTCAGTGCTCAGCCTTCTTTATGGTCCAGCTCTCACATCTGTGTTGGAGGAGTCTCTGGACAGTTCCCTTGAGTCCTCGGCACCCCTCCACCTGCCACTCTGTAACAATGCTTCTTCCCTTTGGTTATCTGACTATCCCCAGTTTAGTGAGATGCCTATAAGCCTTAAATGAAGAGCTGACTGATGCAGCAACATCGTGATGCACAGTCTAAATTTAGACCCCATGCTCTGCTGGAGATGAAACAGCGTGTTTGGGTTTTAGTAATAGAATTTTAAAAGATGGGTCAATTATGTGTGTGTGGTCACCCAGCCCCTGAATACCCAGCTATTCTGGCTAAGAGCTATGACTGGACAGCCTCATACATCAGGAGTTGCATTCAGAAGCTAGAAACAGAAACTGGAAAGAAACATTTATTTCCCTCTCACATAAAAGAAGCCCTGAGATAAGCAGTATTGAAAGTTGTCTACAGTAGTTAAGACTCAAGATCTTCCATCTTTCTTCTGCACCGTCCTCAGAACATGGCCTCCATTCTCAAGGCCACTCATGATCCAGGGTGTCTGCTGGAGCTTTAGCCGCACATCTGAGCTCCAGGCAGAAATCAGGCAAGAGGAGAGGAAAGAAGAGGAAGCCTCCATCTTACCCTCTGTCAAAGCACTTTCTCAGGTTCTGCCCTCCCACTTCCGTTCCCAACCGACTGGCCACCGCTAGCTGCAAGAAAGCTCGGTCCTTTAGTTAGCCCCATTGCACACGGAATAGAATTGGGGTTCTGCTGTGAAGGTCAAAGAGGAGGATGGACATTGGGGAAGCAATAAGCGGTTCTTGGGACATCCCTGGAGGTCTACTGGTTAGGACTCCATGCTTCCATGGCAAGGCTCCTGAGCAAGGAAAATTGCTGGTCTGCTGCTTCAAATCTTTATCCCACCTTCTCCCTTTTCCCCTTCCTTTTCACTCAGCCCTGAATTTCCTTACTGCTTCCTAAGGAGGATGGGAGAAAGGCCCCCTCTAGACTGACATGTCACCCCAGACTGATGGCTCTGCAAGCAGGGACAGCCTGGTGCCCCTCAACCACAGCCCACTCGCCCACTGGATTCTGTCCACACATCACTGGCACTCAACACAATGTTTTGGACACATTAATGGGTGAACAAATGAACAGTTGAAAGGAGCCATCAGAACAGCTGAACTTGCTCTCTGAGAGATGCTCTCTATGCAAGGAAGAACCAAACTACGAAATGGACTTGTTTCAGGTCCACCCAGGACTACGTCCCAAAGAGGAAAGCAACCTGTAAAATATGTTTGTGCAGTAAAACAAATGAGCTGGGTGTCAATTACGTAGAAACAAGCCTCTAATGTGAACAATCAGAAGTGAGGAAAAATCAATGCACTTCTTCTCATTGTGTAGAAATGGAAAACAAGCTTCATTTGACTCCAGCCCCAGGGAGAAACTAGCAAATGAATGGTTCCTGTCAAGGGCGCCTGTGCTGCCTCTCTGCCCAGGGCCTGGCTCAGGAAGGTGACCGCTGGATGGGTTAGAGGGGTTCTGATTTTAGGCCTGAAACCCCCAAGTGAACACAGGGTGCACACATGTGCACACATGTGCACACACATGCACATCACGTGGAGGTATACATATGTGTCCTCATATACCTCGTACACAGACATGCATGAACACTATGCCTGCACATGCTGCATACACATGCACAAACATAAGCACGTCTGTCCACATGCATGCATGTACAAAGATGCCACATGTGTGTGCCCACACGGGTATATACACACATTCACATGCACATGTAAGTGCCTGAACACAGACGTCCGCACCCCTTCACTCGGATAGATCCTGACCTTTGGGTCCTCTGACACATCAGTCTTGAATTAAAGTACAGTGTTGTGTTGGGTCTGGTCTACTAATACAGGGAGAGATAGAAGGTTGCAGCCTTCCCAGGAATCTTCTAGTTTCTGTACTCTAGTTTCTTCTAGTTTCTGGCCACCCAAGGGGCTTCCTTCACTCAAGAACATTTAGACTTTTTTGGTTATAATTTTATTTATTTATGGCTGGGCTGGGTCTTCTTTGCTGCATGGGCTTTTCTCTAGTTGCAGAGCACGGGCTCTAGGGTGTACCAGTTTCAGTAGTTTCAGCTCTCACGTTCTAGAGCACAGGTTCAATAGTCGTAGCGCACGGGCTTTGTTGCTCTGTAGCATGTGGGTTCCTCCCAGACCAGGGATCGAATCCCTGTCTCCTGCACTGGCAGGCAGATTCTTTACCACTGAGTCACCAGGGAAGTCTAAGGACATTTAGACTTTTATTCCAGAAAAAGCATCTACTTCTGCTTTATTGACTATGCCAAAGCCTTTGACTGTGTGGATCACAATAAACTGCGGAAAATTCTGAAAGAGATGGGAATACCAGACCACCTGACCTGCCTCTTGAGAAACCTATATGCAGGTCAGGAAACAACAGTTAGAGCTGGAGATGGAACAACAGACTGGTTCCAAATAGGAAAAGGAGTACGTCAAGGCTATACGCTGTCACCCTGCTTATTTAACTTCTATGCAGAATACATCATGAGAAACGCTGGGCTGGAAGAAGCACAAGCTGGAATCAAGATGGCCGGGAGAAATATCAATAACCTCAGATATGCAGATGACACCACCCTCATGGCAGAAAGTGAAGAGGAGCTAAAAAGCCTCTTGATGAAAGTGAAAGTGGAGAGTGAAAAAGTTGGCTTAAAGCTCAACATTCAGAAAACGAAGATCATGGCATCTGGTCCCATCACTTCATGGGAAATAGATGGGGAAACAGTGGAAACAGTGTCAGACTTTATTTCTGGGAGCTCCAAAATCACTGCAGATGGTGACTGCAGCCATGAATTAAAAGACACTTGCTCCTTGGAAGGAAAGTTATGACCAACCTAGATAGCATATTCAAAAGCAGAGACATTACTCTGCCAACAAAGGTCTGTCTAGTCGAGGCTATGGTTTTTCCAGTGGTCATGTATGGATGTAAGAGTTGGACTGTGAAGAAAGCCGAATGCCGAAGAATTGATGCTTTTGAAGTGTGGTGTTGGAGAAGATTCTTGAGAGTCCCTTGGACTGCAAGGAGATCCAACCAGTCCATTCTAAAGGAGATCAGTCCTGGATGTTCTTTGGAAGGAATGATGCTAAAGCTGAAACTACAGTAGTTTGGCCACCTCATGCAAAGAGTTGACTCATTGGAAAAGACTCTGATGCTGGGAGGGATTGGGGGCAGGAGGAGAAGGGGACGACAAGGATGAGATGGCTGGATGGCATCACGGACTCGATGGATGTGAGTTTGAGTGAACTCCTGGAGATGGTGATGGACAGTGAGGCCTGGCGTGCTGCGATTAATGGGGTCGAAAAAAGTTGGACACGACTGAGAGACTGAACTGAACTAAACTGAAGACATACAGGCTTAGAAAACCACATACACATATTCACAGAAATCACACACTCAGGGTATTCACTTACATCAGTTTCCTATTACTAATATGGACACGAATTTGAGACAACTCCAGGAGATCGTGGAGGACAGAGTAGCCTGGTGTGCTGCAGTCCATGTGGTCGCAAAGAATCAACTCTACTTAGTGACTGAACAACAACAACATTACTGCTGTAACAAATGAGCATAAACTTCATGGCTTGAAGCAACCCAAATTTATGATCTTCCAGTTCTGGGGGGGTCAGAAGTTCAAAATGGGTCTCCTGGGCGAAAGTAGGGGTACCAGCAAGTCTGCATTTTTCCTGGCAGCTCCAGGTGTGTTTCTGTCACCTTGCTGCCTAAATGAACTTTGAAGGTGCCCCAGTTACCTCCAAGACACATGATTTCTTGTACATCCTATGGACATAGGTGATGAGAGCAACCTTCGGGGTTCTCAGTCCATTCGATGAGAAACTAGGACTCGATTTTCAAGAAGGGTTCCTATATTCTTAGAATCTGCTTTTACCAGGAAGAAGCTGAAAGAGGAAGAGTCAAAAGTCTCAGAGTGTTTTTGCACAGCTTGTGTGATTCATTTAGAGCAACGGTGATAAATGAGGGAAAGTGGTAGAAGCTGAAGAGAGGCAGCAAATTCCTGCTTTGGGTTGAGGGAGTGGGAAGCAAGGCAGCATTGTTTGCACTGGATTGCTGGGGGACATGCTCCTCGCTGGTGAGTCATTTGTAATTAACTCAACCTGGGATGAAAAATGTTGTGTATATGAAAATGTTATACTATCCGTGTAATAATAAATAGTTAGCAGATGCTGCCAGGACAAAGATTGTTATTAATGACTTTGGGGAGAAGAGGGGTTGTGGGAAATGTTTTATATACAGGAAAGTCATGGTTGCTTCCGGCTCAACTCCTGGCTGGCTGGCTGGCCCAGCATTGGAGGTTTAGAATACGGCACAGGAACCTGATCTGGTTTATTCAAGTTCATGGGAACGCTCCTCCCAGGATGGGGCAGTCTGGAGCTCACCTGTGCCCCTCCCACAGAGGATCTGCATCCAGACTTCCTTTTCCTGGACTAAGTCCCCAGTCCTTGAAGACCTGAGACCTCTCTCCTGTTCCGAGCACTTGAAAGGCATCTTATCTGGGTGTAACTGGGGCTCAGCCAGGAGGAGCCACAATACGATGGTTAACGCAACAGTGAAGGAGAGCCTGGTGGGTAAGCCCACAGCTTATTTATTTTTGGCTGCATCAGGTCTTAGCTGCAGCATGTGGGATCTTTCACTGTGGTGCACATGCTCTTTGTCGTGGTGTGCGGGCTCAGTTGCCCAGTGGCAAGTATGATCTTGTTCTCCTACCAGGGATTGAACCCCCTCCCCTTACATTGGCAGGCGAATTCTTTACTATTGGACCACCAGGGAAGTCCCCAGGACCCTGTTTGCCTGTGGCTTCAGCGTGTTAGTGGCGTGGTATGGTTTTAAGCAAATAGATGACTTCTCTGATCCTCAGTTTCCTGATCTCTAAAATGGGTGACACCAATGGGTATCATCTCCAAGTGCTTTTGAAGATTAATTAAAATACATAAAATACATAATGCATACATAATACATATAACACTTAGACCAATTCTTGGCTGGGAGTAATAAGCCCCCACATGTTTACAACAGGGAAGCTTCAAACTCACCATGACTATCTCCATGTTCAGACACTCCATCTCCCACAACCCTTACCTCTGGCACACCTGCTCCCTCCATAAGGCAGTGTAGCCAAGAATTTGAGAACACGAACTTGGAGCCCCACAGCACCGCCTCCAAGCTCTGCTCCTGCTCTCACTTTGTGATTATGAAGCACATTACCTAATCCTCTGGCTGCCATGGCCCCACGTATAGAATGAAGTAATAGCAGTACCTATCACGTTGGTACTATTGTGCGGGTTGAGATGAAGGCTCATAAGCCTCCACACAGCACCCAGCACATAGGGACTCTCTCTCCCTCAATGCTAGGTGTTATTACGGTGCCAGATGCTGCCAGGCAGGGGAGCTGAGCAGAAAGTGGCCACAGTCCCCAGAAACTCACCATCCAGGACTCCATGCTGGCAGCAAGCTACTACATCCAGGCTCCCTCTGCCCAGCACAGAGGTGATGATGCTACAGATCTCTACGGCCTAGCACCACTTACTCCTCTGCTCTGCTCTCTCACCCCCATCCTGCCTCCGCCAAACGCTGGTCCCTTGTTCTTTGACCCATATCCTGTTTCAGACCACTGAGCCTTGCTGGAAATTAAATAAGCATCATGTGCCAGCCTTTCCCAGGCATTAATTCTCCAAATATTTATTGAATACAGATGATATGGAACGCACAGGTTGACCAGAAATTAATCAAACGTAGTTCCTGCTTTCTAAGCTCTCAGTCTAACAAGAGATCCATATCATAAGCAAATAACATCAACACAGTGTAAGAAGCCCTATGCCTAAAACCAATGGAGAAGTACCCACTAGGAAAAATGCCCAGAATTGGTGACTTCTGAGTTCACTCTTGAGGAATGAATAAGAATTTTAAGACTAAGGATATTCTAAGCAGAAAGTAAATACACAGTCACTAGTCACTCAAAATGCAATAAATATTTATTGAACATCTACTAAGTTTCATGTGCCATGACAAGCATGGAGGAGATTCAACAAACGAAATTCTGCATGTTTATTATGTCTCTTCCCAGACAAGCCTCTAATCTTCCCCTTAACATAATATGAAAAACCATGGCACATATAGAGGGCTGTTTAACACCTTAGTCATCTGTGGATATTCCTTCTTTTCTCCCCCACCCTAGCCATTGATTCACAGACCTTTATATTAGCCACACTTCAAATGCATCCATGATGTTAAGGGTCATCTTGTTAATTTCAGGCAATTCTGCCAATTTATCAAGATCTCTTCAAATGCCGAATAATCATTGGATGTGTTCACTATCACTTCCCAGGTTTGCACTCCCTGCTATCAACAAAGCATCTGCCCCTGGCACTTTCATCCATGCCCCTCCCAGAAGTATTAGGCACATTGTGCTGGAAATCATAAACCTCATTGACCAGACACACTGGGCTGACCAAGCACAGCTGTTCCCCCATCGACATCAAACCATTCTCTCACTTAAGAGCCCCAAGCTCTGACTATGTGCTTGACATCGTTTCATGGCTAGATATGCAGACATAACTAACTCTGCCCTTCAAGAGTTCAACATCCAGCCAGACTTACAAAGAAGCAGCTACTAACCCTGACAGGGGATAGAGGGAAATATTTCTGAGAGAAGGGGACATTTGGGATGGCTCTTAGCAGACACTAGGAGTTTGCAGGGTGGATAGGCAGAAAAGAACAGCCATACTGAACAGTAAGTGCAAATAATGATGCATTCAACATTTGCAGCAACGTGGACCTAGAGACTGTCATATGCGAGAAGTCTGAGAAGGAGAAATATCAAAAGACATCCCCTATATGTGGAATCTAAAAAGAAATGATGTAAATAAACTTATTTACAAAGCAGAAAGAGACTCACAGACTTAGAAAATGAACACACGGTTGCCAGAGGGAAGGATAGTTAGGAAGCTTGTGATGGTTGGTCATGTACACACTACTATATTCAAAATGGATAACAGGGACCTATTGTATACCACATGGAACTCTGCTCAATGCTATGTGCCAGCCTGGATGGCACCGGGCTTGGGAGAAGAATGGATACATGTATACATATGGCTGAGTCATAGTTCACCTGAAACTACCACAAACTTGTTAATCAGCTATACCTCAATATGAAATAAAAAGTTTAAGGTTTGAAAAAAATTATGATACATTCAGGAACGTATGAGTAGTGGGGTGTGGCTGCAGCTGGGGGCATATGTGGGTTGGAAAGGTAAGTAGGGACCAAATGGTAAGGGGCCCCTGTATGGTTCTTTAACCCATGTCATCATTCATCAGGGCCCCAAAAACATCTCGAGAAGCAACCCAGTTTTGTCATGGGGCTGAGAATGCCTGAGGCTCCAAGTAGCATCCCTTCTTGATAAATAATTCAAAGCCCTGTCTTCATGGGTCCACACACATCTTCTCATTCAAGGAGCAGTGATTTATGGACATGGCTTTCAAACACAAAAGGCTCTGATTCCATTTTGTTTAAAAAAAAAAAAGCAGAAGCACTCAGGATTTACTACACTGACAGGCATGTACAGAAAATGAGAGCCAGAAGGCACTGTGGGCTATTTGATAGACATTTGAAGAGATGCTAATGTAGTCTACCTGGAGAGGAGCTATCTTACCAGCTGCCTCCCAGTTACTCCATCCTTCCCGTCAGCCCCAGTGCTTCCCTAAAGTAACCCCGCTTCTCTGCCTCACAGATGGAAAAATCATCTAAATTTTACAGGAAGCACGACAAAAACTGAACCATTCAGAGCTCTGCAGCCTAGCCCAGTGCCACTTGACCTTCTTGAGGCCTTGTTGGTTTCTTCAAGTCCAAAATATTTGCTTCTGTAAACCTCTACAAGCCGACAGGGTGGTCGAACAAACAGCAGATCTTGACTTCAGGGAGACCTGAGTTCAGCTTCCAAGTTCTGCTACTCAACCAGCTGCCTGATCTTAGGCAAGTTATTACTCGATCCTTCAATGCCTCAGTTTCTCATCTCTAAGATGGGGGACTATTATAGAGAGTGAAGTAAGCCAGAAAGAAAAACACCAATACAATATACTAATGCATATATATGGGATTTAGAAAGATGGCAACGATAACCCTGTATGCGAGATAGCAAAAGAGACACAGGTGTATAGGACAGTCTTTTGGACTCTGTGGGAGAGGGCGAGGGTGGGATGATTTGGGAGAATGGCACTGAAACCTGTAAAATATCATATGTGAAATGAATTGCCAGTCCAGGTTCGATGCATGATACAGGATACTCAGGGCTGGTGCACTGGGATGACCCAGAGGGATGGTATGGGGAGGGAGGTGGGAGGGGGGTTCAGGATGGGGAACACGTGTACACCTGTGGTGGATTCATGTTGATGTATGGCAAATCCAATACAATATTGTAAAGTAAAAAAATAAAATGGGGGATAGAGACTTCCCTGGTAGTCCAGTGGCTAAGACTCCATGCTCCTGAGTCAGGAGATAGTGGGCCTCTGGGCCAGACCCCTGGTGCTTGTCAAGTGGAGTAAAATTCAAGCTTTGTTCTCAACCAATACAATATTGTAAAGTAAAAAAATAAAATGGGGGATAGAGACTTCCCTGGTAGTCCAGTGGCTAAGACTCCATGCTCCTGAGTCAGGAGATAGTGGGCCTCTGGGCCAGACCCCTGGTGCTTGTCAAGTGGAGTAAAATTCAAGCTTTGTTCTCACCCAGACACTCCAAGGACAAAGCTATTGGTAAAACCTGAGCTCTGCTAAAGCAAAGAGATAAGGTGCCCACACCTGAAGTCAAGGAAGACTTCCTTGTCTGCACATGCACAGGAAGGCTTCTTGAAGATGGTAAATGGAGGGGACCCCACCCCATAATAAGTGTGGATATGCACCCATAGGCCTCTGTGGGGGGTTTCACCTTAGCAAAAAGCTGTGCATGCATCTTGGGGCGGGTCCTTGGACCAGGTGTAAACAAAGAAACAAGATAACTGGCCAAAGGTAAACAAAGACCCGGAAGGACTGTCCTGTGTAAGTGATTGACATCACCTTCCGACTGCGCTCCTCCTCACTCAGGACCCCCGCGCTCCTCTCCAGTGTGTGTCTTGCCTAGTTTCTGACCTCCTGTGCTCCTCCTCATAAGAGAGGATGTCCATACCCTTTCTCTCTGAGTGTGTATCCCTGCTCTGCTTCTGAGTTGGCTAAACACACTGTTTTCCTGGGTGCCCTCCCATCCATTGTGCTGTGTCTCTAACAGTAAACTTTGTACCTGTTTTAACAGCTTTTGCTTTCTTGAAACATTCTTGCTTTCAAACAAGGGCAAGAGGAAGGGCTACTTTGCTTTTATCCTCTAGCCCCTGATGGTCTGGGGGCAAGGACTCCTAGTTCCCATTCAGGTTCAGTTCAGTTCAGTTCAGTTCAGTTCAATTCAGTCGCTCAGTCGTGTCTGACTCTTTGCGACCCCTTGAATCGCAGCACGCCAGGCCTCCCTGTCCATCACCAGCTCCCAGAGTTCACTCAGACTCACATCCATCGAGTTGATGATGCCATCCAGCCATCTCATCCTCTGTCGTCCCCTTCTCCTCCTGCCCCCAATCCCTCCCAGCATCAGAGTCTTTTCCAATGAGTCAACTCTTC
>SJYT01041414.1:428369-440029 GCA_006410635.1 Cephalophus harveyi
AAAAAAAAAAAAAAAAACCTCTTAAATAAAATAAAATGAGGGGTAAAAATGAGTAGGTGTCATTAGGATTAAAGAATATTTGAATAGTGCTCCTGAGAATACTCATCTTTAGTTCAAACTTGTGCTCAGAAAACTTTATGTCCTTTTCCATCCTCTTCTGTGGGTTGTTGGTCTTTTCTATATTATTTGAGCATTTCAGTGGTATAAGGTAAGGACCTAGCTTACTTTTGGATGAATGTCTTTATTATGGAGAAAATTAGTTGGATATTTCTTTAATCCAGCAGTTATGAGGAAATTCAGAGTTGGTTAGGCTGAACAAACAGGTTTTCTAATCACTCTGTCAGTGAAAATATATTAATAATTGGCAATGTATTTTGGCAAAAATTTGTAAATACTCTCTCTATATATATATACACATATACATAAAATATATATATATTTCCTAAAAAATCCTATGACTTCACCTCTTGAACATGTATCTTACAAAAGCTCAAACTTGTAAACTTGTTTGTAAAAACAAAAGAAAAAGTGGAAATGATTTAAGCGTCTGTCCATATCTGAATGAATAGAGTACTTCCATACAAATAAAATTCTACACAACCATTTTTGAAAGTGCCATATGTACAGACTTGGCACAAAGTCCACAACATATTGTAAAGTGAAAAGGGAAGTTTCAGCACAATATGTGTAGTGTTAATACTCATTTTTTATTTTAAAAGTCATATATAATAAAAATAGCTAATGATTTATCGAACGCTTATTCTTTGCCAGGCACCTATCTAAATATTTAATCCTTAAACAAGCGTGAGTACTATTACACAATTTTTTCAGAAGAAATTGAGTCATCAGGAAGTTAAGCAACTTCAGTAAGTGAAGTCAACTCCACCAGTGCTGCTAAGTTAGTAAGGGATGGAGTCCAGAGTCGACCACGACTCTACGCGTCATAAACATACAAAGAGTCTTAAACCAAGGGGGAGGAGGAGGAGGGGCCTTTCTCCACCCGTTTTATCCACTTTTGTGTTGTTTGGATTTGTTACAATGACCATGTAATTGAAAAATAAAAATTTTATAAAAGCGCCTAACCATGTGGAACTCTTGCCTGGGACGGGAGCCAAGAGGGGATGGATGGAGGGAACCACAGACACTTTTCTCAGGCTGGGCTGAACTCAAACCTGATTTTACAGGACTTCCCTGGCAGTTCAGGGGTTAAGACTCCCCACTCCCACTGCAGGGGCACAGGTTCCATCCCAGGTCAAGGAGCTAAGATTCCACATAGGGAGTTCTCTGGAGGTCCAGGGGTTAAGAACCTGCCTGCAAATGCAGGGGACATGGTTTCCTTCCCTGGTCTGGGAAGATTCCACGTGCTGCAAGCAACTAAGGGCGTGAGCCACAACTACTGAGCCCACGCACTGCAACTACTGAAGCCCACATGCTCTAGAGCCTGTGCTCCGCAACAAGAGAAGCCGCCGCAGTAAGAAGCCTGAGCACTGCAACTGGAGAGTAACCCCCGCTCATCTCCAACTAGAGAAAGCCTGCACAAAGCAATGCAGACCCAGTGCAGCCAAAAATAAACAAACAGAAGAAGCCAAGCTAGCAAGAGTGAGTTTCCCATTTAAAGAAAGATTCCGCATGCAATGCAACCAAAAAAAAAATTTTTTTAACCGACTTTACATGAACTCTTCTTACATACCTTCCTCATCAACAAGGACAGATACAGGGTTGGAGGGACCAGCTTCAACATAAAACAACCTGAGTTCAAGTCAACTGAGCGGACTTGGCCAAGCATCATTACCTCTCTGAGCCTCCTCTTCTCACCTGCCAAGTCCTAACTACTACATCTTTCCAGGTTTGCTGTGAGGGCGAGAGAGAGTATTAAAGGTGCTTGCAGTGGTGACTGCATCCCAGGCTCCTGGAAACCTTACATCGCTTTGGGCTGACATCACCTGGGAAGGTTTTCTTGTACCATGTTGTCCACATCCAACTCTGGGTCCAAACTCAACTCAGAAAGAAAGAACTTCACAACAGTACAATGAATTTAAAAGCCCAGTGGCTGCCCAGTGAAAGTCGCTCAATCGTGTCTGACTCTGCAACCCTCTGGACTGTAGCCCGCCAAGCTCTTCTGTCCATGGAATTCTTCAGACAAGAATACTGGAGTGGATAGCCGTTCCCTTCTCCAGGGAATCTTTCCAACCCAGGGATCGAACCCAGGTATTGTCTGAGCCCCCAGGGAAGCCCAGTGACTGCCCAAGTCTCCCCCTAATTTCATACCCAACCCACTCCAAAGAACAAATGAAATAGGAAGAGAGATTTCTATTCCCATCCTATCCGTTGATCTGGTCTCAGCCCTTGGTTTTCCAAGTCTGATCTCAAATTGGGAAGAAGTAACATCTCAAGGTGCCCTCCTAGTAGGTCTGGGAACCACCAGGACAATCTGGGGCAAAGCTGAGTCATGGAAAGAAACAAAAACCACAACACTCAGGTGCTGCCTTTAGAAACCCAGACTAGAGACTGCACTGGTGAATAGGGGACAGAAGGGCTGGGAGGTGGTCTGGCCCCTTTGAGGTCTCTGCTTCAACTTGACTTTGATATGACTTTACTATTAGCCCTCTAAATATGATTCATTATTACCTGCTTGGGTTGGATAATCCAGCTAACTGTTCCGGTTTCCAGCACCCCTCTCCCACCCCTTAGCTGCATACTGACTTCGCAGCCTCCATTCTGCCTTAAGGTCCCTCTGAAGTCTGCGTGATTCCCTGCAATCTCCCAAGCAGCTTCGTTTATCACCATTGTGCATTCCTACAGATTCTTAGTTTAATGACACCCTTTCTGAAGCAGCAGCGATGGTGCCAAATGGCACTTGCATTTCCAGGAAAGCAGCCAAACTCATTACGTTAATAAAGGAATTTAGCTGTATAGAGATGCCTCCTTCACATCCATTCCCGAAAAACCCGCACTCTCACCACTCATCAGCCGCTATTAAACCTTCGTCTCCACCTGCAAAGCACTCGCCCCACGGAGTCACAGCAGGTCAGACGCATGTCGGCAGAGAAGGACAGAGCGCTCTGTGCACGGTCTTGGATGCACGTCTCAGAGGCTTGGCCAGCCTTCACATTTCTTCCACTTCGGCCCTCAAAGCCATTTCCCTCTCCCCAAGCCAGTATGAGCCCCATTAGAATCCCATGGATGCTGCTTAGAGATGGGACCAGACCAAACCTTCCATTAGACTGGATTCCCATCACAACCAGCACCTGTCTGGTCTCCCTGCTTCAGTCTGACCCTTTGCAGCCAGGGTCATCCCTCTAAACCACAATCGGGGTCTATCACCCTTCTGCCATATGCCTTTATCAGTTTATTGCTCACAGGAGAACAGTCCTCCAAACTCCTGAAGTAGCATCAGGCTTTTCTCTTTTATAATATTTATTTATTTGTTTGGCTGTACCCAGTCTTAGTTGCAGCACACAGAATCTTTGATTTTCATTGAGGGATTCAGGGTCTTTAGTTGTGGCATGTGGGATCTAGTTCCTTGGCCAGGGATGGAACCCAGGTAGCCTGCATTGGAAGTGTGGAATCTTAGCCACCGGACCACCACGGAAGTCCTGCATCAGACTTTTCAAGACATACTCCACCATCACGTAGCTCTTCACTTCACAGGCTCTCCATCACCACTCACCCACCCACCTCCCTACTCCACACTCCAGCTCCCCAAACCGGCCCTGCTCTCTCACTCACTCCAGGCCTTTGAGCACCATCCTCCAGTTGCCTTCAACACCTTTCCCCACTCTCACTGCTTCCTCGCTTCCTGAATAACTGGAACTCATCCTTAAAGACTCTACCCAGAAGTCCCTTCCTCCTAGAAGCTTTCCCTGACTTCCCACGTTAGCCTGGGTAGATGCCTGGGGAGTTCTTCAAACTTCCGTAGCAACAGGCATGCCAAGCATGAGAGTAATGCAATTATGACCATCTTTCTTATTATCCGTCTCCACAACTAGAGAGTGAGTGAGGAACTATGTCTCTTTCACCTCTTCATTCCCACATACCAGGCCTATGGTGGTCCCAAAAGATTCTGGGCTGTAGCATGGTCATCAGCGTTGAGTTCCAGTCTTTCCCAGCAAACTCTCTCCACAATGACCCTGGCAGAAATTTTCCTTATCTTTTCTGGCCTCCATATCAATCTTCTCCACCTTCTCTGTGCTCTTTCTCTCTTCTGATCTCCTTACCCCATGAAGATCACGCTGACTTGTCAAACTGAAGCCTTCAGTATTTACACTTCTCCCCACCTGCCAATGCAGGAGACTGTATGAGATGCAGATTCGGTCCCTGGGTTGGGAAGAGCCCCTGGAGGAAGGCATGGTAACCCACTTCAATATTCTTGCCTGGAGAATCCCATGGACAGAGGAGCCTGGCGGGCTACAGTCCATGGGGTTGCAAATTGTAGGGCATGACTGAAGTAACTTAGCATGTACTCCAAGAGAAGCTTGCATCTGGTCCCATCCACTTCTTTCAAGTGCCCCATCCTCTCCTCTCCACTTCCACTATTCTTTTCTCAATCACATCTTTAACTCCACTAAAAGTTCAAAGACTCTCTTTCCCTCCCGCTATCCTGAAAAGGAGGGTGGGAACCGCCTACAACATCAGCCTTGGGTCCATTCAGCTCAGGTCCTGGCTCCAGTGGGGTTCCCTACAACACATTATCACTGTTCCACAGCAAGGATACCACATGACAAGTTCATTCTCCATGATAATTCTACATAGATCAGTTATTGAGTTCAGCCAGTCCTCTCAGGAAGGGTTTTCTGCTTTTGGTTTTTGTCTTGGGGGTGGGGGGCATTGACTGTGTGGAGTGTTCATTGCTGTGCGTGGGCTTTCTCTAGTTGCGACGAGTGGGGGCTACTCTCTAGTTGCAAAGCATGGGCTTCTCATTGTGGTGGCTTCTCTTGTTGCAGAGCACAGTCTCTATAGTTGCAGTGCATGGGCTTAGCTGCTCTGTGGCACGTGGGATCTTCCCAGACCAGGGATTGAACCCCTACCCCCTGCATTGGCAGATGGGCTCTTAACCACTGGACCATCAGCGAAGTCCCAGGAAGAGTTTTAGATACCAACACTGGCTCTTGGCATAATGAATTCCAGAAGTTTACTACCCTCTGAATGTATTTCAAAAAGTTTTCTTCCGAGTGTCAAGACACAGAAGGATATTAGCTTCCCAAAAGTAGGGGCTAACATGAATCCGCCACGGGGTTGTGATCTTGTACCACCACCCCTACCACATTCTTCCAGGGTCCAAGATCCTCCCTCATAGGAACCGAAAAGCATGGAAAAATTGGTTCAACCAAAGATCAGCTCTCCAAAATCACCCAAAGGAATTCATCAGGCATAGGACAGCCAGGCACAACTCTGGCTCTTACATGGGCACTATGGGCTGCCTTGCAGGAACACCGCAGTCAAGACAAGGGACCCTTGTGAGTAGAAGCAAGGACAGAGGCTGATTCAGGAACCCCAGAACTGAAGCTTCACCTGGTCTAAGCAAGACTTCAACAGACAGGGTGCAGTCAAGAAAACTGAAACCACTCTAGTATTTCAAACACAGAGAATTTTATACAGAGGATGGGCCACAGTGGGGATGAAAAAGCTAAAAAGCCAAACAGGAATGAGGGAGCAACTCCCAAAATTAACAAGAACAGGAAGCCAGCATCCTTCCAGAGCTGCAGGACCCAGGGGGATGATGGTGTCACCAAAAGCCAGAAGCCAAGCCACCTGGCCTGAGCCAGGACCACAGCGGAGTCTGCCCAGCAGGAGGTGAGACCACGGAGGAAGGAATGTCCGTACTGGGTGCAAACAGCCACGCAAATGCAGCCGTGGCAGGAAATGCCCTCCGCTGAGAGAAAGGGAAATGCTCTGACTTCTCGCTTCCCCCCAGGCTCCAACCTTCTGCCAAAAATAGAAAGCAGTGCCAAGGGGCCTGAGAAACAACCACAGGAGAAAAGCAGGTGTGGGTCCGAAACCAAGAGACAGTGACCAGCCCAGGGACCAAGGGGCAGACGCAGCCCAGTAGTTCATGAACCCCTCCCTTCTGTTCTCCTTAGAGTTTCACTGCTTTCGCTTGTGTCCTTTCTCAGCTTCTGTCCTTTTAGACTGAAAAATCTGTCCCCACAGGGCAGTCTCTTCATCCATCCTATGGGCTCAATTAATTCTCCAAATACTTATTATGCACCAAATATGTGCCAGGCACTCTTCAGGGCAGTGGAAGGAACGGAATACAAAAAGAAAGAAGATACAATTCTTGTTTTCAAGGAGCTCATGGTCTGACGGAGGGGATACAGAGACGAGCACAGCTCTCTATAACATGGAATGATTTATGTGAGACCTAAGAAGAAACTGTGCTTTCCTGGTGGCTCAACTGGTAAAGAATCCACCTGTAATGTGGGAGACCTAGGTTTGATCCCGAGGTCAGGAAGATGCCCTGGAGAAGGGAATGGCTACCCACTCCAGTATTCTAGGGGTTCCTTGGTGACTCAGATGCTAAAGAATTCACCTGCAATGTGGGAGAACTGTGTTCAGTCCTTGGATAGGGAAGATACCCTGGAGAAGGGAATGGCTACCCACT
The DNA here is from genome assembly GCA_006410635.1 of Cephalophus harveyi. NCBI lineage: Eukaryota > Metazoa > Chordata > Mammalia > Artiodactyla > Bovidae > Cephalophus > Cephalophus harveyi. The sequence continues at coordinate 434,971 of SJYT01041414.1, forward strand.
CCAGTACTTGCCTGGAGGATTCTATGGACAGAGGAGCATGACAGGCTAGAGTCTATGGGGTCACAAAGAGTTGGACAGGACTGAGCAACTTTCACTTTTAAGAAGAAACTGTGCTTAGGAAAATAGAAAGTTTCCAGGAAGAGGTGATATCTGACCTGGACCTTAGATGAGAAGGTCACCAAGTAGGAGAAGGCATCTCGGGTAGACGGCAGAGTCTGATCAAAGGTACCAAGTGGATGACAGAGCATGGTGGCTTGAAGGACACCAAGAAGATGAGGTTGGAGTGGAGAGCTCATGTGGAGAAGACACGGGTAAGACCAGAAGTGCAGACCGAGGTCAGAAGACCTGGAACACCACCTGGCAATGGGGAGCCATCAGAGGGGTTTATCCAGGGGTGTGGCATGATCAGGTTTGTGTCCTATAAGAATCTCTCTGGGTGCCTACATGGAGGATGAGTTGGGAGCAGGGAGATCAGAGGCATAGACGAGAGTTTGAGAGATGACTATCACAGGAATACAGATCAAAAGACCTTGATGTGCTGGATCCAGGCCACATCTCTTTGAGAAAGTGAACCCCCCTCATCTGCCACAGACCCACTGGGCAGCAGGGCCCTGTCCTGTGAGCTGACCAGACATGATCAGAGTAGGAGCCCAGGAGCTCCTTGGGAAGTAGGTGAGATGTCTCATGAATGGCATCTGCTTCCTCCTCCAAGTTTTTTTATCACCCAGCGTCTCCCTCTAGGACCTGAACTTGAATACCTACCAAATTGCTTGTCAACCAGCACACTCCACAGACCCACAGAAAGGTCCATGGGTTTACAGAAAAGTCTCCCTGTCTTGGTTCTAGAGCCTCCCAAACTGCTCTTGGTGCTTTCTCTCTCGTGGCTCAAAGAAGTCCTGTACAGTCTTATTTCTGTCAAATTACCGCCACCTGTTGGCCAAGAAAAATTTTGTCGAGGAAAGAGAGCCTTGAGAAATGGAGTTTAATGACCAGTTGACAGAGCGGATTTGTAGTTTTCTAAGGAGGCTTAGCGGGGCTGTCACAAGGGGCCTCATTAATTCTCCATGCTTAGCCCCAGATGGCTGAGATTTGACCTGTTCTTAAAGGCTCCTAGAAGGAAATTCCATGCTTCCCTCCCATAACTTGTTCCTGCACTTAGCACCTCCCACTGGGCAGAAGTCCTACCCCAGAGCTCATCCCATGTCCTCCTCCCCAAGCTAAAGTCCCTTTGCTTTGATTGACATCAGTGAAGCTACATCAGCTGCATTTCCAGTCAAAACTCCAGGGACAGGGAGGAAGTGACAGTCCACTTAATGTAATGAACACAGGTGTGTTCTAAGAGATTGAAGCTGCCCCAGTGGAGAGGACCAGAATTAGCTCAAGATGCACAGCCAGGGGACCTCCTTGGTGGTCCAGTGGTTAAGAACTCACCTTCCAGTGCATGGGATGCAGGTTCGATCCCTGGTCAGGGAACTAAAATCCTATATGTCTCAGGGTAACTAAACCTACGTGCCACAAGAAAGATCCAACATAGCCAAAATTTAAATAAATACGCAGAAGTAATTTTTTTTAATTAAGATATACAGCCAAGCTGTATCCCAATTGGCTTTTAGAAGCAGCCGTGGGACTGCAGAGCAGATAAGCTTGTTGGAGATGGATATACTCACCCATCACCTCTAAGCACACTGGAGGCAGCAAAGGGCATGAAGATGAAGATGCGGGTTTTGGAGTCTCTCGGGCCTGGTCTCATCTGCAAAAAAAAGAACAATGATCCTCAATGATTCAGTTATCATCTTAGAAAACTGCTGTGAAGATGAAGGGAGCTAGCTCCTCGAAGTGCCAGGCATGAAACGGATCCCATTCAATAGATCCTGTCTCCCCACTCCCAGGACAGTTGTTAAAAAAACATCTATTCAACCACTTTACGTGCTCACAGCGCATCTTGTTCTGGAAGGACTCATTGTACAAATTTATATTCATATAAACTAAAAGAGAATTGTATGAAGTCGCTCCATCTATCTGGTGAAGTTACAATGAGAGCAGGGAGGGGATAAAATGAAATGAAAAGTGCGGGTGGTACAAGAAACACGGGCTTTCAGTTATATTTTGGCTATGGATTTGAGGGATGGGTCAAATGTTTGACTCAAAAACTTCCCAGAAGACAAACCAAAGAGGTATAGCTAGTTGCTAGACGAAGTGCTTGAAAGAGAAAACTGAGTTCCCAAGAAAAGCACATTTCTGAACCAAAAATTTTTAACATATATTCCCTTTGATTCAGAAATGGCTTTTCTAGCAATCTATCCCTTAGAGGTTCTCACGTGTACACAAAAACATACGTGTGTATAAAGCAAAATGCAAATGAAAACAAGCTAAAATTTCCATCAGATTGGACTGAGTAAATCAATTGTTCCAAACTATGGACTACTATACAACTACAAAGCAGGAAAAGAATGATGGATTCATGTATGCTAACATGGATGGAACTGTCTTGCTCAAAGTCCTCTGTCCCAATCTCCGTCTTGGCTGTGCCGAGGAGAATTGGGGAGGGCCTGTCCCACCTTTCAGGAGTGGCCAGGGAAAGAGCAGTGCCCCTAGAACTTACAGTCAGAGAAGACTCCTGGGCCCAGCATCTCAAACTGTGAAAGCAACAGAAGGTAGTAAGACAGGAGGGCAGGAAGAAAACTGAGGACCAATTTCACAAGCCCTGTGGGTCATCACCTGGAACACTTTCAGACATAGCTGGGAGGAGGAAGACTTTAAGGAGGCCATCTTTCAGAAGTTATCTGGCTTTGGGGTCAAGTCATAGTAATTTGAATATAAAAAAGAAAGGTCACTTAACCGTAGGATTACCTTCACACATTAAGTTTTAATAGCAACTAGTATTATTTGAATGAAGTGGATTTTTTAACATGCTCCTAAAAGGCCCTGAATTATCAGGAAGGGAGCAAAGATCCAACACCCTGCAAACAGAGAAAATTCAAACCTCAGAAGGAGTGCATCTATGGGTTCTCTGTTAACCAAACAGGATGCTGTTTCAATGCACAGGAAGTATTTGAGTGCCATCTAATGGCCAGAGAGAGCAGCTGCTTAGGAAAATAGAGTTACGCATTCCGTGTTTGTTATTCTTTAGTCGCTAAGCCATATCCGACTCTTTTGTTACCCCATGAACTATAGCTCTCCAGGCTTCTCTGTCCGTGGGATTTCCCAGGCAAGAATACTAGGTTGCCATTTTCTTCTCCAAGGGATCTTCCCAACCCAGGGATCGATTCTGCTTTTTCTGCATTGGCAGGTGGATTCTTTACCCCTGAGCCACCAGAGAAGTCCACTATTTATCTGACTACCAATGCTACTTAACGCATTGAGCTGCTTTTCTAGATACAAAAAAAGACAAGACTCAGTTACATCCTTTCAAGGAACGAATGATCTTAAGGAGAAGAAGGGACAGGGTTCTCTACCCTCTGCTGTCCCAGGTCCTGTGCTCAGCACGTTCACCTCTGTTCATTTAACCATCACAGTACATTGAGACTTAGCTGTCCTTTCCTCACTTTACATACAGGATTCAGAGACAGGCATTGCCCAAGGTCACAGTCAGCTAGCCACCGAGCCAGCCTCAGGACCCAGACCCAGAAGGCACCGGAAGAGGAAAAATCCTTGGGCTGGGTATCCAGAGACCTGGCCCCCACCCCCAGCTTACCCACTGACCTGCTGTGTGATTTGAAGACTTCCTCCGCTGGGCCCCCACACCCGCAGTCTGCTGGCCTTGTCAATCTGCTAGACTTTAAGGATGAGCCCAGGATTCTCAGCTTCACATCTGACAGCTTGGGGGCGCTAAAGCTCACGTGCTCACACCCCAGGACCCGTGACCTGGCAGCCAAGGGGAAGTAACTGGTGCACTGAGAAAGTCCATAACTCTGTTCTGCTCCATCATCAATCAGCCTCCCTCTGCCTGGCCTTGGCCTCCAAGACCTGGAGTCTCGCATGTTACCCAGAATTCTAGAAGCCCTCCCATGACATAATAATAAAGATAAAAGATAACTAACAGTACTTCCCTGGTGGGCCAGTGGCCTGCCGATGCAGGGGACACGAGTTCAATCCCTGGTTTGGGAAGATTCCATTTGCCTCGGGCAAGTAAGTCCCTGCTCTATAACTAGGGAGCCTGCCCTCTAGAGCCTGTGCTCTGCAACGAGAGAAGGCCTGCACACTGCAACTAGAGAGTAGCCTCACTCGCCGCAACCACAGAAAGTCTGCAGGCAGCAACAAAGAACTGGCACAGTCAAAATAAATTAAATAAGTAAATATTTTAAAAGGTAACTAATAAGGGTGTGGGGTATCTCTTCACGGCTGCTTCAGCAAAGCACAGCCGCTGCTCCTTACCTTGGACGAGGGGTATCTCCTTACCGCCGTCATTCCTGACCTTCAACGTGGGATAGCTCCTCTAGGCCCTCCTGGGCCTGCGCAGCCACCGATCCTTGGGTTGCTCCTCCCAGCTGCCGCCGCTGGCCTCGGGCTCAGGCTCGGGGTGGCTCCTCAGGGTCACCGCCCCTGGCCTCGGGCTCGTTGTGGCTCCCCGGGGTCACCGCCCCTGGCCTCAAGCTCGAGGTGGCTTCTCCCGACTGCCCCTAACCTCGGACGCGGGGTGTCTCCTCCCGGCCGCCACTGGCCTCGGATGCGGGGTAGCTCCACCCAGCTGCCGCCCTGACCTCGGACGCCATGTGTCTTCTCCCGGCTGCCACTGGCTTCGGACGTGGGGCAGCTCCTCCCGGCCGCCGCCCTGACCACGGACGCGGGGTGTCTCCTCCCGGACTCCAACTACCGCACAATTGCACTCATCTCACAAGCCAGTAAAGTAATGCTCAAAATCCTCCAAGCCAGGCTTCAGCAATACGTGAACCGTGAACTCCCTGATGTTCAAGCTGGCTTTAGAAAAGGCAGAGGAACCAGAGATCAAATTGCCAACATCCGCTGGATCATGGAAAAAGCAAGAGAGTTCCAGAAAAACATCTACTTCTGCTTTATTGACTATGCCAAAGCCTTTGACTGTGTGGATCACAATAAACTG
>SJYT01041414.1:440924-485789 GCA_006410635.1 Cephalophus harveyi
CTCTCAGGTGGGTCCTTTTGGTGACTCCCATGCCCGCTCTGACATGGTGAGGACTGTTCTCCCAGGTCAGTGACCCAGGGCCAGGAGAGATCTGAGGAGACTTGCTGTCTCTTATACACATCTATCATCAACTCGATGGATGTGAGTCTGAGTGAACTCTGGGAGCTGGTGATGGACAGGGAGGCCTGGCGTGCTGCGATTCATGGGGTCGCAAAGAGTCGGACACGACTGAGTGACTGAACTGAATTGAACTGAACTAATAAGGACTTACTGTATAGCAAACACATGGAACTCTACTCAGTATTCTGTAACAGCCTATATGGGAAAAGAATCTTAAAAAGAGCAGATATACGAATATGTATAACATTCACTGCTGTACAGCAGAAACTTATGCAACATTGCCTGTCAATTATACTACAATAAAAAAAATTTTTTAACTGAAAAATAAAGAAATATTTGGTGTTTGAACTAATTCTCAGCACACAGATCCTAAAACCCTTGGAACCTCTGTGTGATATGTGTTTTGTATGCTAGCGAGGTGACCAGGGTGGGGAACCTTTGATCACTTCAGAATGAGGGCTGGTCCCAGAATAGTCGAGGTCTCCAGGGATAAAGGCTGAAGACTGAATTAATCTCCAAGGCCAATGACTTAATCAGTCGTGCCTACATAATGAAACCTCTCTAAAAACCTGTCAACCCAGATGAATGGATAAAGAAGCTGTGGTACATATTCCATTGTATTGATGGAATATTACTCAGCTATGAAAAGGTATGCATTTGCTTCAGGTGAACTGAGTTGGATGAATCCAAAGCTTTATACAAAGTAAGTCAGAAAGAGATAAACATTTATTGTTGATTAATGTATATGGAGACTATTATACAGAGTTAAGTCAGAAAGAGAAATATTGTTTATTAACAGATATATATGAAATCTAGAAAAATATACTGACAAACTTATTTGCAGGGCAGGAATAGAGATGCAGACATAAAGAAAGGACTTGTGGGCACTCGGGAGAAGGAGGGGGTAGGACGAATTGAGAGAGCAGCATTGAAACACATTACCATGTGTAAAACAGATGGCAAGTGAAAAATTGCTGTGTAACACAAGGAGATCAACCCAGTGCTCTGTGACAACCTCGAGGGGTGGGGTGGCAAGGAGGCTCAAGAGGGAGGGGGATACCTGTATACTTATGTCTGATTCATGTTGTTGTATGGCAGAAACCAACACAACATTGTAAAGCAATTATCCTCCAATTAAAAATAAATTTTTTAAAAAAATATCAACTTTACCATGTGTATCACTTCTATTTGGCTATTCCCCACTTGTCTCCTTTACAAGAGACTGGTAACTAAATTGTTTTCCTGAGTTCTATGAGTTGTTCTAACAAATGATCAAACCTGGGGAATCTCTTCAAACAGAAAGGTAGAGAACCCAGGAAACCCCATTTGCAACTGGTGTATGAAGCGGGGGGTGGTCTTGTGGGACTGAGCCCCATCAACCATGGCCATGGCGTCTTCACTTACTCTGGGTAGTTAGTGTCAGAAGTGAATTGAGGACTTCCCTGGTGGCACAGTATATAAAAATCCGCCTGCTAATACACGTGACGGGAGTTCAGTCCCTGGTCCAGGAGGATCTCAGATGCCACAGGGCAACCAAGCCCACGTGTGCCACAACTACTGAGCCTGTGCTCTAGAGCCTGGAAGCCACAGCTACTGAAGCTCACGTGCCTAGAGATCAGGCTCTGCAACAAGAGATGCCACAGCAATGAGAAACCCAGGCACAGCAATGAAAACCCAGGGCTGCCAAAATAAATTTTTTAAATCTTGAAAAACAAACAAAGGAAGAAGTGAATTGAGCTGGAGGAACCCTAGCTGGTATCCAGAAGGTTGTGTTGGGTGGGGGAAAAAAGAAAACACTTCTCTCTGGCTATACCTCATGCCATAGAGTCCTCCACTGTGCTTATTAACCATTAAAAAAAAACTAACACTTATATATAAAATTTTTAAAGGTTACTAAAAGCATCAAGGCTGTATATTGTCACCCTGCTTATTTAACTTATATGCAGAGTACATCATGAGAAACGCTGGGCTACAAGAAGCACAAGCTGGAATCAAGATTGCCAGGAGAAATATCAATAACCTCAGATATGCAGATGACACCACCATTATGGCAGAAAGTGAAGAGGAACTAAAAAGCCTCTTGATGAAAGTGAAAGAGGAGAGTGAAAAAGTTGGCTTAAAGCTCAACATTCAGAAAACTAAGATCACGGCATCTGGTCCCATCACTTCATGGGAAATAGATAGGGAAACAGTGGAAACAGTGTCAGACTTTATTTTTGCGGGCTCCAAAATCACTGCAGATGGTGACTGCAGCCATGAAATTAAAAGACGCTTACTCCTTGGAAGGAAAGTTATGACCAACCTAGATAGCATATTCAAAAGCAGAGACATTACTTTGCCAACAAAGGTCCGTCTAGTCAAGGCTATGGTTTTTCCTGTGGTCATGTATGGATGTGAGAGTTGGACTGTGAAGAAAGCTGAGCACCGAAGAATTGATGCTTTTGAACTGTGGTGTTGGAGAAAACTCTTGAGAGTCCCTTGGACTGCAAGGAGATCCAACCAGTCCATTCTAAAGGAGACCAGCCCTGGGTGTTCTTTGGAAGGAATGATGCTAAAGCTGAAACTCCAGTACTTTGGCCACCTCATGCGAAGAGTTGACTCACTGGAAAAGACTCTGATGCTGGGAGGGATTGGGGGCAGGAGGAGAAGGGGACGACAGAGGATGAGATGGCTGGATGGCATCACCGACTCGATGGACGTGAGTTTGAGTGAACTCCGGGAGATGGTGATGGACAGGGAGACCTGGCAGTCTACGATTCATGGGGTCGCAAAGAGTCGGAAATGACTGAGCGACTGAACTGAACTGAACTGAACTGAAGAGCTTTTGGGCTTCCCTTGTGGCTCAACTGGTAAAGAGTCCACCTGCATTGCAGGAGACCTGGGTTCAATGCCTGGGTTGGGAAGATCCCCTGGAGAAGGGAAAGGCTACCCACTCCAGTATTTAATTGGAGCCTGTTTGCAAACCTATGATGTCCTATTTGATAGATGAGCAAAGTGAGGTTCAGAGAAAGGTATCAATCAGTCACATGAGGAGTCAGTGAAGCTCCTTAGGCCTGGTCCCCTCCAGCCTGGGGCCAATCTAGGCCAGAAACCATTACACAACAGGAACTGAGTTAGGTAACATCGTGCCTTTGCCAGGGGTCTCCAACCCTGAGGATTCTACAAAAAAGGAAGAAAGTCCATGCCTACTCCCTAGAGGCCCGGATTTGCTAAGATGCGGCAGGGTTGTTCCGCTTTCAAGCAGGAATGTTTACTAGCTGCGTGCCAAGCTGCTCACAAAGCAGGCAGCCCCCTGGGCCTGGGACACACACCCCAGTGCCCCTCCTAGCGTGGCAGGATGTGCAGTGGGGTTCAGGAAGCCCTGAAAACTGAGAGGCTGCAGAAGGTGCCTGTCCTGAGCCCCTCTCTCCGGCTGCACTCTCAGGTGGGTCCTTTTGGTGACTCCCATGCCCGCTCTGACATGGTGAGGACTGTTCTCCCAGGTCAGTGACCCAGGGCCAGGAGAGATCTGAGGAGACTTGAGGGCAGACAGCTCTGAACTCAACCCTTGGCTCTGAAAGCCCCTACCTCCTGTCCACATCAAGGCTTGGTCCCAGGTGTCCAAGTCCCAGGAGAAGGAAGACTCCGAGGGACACAGAACAGTAAGTATCCAGCGCATCTCACCCACCATCCCAGCCCTGCCCCTTCACCCTCCTGACCGACCTCACGCTCCACCTTGGCACCCAGGAAGCTGACCTCTTCCAGTGTCTCCCAGGCCCCCTCTGGACCCCCCTCTTCCTATGGCTTTTCCCCCCACTCCTTTTCCCCTCCCTTCTCCCAACAAAGTCTACCAGCAGATGCTCTGGGATTTTATAAAACTGATTCTAAATGCTGAATAGGAGTTTGCAAAGTGAAGAACAGTGATCCCCATGGGAGTCCTGCATTGGTAGGGGTCGAGGAAGTGGCTATTCTCTGCCTTCCTGACTGTCCTCACCAACCCAACATCCACCCCCCTCCCCGTAAACATCCCTGCTGCCTTTAAAAAAAAAAAAGAAAAAACCTGAGAGTTGCCAGTCGAGTTTTATTGAAGGCAAAATGAGGACTGCAGCCCAGAAGACAGCATTTCAGCTAGCGATGAGAAACTGCTCTAAAGAGGAAAACAGAGGAAGGTCAGTATATATGTGATTTTGGTAAAGGGGGAGTTCATACAACCTGTATTTGCAGGCTTCTGCTCGTCACAACAGAAAAGGCAGTGGCACCCCACTCCAGTACTCTTGCCTGGAAAATCCCATGGACGGAGGAGCCTGGTGGGCTGCAGTCCATGGGGTGGCTAAGAGTCGGACACAACTGAGCGATTTCACTTTCACTTTCATGCATTGGTGAAGGAAATGGCAACCCACTCCAGTATTCTTGCCTGGAGAATCCCAGGGACGGGGGAGCCTGGTGAGCTGCCGTCTATGGGGTCGCACAGAGTCGGACACGACTGAAGCGACTTAGCAGCAGCAGCGACAGCTTGTCACGAGGAACATACCTCCCCATGCAGGATTTTAGTGCTTTTCTAGATGTGAGGAGATGCAAGAATTAGGCTCATAAAAATCAGCTCCTGAAAAGACCTAACGCTCTGAAGACCTGTTCTGGCAGGTTTTCCTCGAGCACAGAGGGCCCTATTTCTGATCTCCATCCTGAACTCCCTTCAGGGGATGTTAAAGGTCAGAAGCTGCAGCAGCATGTGATTTAATCCTTGCAGAGGTAGACAGCCAGTCCCCATGGCAAGTGCCAATTTATCGTTGACATCCCCAGGGTCCCCCAGCCTGGCAGCGATGGCTGGTGAAGCCCGGAGCCTGGAGGACTTGGAGGAAAAGAAGAAAGAGAAGCTGAAGGAGTTCCAGCTTCAGCTGTTCAATAAGAAGCCCTGCTTGCAGTCTCCTGAGGTGGTCCATGCTCAACCAGAGAAGCCAAGGAGCCAGAAGATCGTGATCAGGAAGGTACAGCTCAAGTGCGTGGCCAGCCACACCGAGGGACTGCACATGAATAAGCAAGGGGCATGCACCAAGACCCTCGAAGAGACAGACTTGACTTCAGGTGCTTACAAAGCCTCCTCTGCCCACTGTCGATCTCCTCACCCCCCACCAGAGAACCCCCCACACACACCTTCCCCTGGGCAGTGATTTAGGACTGCCCAATCAGGTGGCATCCAGACCTAGGCCAGCCTGCAGCTAATAGGCTGACTGGGGCGGGGAGGGGAGGTTGCTGGATTCCTCTTCTAGCCAAGTGGATTCCTAGGATCCCATGTGGTCCTCACAGGGCCTGGAAGGGGTGCTCAGAGGGCCAGAGAGGGAGGAGGCTGGAATTCAGAAGGGCAACTGGAAGAGAGGGTTGGGGGTTTCATGCCCGACTCCTAAGCAGGCACTTGCCTGGCCTTGTGTTATAAGCACGGACTTGGGAACTGGGCACTGCCACACTGGGCGAGTCACTTCACTGCTCTGTGCCTCTGTTTCTACATCTGTAAAATGGGAGAGTAAGAGCCTACCTCCTTGGACTACGTAAGGGTTAGAGAGATAGTTCATATTAAATATTTAGCACAGAGTCTACGAGTCTAGTGGTGTTTTATTCCGACTCTTTGCAACCCCATGGACTGTACCCCACCAGGTTCCTCTGTCCATGAGATTTCCCAGGCAGGAATACTGGAGTGGGTTGCCATTTCCTTCTCCAGGGGATCTTCCTGACCCAGGAATCGAACTCGGGTCTCCTGCATTGCAGGCAGATTCTTTATCGACTTTGCTATGAGGGAAGCCCCTAAGATGTAGTAAGTACTCAAAAAAAAAAAAAAAAGGAGCTCTGTTGCTACTGTTGCTGTCACTGCAGTTATTATTACTAATCAACAGCCCTGGGAGGTGGGACTCTTCACCCGACCAAGGAGAGGCGCACAGAGGGGGCTCGACTTCCATGAGGAGGTAGAAAGATAGCCAGGACACAGATACAAATCTTCTGGACCCCAAATCAGGATGAATCGTCCAGCAGCATCAGGAAATCATCCTCCTACAAGAGGCAGGCTGCAATGGTCTCCCTCTTGACCTCTATTGGTTGAGACAGAAGACCTCTCTTGTTCTTCTTGGCTGGAGAGCCCAGGCCTCAACCCCGGCTCCTGCCCCTTCCCCTGGCAATCCTCCAACCTGTTTGTCTGCTCCCCACAGCCCTGTCTTCCTCATTCTCCCACTCGCCAAGTGCACCCAACCTGAAGTCTCCCAGCTGGCCCACCTCCACTGAAGTGTTGAAATCCTGCAAGCCTAAGCAACCAGTGCTCAAGCGCCCAATGAAACGGAGTTCGAGCCCCTTAATTTTCACATCTGGATATAGCAAAGGTGAGGCTTGCTGAGGGACCATGAGGCGTGGGGTGGGGGGGCAGCTTTGATGGAAGCCAGTGAGCTTGTAACTCCATGTGGACCCAGTCAGAAGGAACTACAGAAGGCTGGAGGAGCCAGGAGCCAGGGTGGTGGGCACAGTGGGCCTAAAAATGATCTTTCAGGAGCACCCCTCTGCTGAGACTGCACTCCTTCCAATTTGATAGATGGGGACACTGAGACTCACATCGGTCAAACGGTGAATCCCCCCAACCTGGTGTAATGTGGTCCTTGTCCAGGCAGAGCTCAGCTCACAACCTCAGTGGACTATGAAGATCCTGGGGCTCAGGGTGGTTTAAAAAGTTCCAAGGAGAACTCAGTTCTCCACATAAACCCCAAGAGAAGGATAGGCTCACCCCTCAGCCTAAGCCAGTTCCCTCTCCTGACTTCTCTTATTTTGGCCTCTATCATCCTGAGTCACCCAGGTTTCAAACCCCAGCCATGCCCTGGCCTCTTCCTCTTCTCGTCCCAGTGTCAAAGTGCAAATTCACGCAGCATCTGGAGACAGAGCCAGGGCTGGAGCCTGCTGCTGCTACTACTGCTGCTAAGTCGCTTCAGTCGTGCTTGACTCTGTGCGACCCCATAGACGGCAGCCCACCAGACTCCCCCGTCCCTGGGATTCTCCAGGCAAGAACACTGAAATGGGTTGCCATTTCCTTCTCCAGTGCATGAAAGTGAAAAATGAAAGGGAAATTGCTCAGTCGTGTCCGACTCTTAGCAACCCCATGGACTGCAGCCTACCAGGCTCCTCTGTTCATGGGATTTTCCAGGCAAGAGTACTGGAGTCGGGTGCCATTGCCTTTTCTGGGGCTGGAGCCTAGAACCACCGATTCCTGGTGCAGTCATTTCTCCCTCCATCTGCTGCTGCTGTTTGAAGGTCCCCATCCCCAGCTTGGGCTTCCCAGGAGGCGCTAGTGGTAAAGAATCCACCTGCCAATGCAGGAGATGCCAGAGACATGGGTTTGACCCCTGAGTTGGGAAGATCCCTGGAGGAGGAGATGGCAAGCCACTCCAGTATTCTTGGCTGCGCTGGGTGTTCGTTGCTGCACACTGGATTTCTCTCACTGTGGCAGCGGGGGCTACTTCGCATTGCGGTGCTCATGCTTCTCACTGCACTGGCTTCCTTTGTTGCAGCCTACATGCTCTAGGCTCACAGGCTCAGTAGTCGTGGCTCTCATGCTTCCTTGCTCTGCGGCATGTGCAATCGTTCCAGACCAGGGACCAAATCCGTGTCCTCTGCATTGGCAGGCAAATTCTTATCCACTGCACTGCCAAAGAAGTCCTTTCCCCTTCCTTCTATGCCTACTCTCACCACTCCACTCCCAAGCCTCAACAGTGATGGTCACAAGCTCCACTGCCCTCAGCTTCCACCCTGACTTCACCCACTTGCTCTATGACACAGAACAAATCACTTCATCCTCCTGTGTCTCAATTTCCTCATCTGTTCTACTCAGTTTTCTACTCTGCACACCAACCCAGGCCACAGTACAGAATTTACACATCTTGAACTCCACACTAAAATAATCCATGTGCACAGAAGTTCAGATATACGATGTAGACTCTACAAGATGTTGTAGAAGAAAAGTGTTAGGCTTTTCACATCTCTCTGCCCACAAAGGTCCCCTCTTGGGCCCCCACCAGCTTTCTTCTCTCTTGTCCTTCCCCACAGCTTTCTTCTCTCTTGTCCTTCCCCACACACACTACCCAGTCTCACTGACTCTTCCGTTACTGAAGACACAAAGCAGTTCTCCTCTGCCCACAACTTGCATATCCTGAGTTTCAGTGTCTGGCAAAACAGTGTCTGAATAAAATGATAAAGCATTTAGCGACTTCCCTGTTGATCCAGCAGCTAAGACTCCACTCCCACTGCAGGAGAACCAGGTTCTTTCCCTGGTCAGAGAACTACATCCCACATGCTATCACTAAGAGTTTGTATGTCACAACTAAAAAAACCCACAAGTCGTGATTGTAATTATCTTCTATTTTTTTGTCTGGGTATTGATTGTGAAAACTGGTAAACAACTTTTATTACTAAAAAAAAAAAAAAAGACAAACCCACAAGCTGCAACTAAAACCCAGTACAGCCAAGTAAATAAATAAATACTAAAAAAATAAAAATAAAACAGTGCCTGGCAATGAAGAGGACCCACCACTTTAGAATACCACTTAGTAACTATTTGTTGTTGCTTGAAATGGGCAGCTTAACTCCTTTCCCCAAGTGGTTTATCAAAATCTTTCTACCTGACAGAAGAAGTTTCAGAGCGTTAAGAGGATTAAATTGTACCTCTATCTTTGTGATTTTAAAAATTGGATTACTAACACTATCTCACAGGATTTTTGTGAGAATTTAAAATGTATGAGTCTGAAATCGATGCTCAATAAATGGTCCTTTCTTTCCTGTCTTTCTCCCCTGAAGACCTTTCCCTAAGCATTCACCAAGTTTTTCCAAGTTCCCCATATCATGAGTCACCGAGCCAAGAGTTACCCAATGACCCCACATCCACCGCAGTCCTGAGAGTCTGTGAACTCCCACGTCCAGAGCCCAGAGAGAAGGAGGGTCCTGGGACTGTATGGCCACTGGTTGAAACATCTGGAAACAGCTGCACAGGTAAGGCCCTGCTGAGCTTCTGGAAAGGGGTGGTGAGGCAAAGACATGGATGGGGGCCAGGTTGATACACTGAGCAGAAAGGGTCTGGCAGACCTCTGAGACCTTTCTCCAGAAATCCTATTGCTGGGACTTCCCTAGTGGTCCAGTGGTTAAGAATGTGCCTGCCAATGAAGGGGACCTGGGTTCGATCCCAATTCCAGGGAGATCCCACATACTGCAGAACAACTAGGCCAGTGCACCACAACAACTGGAGCCCACACGCCCGAGAGCCCACGCTCTACATCAAGAGCAGCCACTGCACTGAGAAGCCAGAGTCCCCCAAGACGAAGAGTAGCCCCGCTTGCCACAACCAGAGAAAAGCCCACAAAGCCATGAAAACCCAGTGCAGCCAAAACTAAATAAATAAGTAAAACGAATTTCTAAAAAATACAGAAAGAAATCCTACTGCCAGAATCTCTCCACCTGCCTAAGGCACTATTTCCAGGAAGCCCCTGGAAATTAAAATGCTGGAGTATTATCCAGTACAGGAGACACATCACCTGGTTAGTGGACAGGCACTGGCCTAGAGTCGGAAGAGAAAGAGTCCATTTCTGCTGAGCTTCTCAGCCCCCAAATGGCCTGGAGCAAGTCAGGTGCACACTCTCTCTGTGCCAGGCTCTGTGCCATGTGCTTTGCTTGCACAGTATAAAATTTCACGACCACTCCATGAGATGGATGTTATTATTATTCCACCTTGGAAATAAGAAGACTGAGGCTTGAAAATACAAACTCTCAGAATGGCAGAGATGGAATTCAGCCTCCACTCTCTCTAATGCCACTGCTGCCGTTCAGTCGCTCAGTCGTGTCCAACTCTTTGCAACTCCATGGACTGGAGCACGCCAGGCTTCCCTGTCCTTCACCAACTCCCAGAGCTTGCTGAAACTCATATCCATCGAATCGGTGATGCCATCCAACCATCTCATCCTCTGTCTCCCCCTTCTCCTCCTACCTTCTATCTTTCCCAGCATCAGGGTCTTTTCCAATGAGTCAGCTCTTCGAATCAAGTGGCCAAAGTATTGGAGCTTCAGCTTCAGCCTCAGTCCTTCCAGTGAATATTCAGGGTTGATTTCCTTTAGGATTGACTGGTTTAATCTCCTTGCTATCCAAGGGACTCTCAACACCACAGTTCAAAAGCATCAATTCTTCAGCACTCAGCTTTCTTTGTGACCCAACTCACACACATACATGACTACTCGAAAAAACCATAGCTTTGATTAGATGGGCATTTGTCGGCAATGTCTCTGCTTTTTAATATGCTATCTAGAATTGTCATAGTTTTTCTTCCAAGGAGCAAGCGTCTTTTAATTTCATGGCTGCAGTCACCATATGCAGTGATTTTGGAGTCCAAGAAAATAAAGTCTGTCACTGTTTCCACTGTTTCCCCATCTATTTGCCATGAGGTGATGGGACCAGATGCCATGATCTTAGTTTTGAATGTTGAGCTTTAAGCTAGCTTTTTCACTCTCCTCTTTCACCTTCATCAAGAGGCTCTTTAGTTCCTCTTCGCTTTCTGCCATATGGGTGGTGTCACCTACATATCTGAGGTTATTGATATTTCTCCTGGCAATCTTCATTCAGCTTGTGATTCATCCACCCCAGCATTTTGCATGATGTACTCTGGGTGTAAGTTAAATAAACAGGGCAACAATATACAGCCTTGACATGCTCCTTTCGCAAACTTGAACCAGTCTGTTGTTCCATGTTTGGTTCTAAATGCCACTATCCACACATTTAATGTTCTGCTTCCTTTGTCATCTAAGGGCTTCCAGGTGGTGTTAGTGGTAAAGAACCCGCTTACCAATACAGGAGATATAAGAAAAGCGGGCTTGACATCTGGGTCACAAAGATCCCCAGGAGGAGAGTATGGCAACCCACTCCAGTATTCATGCCTGGAGAATCCCGTGAACAGAGGAGCCTGGTGGGCTACACAGTCTTTAGGGTCACAAAGAGTCAGACATGACTGAAGTGGCTTAGGACATGCACAAGGCATCTTTTTAACATTGATCTCAATGATGAGTGAAGTCCTTTTTGAAATCTGAGAGATGTTTTGTTAAAATGATCCCTTCCACACCCAGGTAGGAGTATACTTGTAGAATTCATGGTCCTAAAATGTGACTGAGGTTGGAGATGAATTAACAGACTTAATTAATCATAATTTTTCCCATTCCGGGAAGGAAAGAAAGAAGGAAGGAAGGAAAAGAAGGAGGGAGGGAGGAAGAAAAAGAAGAAAAGAAGGAAGAATTTTGTAATATGTAAGAGGCATCTTACCAAAACATACAGAAGCAATAACCTTAAACATGAAGAAGTAAATATGAAAGCCAAGAGGCTAATTAGTTGTTACAAAAAACAACTAATTCATTGATTCTGAGCATCCTAACAACCAGGGCAAAAATGGAAAGACAATGGGTTGGTTACCTAATATCTATTACTCAATAGAATGCTCATGTACTCAGTCGCTCGGTCATGTCCAATTCTTTGCAACTCCATGGCAAGCACAGTCCATGGGATTCTCCTGGCAAAAATACTGGAATAGATTGCCATTTCCTATCCCAGGGGATATTCCTGACCCAAGGATCAAACCCGAATCTTCTCCATTGCCAGGTGGATTCTTTACCACTGTACCACATGGGAGCCCTGCTCAATAGAATAGAAAAGACCAGTTCAGAAGAAATACATCTTTTCCTAATGCTGAATTCTTTTTCATTGGTTTTTCCAGCCAAGATTGAGGCATGATTGATAAAGAAAATTGTACTATGTTAAAAGTTTTGATATACATTGTGAAACAATTACTACAATCAAGTTAATTGACACATCCATCACCTTGAATACCTTTGTGTGTGTGTGTGTGTGTGTGTGTGTGTGTTGGGAATGCTTATGATTTGCTATCTTGGCAAATTTCAAACATATAGTATGGTATTATTAGCTATCATCATCATGCTGTACATCAAAGCCTCAAAACTAATTCATTTTAAAATTGAAAGTTTGTGTTCTTTGATCAACATCTCCCAATTTCCCTCACCCCCTCATCCTTGGGAACTATTATTCCTCTCTCTGTTTCTATAAGGTTAAATTTTTTTTGCTTTTAGATTCCACATATAAGTGATACCATACGTATTTGTCTTTCTCTGTCTGGCTTATGTCACTTAGGATAATGCCCTCCAGGTTCATCCATGTTATCAAAAATGTCAGGATTTCCTTCTTTTTATGGCTGAATAATATTCCATTATAGGTAGATAGGTAGATACCTAGATCAATAGACTGTATCACCTTTATCCATCCATTCATCCACTGAAACAACTTAGATTGTTTTGTATCATGCTTCTATATCATGAATAGTGCTGTAATGAATGTGGGAGGGCATATATCTCACCAGCCTCTCTACTGTTTTTCTAGTCTCTATTTCCTTTATCTCTCAATCAGCAGCCGGCACAGCATGTGACTTGAGCAGGTGCAAAAAACAGTTGTTGAGTATCGGAAGGAGGGACAAATGAATAAATCTATCCTATACCTTTATGTTTTATCTCTCCCTCCCTTACTTAGGAAGCAGAGAGAGATGCCAGGATCAAAGGAGAGAGACACCTTGCTCCACCTGGTCATGGAAAAATGAAGATTCGCACCCAAAATTCGTGCAGTTGCTACTTCTACACACTCCTTACCACAAAGACTACGAGTCCTTGAACCGGGAAAGCTGGGATCATGGGGTGGTTGAGGAGCAAGGGCATTTAATTGAGGTCAGAGACTTATTTGGCTCAGACCTGGGTCCCCAGGAAGGGCCTCACACAGTCATATTGCATGGAGTTGCTGGAATTGGGAAGTCCACACTGGCCCGGCACGTGAGAAGAGCCTGGGAGGAGGGCCAGCTATACAGAAACCACTTCCAGCATGTCTACTACTTCAACTGCAGAGAGCTGGCCACTTGCAAGCTGACAAGTCTGGAGGAACTCATCACAAAAGACCAGTCCGCCACTGTGGCTCCTGCTGGACAGGTCCAGTCTCAGCCAGAGCAGCTGCTCTTCATCCTCGATGGTTTAGATGAACTGGAATGGGTCTCAGAGGAGCAGAGGGCAGAGCTCTGTCTGCACAGGAGCCAGCAGCAGCCCGTCCAGACACTGCTGGGCAGTTTGCTGGAGAAAACCATATTTCCAGAGGCATCCTTGCTGATCACAGCTCGGACTGCAGCTCTGCAGAAGTTCATTCCTTCTTTGAAGCAGCCATGTTGGGTGGAGGTCCTGGGGTTCTCTGAGTCTTCCAGGAAGGACTATTTCTATGAATATTTCACAGAGGAAAGCCAAGCAACTAGAGCCTTTAGCATGGTTGAATCAAACCAAGCGCTCTTGACCATGTGTCTCTCGCCCTTGGTGTCCTGGCTGGCCTGCACCTGCCTGAAGCAGCAGATGGAGGCAGGGGAAGAACTCTCACTGAGGTCACAGACCATGACAGCCCTCTATCTGTGCTACCTGGCCCATGCTATCCAAGCTCAGCCCCTGGGGACTCAGCTGAGGGGCTTCTGTACTCTTGCTGCTGAGGGTATCTGGCAAGGAAAGACTCTGTTCAGTCCAGGGGACCTCAAGAAGCATGGATTAGATGGGGTCATCAACACCACTCCCTTAAAGATGGATATTCTTCAAAAGCACCCCACGTCTCTGAACTACAGCTTCATTCACCTGTGTTTCCAGGAGTTCTTTGCAGCAGTGTCCTTTGCCTTAGGGGACATGGAGGACAAAAGTGACCATCCTAACAGCACTGGAAGCATGGAAAAGTTGGTAGAAGTATATGGGATCAATAACCTGTTTAGGGCACCAACCGTGCATTTCCTATCTGGCCTTTTGAGTGAGCAAGGAGCGAGAGAGATGGAGAACATTTTCCAATGCAAGCTGTCTTGGGAGAGAAAGCGGGAGTCACTGCTGCGGTGGGCTGAATTGGAACTCTGTTGTGAGCACTACTCTCTGCAGTTGTTTCACTGTTTGTACGAGATTCAGGACGAGGAGTTCCTGACACAAGCGATGGCCCATTTCCAAGGAGCGAGAGCATGCATCCGAACCAGCATGGAGCTGCTTGTGTTCACTTTCTGCATTAGATTCTGCAGCCACGTGCGGCGGCTTCAACTGAATGGGGGCAGACAACATCCAGGAGCATGCAGGCCCACTGACACAGTGCTGTGAGTACCCCCACCCTCTCTTCTCTCCAGCTCCTCTGTTGGTTCCTCCGTCCTAGGCACTGGAGTCACTTTCACTAAACTTAACCCCAGGGATTCAAGGATCGAGGTCTCCAATGACCACCACGGCAGATCCAACCACCATCCCCCATCTGCCTAAGATCCCCTGCAGCAGGGTCGGTCCATGTGACGTGCCCTGCCTGCCTCTGGGTGGGCCTGCTGTGTCCTGCCACTCCTCGTCCTGTCTCTTCGATGACCACCATATTCTCCACCTCCTGTGCTGACCTGATTTCCCCTCCATGAAGCCCACTTGCCTCTCTTTCTCCCTCATGTTTATCTGTAAGCAACCCCTCCCTCAGCTGCCTCAGACGCTCCCCTTGATGGCTGTTGACCATGGCATTGGTCCAGAGAGCTCCTCCATCACAGAATGTGTGTGTCTGAAAGGTACATATCTCCCTGTACATCTGACTTCTCTGTTTGCGTCAATAATGCACTCTTGTACCCTAGGCATTTAGCCTAAAACCCACCCCCCGCAACCTGAGTGTGACAGCAGAGTTTTCTCTAAACATCCTCCAATCCCATTAACTTCCCCACACAGGTTTCCCCACCTCAGTGGCAATATTGATCATTTAGTCCTTTTATGGTTTGTTCTGTGAATATTTATCTGGCACTCCACTGCTTTTAGGCCAGATCCTCCAGATCACAGATGAACAAACACACCTCCTGCCTCAAAGAACTCAAAACCTGGGGTAGAAGACACACAACCACCCAGTAACTACAACTGAGTATGATGCTACAGTAACAGACGGCAAGGCATGATGTTGGCTGCAGAAAGAGAGTGTGTGCATGTGTGTGTGTGTGCACACACACATGCACACTCAGTCATATCCCACTCTTTGTGGTTCCATGGACTGTAGCCTGCCATGCTCCTCGATTTTCCAGGCAAGAATACCTGAGCAGGTTGCCATTTCCTACTCCAGGGGATCTTCCTGACCCAGAGATCAAACCCAGAAGTTCTCTTGTGTCTCCTGCATTGGTGGGCAAATTCTTTACCACTAGCACCACCTGTGAAGCCCACAGAAAGGGAGAAATCACGCACCAAAAAAGTGGGGGGAAAAAGTGAAAGTGTTAGTCGCATCCAAGTCTCTATGACACATGGACCGTAGCCCACCAGACTCTTTTGTCCATGGGATTCTCCAGGCTAGAATACTGGAGTGGGTTGCCATTCCCTTCTCCAGGGGATCTTTCCAACCCAGGGATTGAACCTGGGTCTCCTGCATTGCAGGTAGATTCTTTACTGTCTGAGCCACTAGGGAAGCCCAGTCACACACAAGTAAACCAGAAAAGAGGAAGAAACGCTGGATTTGGGTTTTTGCTTTTTCAGACTTTCAGGGTTTTTTTTCCTCACAGCAAAACCCATGTCCATTATAGCAAAATAAGAATATGTAGAGAAGCAAAAAGACATAAATTAATATCAACCGGAATGCCATCACTCAGAAATGACCATCATTAAGAATTGAAGTATATGGTGCTGTTGGATGAAAACTGTACACATCTTAATTATGTTGAATTAAGTAGTGCTTCTCAGATCTACTGTATCCTTCTACTTTTCTGTCTACTCATTCTAGTAATTTTTGAGAGTTTGACCTTGAAACTCCAACTAGAAATCTTAATTTACCTACTTAAAAAATAATTATCATAAACAGTGGAACTATATGTAACTAGATGTATTTTTTCTGTATTTTCCAAGTCTCCTGTAAATGTGTTATCATGCTTTCATAATTTAAAAATATAAATTTTTTAAATATTTTTTAAACAATAAAAACTTTTTTTAAAACACTGAGGTATATGGAATTTCCCTGGTGGTCTAGTGATTAACACTCCATGCTGCCAATGCAGGAGATAAAGGTTCGATTCCTGGTCGGGGAACTAAGATCCCACATGCTGTGCAGAGCAGCCAAAAGATTTAAAAAAAAAAAAAAGAATTGAGGTATATCATCTAGTCTTTTTTATGTTGGTTTTCATGGCAAAACTGAGCCACACTGGGCATTTTATTTTACAGTTGGCTGCCCCTCCGCCACCGCCACCCTGGGCTGGGGGCCCCTCTTCTCTGTGGCTCGTCAGTCCACAGCCCTTGCAGTACTGCCCTGAAGTGTTCAACGTTTATGTCTGCTTCCGCCTCCGTCTGGAAGTTTCTTGAGGGTGGAGGGAGCCATTTTCCATCTCTTCTCTCTGCGGTGTTCGGGGCAGTCAGGAAGGCTGGTCAGCCCGGGAGGCTGGTCAGCCCTGGGGACAGTGCTGCCCGCCGTGCGCCTCCACCCCTGTGCACGCTGACCGCGCCTCTCCTGTGCCTCTCTCCCCCGCAGGTTGAGCTGGGTCCCGGCCACAGAGGCCCGCTGGCAGGTTCTCTGCTCCGTTCTCCAGGTCACTGGAAACCTGAAGGAACTGGACCTGAGTGGAAACATCTTGAGTCGCTCTGCAGTACGGAGTCTTGGTGAGGCCCTGAGATGCCCTGGGTGCCAGCTAGAGACCCTGCGGTGAGTCTGGCCTGGGCTCTGCTCTGAACAGGGATGGACAGGAGATCTAAGACGGATGCTGACTCTAGGAGGTGGAACTGTCCTCGCATTCAGCAGATACTCATTGAGCCCCTCTCTGGCCCACCACTGTGCCAGGTGCCAGGGTCACTATGGCAAACAAACACAGGCCGGTGTCTATTCTCAGAGAGCTTGCAAAAGACCGACATTAATCAGGGAACCATGCTAATAAAGGTGTGACTACAGGGCCAGATAAGGGTCTCCAGTGGAAAGCGTCCCTAAGGAAGGGACACTTGGGGACTTTCCTGGTGGTCCAGTGGTTAGGACTCAGTGCTTCCATTGCTGTGGGTTTGAGCTTGACCTTTCCTTGGGGAACTAAGGTCTCGTAAGCCTCACGGCACTGCCAAAAAAATAAAACTGCAGTAAGATATCACTTTATGCCTGTTAAAATGGCTATTATCAAAAAGGGAGAAATCACAAGTATTGGAGAGGATGTGGAGAAAATGTGTACTTTCTGATACACTGTTGGTGAGAATGGAAATGCATGCAGCCACCATGGAAAATGGTATAGATATTTCTCAAAAAAAAATAAGAACAGCACTATCATGTGAGCCAGCTATTCCACTTCTGGGCATTTATCTAAAGAAGATTTTACTGGGTTGGACATCTTGATGAACTACTCATCATTCAAGGCATTCCTCATACATCAATTATTAATATTAATAATATTGTTAATTAATTAATTATTAATATTAATAATATTGTTAATTAACAATATTAATAATTAATTAATTATAATTAATCATTTCTTCTGCCTTCATCTGCACTTGACTTGTCCCTTGGGGCACCATCTCCATCTACTTTTTAAGTGCCTACTATGTGCCAGACACTACTGTGGGCACTTGGGTACAGCTAGTATTGAAAATGGGCAAAACTCCTTCTTCATGAAGCCTACATTGCAGAGGGGATGGGGACAAAAAGTCAAAAGAACAAGTAAAGTATATTGTGTGTGGTAAGGACTAGAGAGAAAAGTAAAGCAAAAAGGAGTAGAGAGTTGGGGCTGGGTGTGCCATTTTAAATAGGGAGGGTGGTGAGGCAAGGTTCCTGCAAGGGGACTTTTGAGCAAAGACTCGGGAGCAGGTGAGGGAACAAGCCATGAGCTATCAGGTAAGATAGCTTGTTCCAGGCAAAAAAAACAGCCAATGCAGAGAACCTGAGGTGGGACCATGCCTGGAGTGTTTAAGGAACAGTGTGGAGGCCAGTGGAGATGCAGCTAAAAGGAATATGAGATGAGGGCAGAGAGGACAAGGAGTCAGACTGCCACTGTCTCACAGACAAGGTCAAAGACCATGAATTTCTCTCTGATGACCTGGGAAAATGTGGGAGGATTTTGATCCAAAGAGATCCAAAACCTGACTTACTGTTATTTGTTTCTATGTCTATCCCCCAGTGCCTGTGCATTTCTGGGGGCCTGGGGGCTAGAGGGTCTTCCTGACCTCCACCTGGCCCACAGGTGTAGATGCTCAACAGGTTGTTCATGGGTGATTGTGGAAATCAACAGATAAGTAAAGGCAAGGCTGTGGTCACATGTCTCCCACAGGTTGGCCAGCTGCGGCCTCACAGCAGAGAGCTGCAAGGACGTTGCCTCTGGGCTGAGTGCCAGCAAAACCCTGATGCAATTGGAATTGAGCTTCAACACACTCCTGGACGCAGGAACTGAGCACCTTTGTCAGGGCCTGAGACAGCCAACCTGCAAGCTGCAGCAACTGTTGTAATTGCTCCTCATTGGCACTACTTTGTGGGGTGGGCACAGGGAGGCAGAAGGAGCTTCCCTGGCACCACGGGGCAGAGAGAAAGTAAGGGCTCATGGAGGCCATGATAGATTCCCACTGAAGCCCTCATATTCCTCCTTAACTTTTGTTCTTATATTAGAAGCTCGCTCTTTTCTCATCCTGTATTGTAAACGCCCTTAATGTTGAAATCCACAAAATGCTGAAACATGTGTCAGGTAGCTCTGAGCATTTGGGAGGGCTGAGGTAGTTAACACTGAGATCCAGGCATCCCGATGGAACATCAGTGTAAATTAATCATACAACATCGATACAGTGGGTGAGCAGGATTCATGGGAATCACACGGAAGGGAAAAGGGGAGGTGGTCTCTATCCTGAGTGGCTCCTTGGCTGCAAGAGGAATATTTAAATCTCCCAGGTTCCTGCAAGCCAGGCACGTCTTTATCTTCCTTTAATGTCACCCTAGAACCCTCATAGGGCCATAGGTCCTAGAAAGGAAAACCAGATGCCAGTTAGGACATTGACTGGGGGCCCGCCTGTGTCTTCCCTGCAGGCTGGCAGGCTGCGGCCTCACGTCTGGCTCCTGCCAGGACCTGGCCTCCGTGCTCAGGGTCAGCCCCAGCCTGATGGAGCTGAACCTGCTGCAGAATGACCTGGACGACCTCGGCGTGAGGCTGCTCTGTGAAGGACTCAGGCACCCTTCCTGCCAGCTCATATTCCTATGGTGAGGCTCTGCAGGCCCCTTCTGGGGAGAGGGCAGGGAATGGGGGGAGGGGATGCAAGTGCCGTGGAACTGGACAGAGGAAAGAAAAGGGACAGACAAATGCACGGTCAGCCAGGGTTCCTCACCAGCAACGCCGCTTACTTAGGCCGTGTGACTCAGGCAGCTCTTCACCTGAGACGTGGTTTCTTTAGACTTGGTCTAGTGGGACCATCATATCAGTAAAATGTATGTGAACACTAGGACAGAGTTCAGACAGAAATGGGCTTGGAGCACCGGAGTCCCCTGCAGCTGACGAGCAGTGAGCCCCAGCCCTCCTTGCCACCCTGCAGGCCCTGAGGGTGACGTTCTCTGAGCAGCAGACCGCCCCCCTCCCCATGTGTCTCAGCCACTTCCTCTTCCCTCCACTTCCTGAGAACGAGTCCCCTGGCTGTTTCTGGCTGAGCCCTTGCTTATAGCTCCTGGTAGGGCTCCATACCCCGCTTCCCTCAGGTCCTCCGTTGAGCTCCAGCAGCCCTTAGAAACACAGTGGGAATCACAATGTTAGTGGCTCAGTCATGTCTGACTTTGCGACCCTAAGGATGTTAGCCCATCAGGTTCCTCTGTCCATGGGATTTTCCAGGCACAAATACTGGAGTGGGTTTCCATTCCCTTCTCAGGGGATCTTCATGATCCAGGGATTGAACCCGGGTCTTCGAGGGGTCTACAGAGTCTGGGCCCTGGCCACCCTCAGCCAGGACTCTCTCCTTTAGACTCTCAGGCCTAAAGGTGAAGTCAGGGCAAGATAATGAGATAAACATTCTGCAGGTGGATTCCCCCAAGGCTAACCCTGACCGTTTACAACCAGGGGAACTCCAGCTCCCTCCCCACCAAGCATTTCCGGCTACTTAGTGCAAGGCCTCTCCAGAGCTTGGCCGCAGCCGGGACATCTGAATTTGTGGCCCCCTCACTGGTTACTGGTCAGACCTGGGTTGCCTCAGAGCAACCTGTGCTCTGTGGTCCTGTGAAGGTTTCTGCTTCCTTCCTCCCGGAATCCTGGGACTGGACTGGGAGGGACAACCGTCTATGCAGGGGGCCCCATCCCCTCCCTAAGGCACACTAGCTTGGATCGCAGCAATGAGTTCAGTGTGCATTGCCCTCTGCAGTGTGTCCTGTCCACGGCTCACGACAGGTGGAGCACGTCCGTCTGTGTTAGAGAAGGGGACACGGGGGCCCAGAAAGAGCAACAGCTATCTGAAATCTGAAGCAGCCCAGAACACAAGGCCAGGAGAACGGAAACAGAGCACTCTCCTTTCCAGCAAACCATCTAGCCTCTGAGCAGGAAATCCCAGGACCTACCCCTGGGTGGTCATCTTGAGACTGTGGGGAATGGGTGTTCTGTGGTGGACGCTGTGAGCCACTGCCCAGATTCCCTCCATGAATGAGGATGTAATCCTGAGCCACTGGAAATGCTACTGACAGCCAGCTACTGGGATGACGTTTGCCTACAAAGGCCCCCTCTCCCAAGATCTCATCCCCTTCCTGGAGTCACCTGCATCCAAGGCCTGACCAATGTCAGGGTATAAAGACCCAGCCCCTCTCCCCAATTTGGGACAGCTCTGAGGGATCATCCCGACTTCAGAGACTCCAGTAGCCTTGGCTGAGGTCTCCATTGAGACGGCATCACAGCCCAACTTCTTCCTCTCTGCCCAGACGTGTTTCCCTCTCCCCGCCACCCTGGTGTTGCTCCAAGAACACCCCCTAATAAACTTCACTCCACTTTCCATCTCAGAGCCCAATTCCCAGCAAACCCAACCTGCAATAGTTTCCTCTGGGAGGTGGCAGATTCCACCATCCTGAGCCCCCAAGGACCTCAGGATCACACAGGGGTCCCGGGAGAATCAAGCTTCCTTTGTGCTTGCAGGCTGGACCAGACTCAGCTGAGCGAGGAGGTGACCGAGATGCTGCGGGCCCTGGAGAGGGAGAAGTCTCAGCTGCTAGTCTCCAGGATATGGTAAGGTGGGGAGACTAGAACCCCTCCTGCAGTTCCAGGCCTGGCTGAGTCCTTGGGACAGGTCCAGAACCAAGAGATGGGGAAAGACATGTTGGGCAGAGCCAGGAAGAAACCAAGAAAGCACGGCAGCCAGAGAGAGATTTGGGCATTGATTTGTTTAGTGTGAACAGAATTATGCCACTCCTCTGCTTAAACCTTTCCATTAGATGAATGTGCGTGTGCCAAGTCGTTTCATTTGTGTCCGACTCTGTGACCCTATGGACTGTAGCCTGCCAGGCTCCTGTGTCCATGGGATTTCCCAGGAAAGAATACTGGAGTGGGTTGCCATTGCCTTCTCCAATAAGAAGATTTAAAAAAAAAAAAAAAGATGAATGGATGCCTTGATGAGATTTGGAACTTGGAAAGCAGTGACCACCAGGGGGAGACAAAGACAAAAGAGAGAGAGTCTAGGAAGAGCCAGACCACCTCCACCCCGACCTTCACCCCCAAATACACATAGCCAGAGAGGCTGGAGGGGTGAGCCCCAGAGATGGGAGTATCCCTCTTCCTCCCCAGGGAATCTGCTGCAGCACCTACGTTCTCCCAGTTTGGTGCATTTTGGCCTGTGACCACAAAGGGCAACTGTTCCCTGAATCTCCGCAGCTGTGCCTCACCTGAAAAGGAAAGGAAAGGGCTCCTAGCTTTAGAAGGAGGATCTACTTGTCACAGAACGACATGCCCTGCATCCCTCACACGATGTGTGAGGCACAAGCAGTGAACAAGGGCCCAAATTCCAGGAGCTCAGCCCAGCAGGTGCAAATTATTCCCTCCCCACCCCAGCCTCCCACCTCCATCCACAGAACTACATGTGGGTTTCTCTAAGGACACTGATGGGCCCACTGGATTCTGCAGAGCAGCTGAGCTGAGCTCTGAAGGATGGGAGGGGAGTGCTGGGCCCCGAAGGGGTTGATTCCAGGCAGAGGTGGTGTAGCTTGCTGAACAAGAGCCACATGCCTGAAGTGCATAGAAGCCAAGACTAGGGCACTGGCTTTTGAGAAAAGAAAAGAGCTTTATTGCAAGGTCCACTAGCAAGGGCACCGGAGGTGAGGCTCTCAAATAGATCCAGGATTCAGGGTGACATTTAAGGGGTTTAGAGAAATGTCAGTCTTGGAAGCTGGTTGGCTAGTTTCGAATAAGCCAAACAAGCTACTCGCACTGCTGGAAGCCAGATCTTCCTTTTTTGAAGGACTTCAAGCCCCCAAAAGGGCTCCTGGGGCAACACTTCTATTCTTTGAGTTCTATAGACTGAAGACACAGATTCTGTCTTACGTGGGAGTGCTATCTAAATAACTCAAGGCTACATTAATCAATTAACTTATTTAAAGGCAGCAAAACCAGTTTAAGCTGGTTCATGTTTTACTTGCCGTTTCAGTAGAGGCACTGAGCTTACCTTCTTTGAGGAATAGGAGGTCAGGGACCTGGAGCAGAGCTACTCAAAGTATGGTCCTTAGAATCATCAGCAGAATCAACATCCCCTGGGAACTCGGTGGGTTTCCCAGACTGCTCAATAGTAAATAACCCACTTACTGAAACAGGAGACTCTGGTTTGATCCCTGGGTCAGGAAGATCCCCTGGAGAAGGAAATGACAACCCACCCATGTGTTCTTGCCTGGAAAGCCCCATGGACGGAGAGGCCTGCCAGGCTAAAGTCCATAGGGTGGCAAAAGAGTCAGACATGACTTAGCAACTGAACAACAGTAAGGAGCTCAGGAGAAAGGCCCCACTCCAGACCTGCTGCATCAGAATCTTGGGGTGGGCCCAGGAATGCATGTTCTAGTCCAGGCCTTCAGGTGATTTTAAACACTGATTTAGAGCCATGGGGGCAGCAAGACTGGCACAGGTGGGGTGGGGGATGGGAGGCAGTACCTACCATCTGGGCCACATTAAGAATTTCTATCTTACTCCCCAAATCAATAGACATTTCAGGGCTTCAGCATCGAAGTTCTGTGCCAGGTTCCCATTTTCAGATCAGCTGCTGAGTGGACAGTGGACCAAGGGTCAAGAGCAAAAACAGGGAACCCTTTAAGATGAGGCCGTGGTTCCAGCCACAGATCCCAGGGCCTGGGAACAGGGTGGAGGCCGTGGAGGTGGAGAGAAGAGAAAAGAGCTGTTTTGGCAGCTGTGTCAAGGTGATCAATCAGTTCTCAGATTGGCCAAGGGAGAAGTCAGGATGATGCCTCAGTTCTGGTATAAACAGCTGGGTGGATGGGGGCCATTCATGGAAGCAGGGACTACAGGAGAAGCCCAATGGGGATCAGGAGTTCAAATTCCGATGAGTTGAACTCAAGTGGGGATGTCATGGAGACAGCCCCCAGAATCCTCCATGATCTCAGGGAGAATGAATTCTGTTCAGGAAGCCAAGTCTGAGGATCCTTCACAAGGGCCCAGATGGAGCAGAGATGAGCAATACATCCTCACTCAAGCGGCAGAGACAAGCATCAGGTAGTTTGAAGGGGCCAGGCTGGGAGCATCATGATGTGGGCTTGCAGGGGTGGAGAGTGTGATGGCAGCTATGAAAGGTCATTCCCTCCATCCTCCTGCCTCTGGAGTGGGACAGAGACACCTAGGGGACACTCCATGAGAGATCTTCCACTACAAACCTTGCAGGATTTCTGCTTCCCTCTCTTCCAGCCTCAAGGGGCTGGACTGATCCTCTCCTAAATATCCACAGCAGGACTCATACTCTGAACCAGAGCCCAGTCTCTTAAGGCCCACTCTGGGCTTCTAAAGCCTGGAATCCCCTCTCCATCCCTGCCTGTCCATCTTTGGAGCCATGTTCCCCTCAGAAACTGACCACCCAGGGGGTGCTGGGAAGAGCGGCAATTCTGGGAAGTGAAAAAGGGGAGGGAGGAGGGTTTGGCAAGGGGAGGCAGCAGGATTGAGCCCCCTTGGATAGCAGGCAGACTGGCCTTGGGAAGGGCCCGTCTGTGGTCTAGCCTAGGGGGCCGGGGGCAGCCAAGCAGAACCTAAAGCTGGCCACTGCCCTGCTGTTCCAGAGGGCAGCTCTCCTCAAGCAGCACAGGTGAGACCCTTCTGTCCATCCTCTCCTACCCCTCCGGGGGACGAGCACATGGAGTCTCTGGGGACCAAGGATGACCTCTGGGGCCCCACAGGGCCTGTGGCTACCGAGGCGGTTGACGAAGAGAGGAGCCTGTACCGGTAAGTGAGGGGGTCTGGCCTATCCCACCCCCTCCGTCCCCATGCTGGGTCCCCACAGACAGTCTGCACCCCATTCATGGTCCGTTGTATCCCCTCACCACGCCACCATGCAAAGAAAGACAGCACTGAGATGTTGGTTGGTGTTTTATTATGAAAAATGAAGGGGTTTCGATGGGGGAGGAGGAACGTTGGTTGGGATTTTTTTTAATATTTATTTGTATCTATTTATTTTTGGCTGTGCCAGGTCTTAGTTGCAGCATGTGGGATCTAGTTCCCTGACCAGGGATCGAACCCAGGCCCCCTGCATTGGGAGCTCAAGGTCTTAGCCAATGGACTACCAAGGAAGTCCCTGGAAAAAGAGAGTTTGTTATGAAAATTTTTAAATAGACACACAAGTGGAGTCAGGGAACTTCCATGTACCCACTATTCAGCTTCAACCTTCATTTTACCAACTTTGTTTCAACTATCCACTTCCCGCCCCTTTTTTCACAATATTTTTAAGTCCAAAGAAATGGGTGCTTTTAGCCTTAAATTTTTTGTGATACCTTTCAAAAAGTTCAAAGAAAGACCTTTTCTTCCATAACCACAATGTCATTTTTCACATGTCAAGAAGTTTACAATTAAGCCTTTCATATCGTCCAATGCCCAATTCTTATTCAAATCTGTTCAACTGTATAAAGTGTCTTTGCAGATGATTTGTTCTAATCATGATCCAAAGACAGCCCACTTGTTGTATTTGACTTGTTATGCTGCTTTAATCTCACAGCTGGTGTCTCCTGCATTGGTGGGTGGGTTCCTTACCACTAGCACCACCCAGGAAGCCCAGGGGAGCCAGTTCAGTTCAGTCACTCAGTCGCGTCCAACTCTTTGCAACCCCATGAATCACAGCACGCCAGGCCTCCCTGTCCATCACCATCTCCCGGAGTTCACTCAAACTCACATCTATCGAATCGATGATGCCATCCAGCCATCTCATCCTCTGTCGTCCCCTTTTCCTCCTGCCCCCAATCCCTTCCAGCATCAGAGTCTTTTCCAGTGAGTAAACTCTTTGCATGAGGTGGCCAGAGTATTGGAGTTTCAGCTTTAGCATCATTCCTTCCAAAGAACACCCAGGGCTGATCTCCTTTAGAATGGACTGGTTGGATCTCCTTGCAGTCCAAGGGACTCTCAAGAGTCTTCTCCAACACCACAGTTCAAAAGCATCAATTCTTCGGTGCTCAGCTTTCTTCACAGTCCAACTCTCACATCCATAAATGACCACTGGAAAAACCATAGCCTTGACTAGATGGACCTTTGTTGGCAAAGTAATGTCTCTGCTTTTCAATATGCTATCCAGTATTCAAATTCAAATCCATCTGACTTCAACGTCTAGGCTTACAGCCACTCTGTAAGATCCATAGTGCCCCTCTGTAGGATCCATAGTGCCCAGCACGGGGCCTGGCACCCAGTAGGTGCTCAGTGAGTCTGTGTACAGTAATCCAGTGTCCTGCTGCTGCTGCTAAGTCACTTCAGTCATGTCCGACTCTGTGCGACCCCATGGACTGCAGCCTATCAGGCTCCTCCGTCCATGGGATTTTCCAGGCAAGAGTACTGGAGTGAGTTGCCATTGCTTTCTCCAGTGTCCACTTCTCCCCATTTTTCACAGCGTTCACTTGCCTGTGGCCGGCTTCTACCACTGGCCCAACACGGGTCTCCACTTTGAGGTGAGAGGGCCAGCGACCATTGAAATTGAATTCTGTGCCTGGGACCAGTTCCTGAGCAGGAATTTCCCACAGCACAGCTGGCTGGCTGCAGGGCCTCTGTTTGACATCAAGGCTGAACCAGGCGCTGTGGCAGCCGTGTTCCTCCCTCACTTTGTGGCCTTCCGAGGTAAGCAGCGGGGAGAGGCAAGGTGATGGTGGAAAGAATGGGCCTGAAAGGGGCTTTGGAGGTGATGTCCTGAGAGCGACTCATGGCTTCCTTAGAGAGACTGAGAAAGGATTAACAGAAATGGAGACAGCTTTTCTCTCATTCCATGGTGCTCTGGGCATATCATTTTTGAAGCACTTTTGTCCCCAGACTCATAATTATTTTTGCCTGAATTACTTAAAGGCTTCCCTAAATAGAAAGTACAATACAAGCCAACATTGAGTTTCCATGGTGGTACAGTGGGTAAGAATCCGCCTGCCAATGCAGGAGACATGGATTCGATCCCTGGTCTGGGAAGATCCCACTTTCTGTGGAGCAACTAAGCCCTGTGCCACAACTATTGAGCCTGTGCTCTAGAGCCCATGCCCTGGGAGCAGAGAAGTCCCCACTTGCTGCAACTAGCCTGTGTGCAGTGACGAAGACCCAGGGAAAGCCATAAACAAATACAGCAAGGAGGGGATATCAATTATTCTGAAAATAAAACATTATAAAAAATAATCTCACAGTCAAAAATTACCAACAGTAAACAAGGCATCACAAATGAGAACCAGAAGAAACACAGGTGCCAGAACTGGTCCCATTAAATGAATACATTAATTAATTAAAATAACTTAAAAATAAGAAAATAATAAGAATCAATCCCATAAAGACTTCACACTTTTTGTGTTATCAGAAACAAAACACAAAATAAATGTGTTTCATATACTTCTGGGGCTTCCCTCATAGTTGGTGAAGAATCTGCCTGCAATGCAGAAGACCCAGGTTCGATTCCTGGGTTGGGAAGAACCCCTGGAAAAGGAAATGGTAATCCACTCCAGTATTCTGGTTGGGTTACAGTCCATGGGGTCCCAAGAGTTCGACATGACTTAGCGACTAAACCACCATCAGTTCAGTTCAGTTCAGTCGTCAGTCGTGTCCAACTCTTTGCGACCCCCATATACTTATAGAAATCACCCTGGGGAAAAATAAGCAAAAAGCAATAAATCATTAAAAATGACAAATCAAATTTGGAAACAAGCTAATTAAAGAAAATAGGAAAACATTAAAAAAAAAAAAAGATTAAGTGACATGGAGGATGGGATACTATGAGAAGGCCTAGAATACACCTAACCAGAATTCCAGAGGATATGGCAGAGAGAATGGAGAAGAGGAAATATTCAAAGAAAGAATTGCCAGGAAATTTCTATGATCACTGAAAGATGTGACTTCTCTGTGCTGTACTGTGCTTAGTCGCTCAGTCGTGTCTGACTCTTTGTGACCCCGTGGACTGGAGCCCACCAGCCTTTTCTGTCCATGGGGATTCTCCAGGCAAGAATACTGGAGTGGGTTGCCATGCCCTCCTTCAGGGGATCTTCCTAACCCAGGTCTCCCACATTGCAGGCGTATTCTTTATCATCTGAGCCATCAGGAAGACCAAAAGGTCTTCTAGTCTCCCCACTGGGGAATTGAACCCCAGTCTCCCATATGACAGGCAGGGATACTCACCACGATTATAAGAGGAAGACACACAGTGATGAGAAGTCGAAAAAAATCCATGGGCTATGACAGAAACATGAAAAGGTGTTGCTTCAAAGAAAGACTAGTGGAAAAGAGAACGATGGTAATTATAGTTGTATTTAGTGAATTCTTCAGCATTTTGTCAGATGGTGTACACCACGGTGACATTATTTTCACACACACAAAAAGCAATGAATGTGGTGCTTTCTGGGGGCCTCTTCTGGGATTAAAATCAGTCAGCAATGTTCTGACTGGTGCCCATCAGCCTAAGGGCCTTGCCTGGCTTGCTCGATGTTCCTCTGCTACCCAGAAACCACTGCGTTGCTGCAGTTGCCAAGCAACACAGAGATGGAACCGGGACTCCTGATTGCTAAGCCTGTGCCTCTCCCACTACCAGCCTTCATCTCTCAAGCTGTCTCTTCATCTCAAACTCATCAGTGTCCATACCTTGTCAGACTTCTTGACTGCAAATTTACTCTGCCTGATTTAGGCAGGAAAGGAATATATAAAAAGATTCCTGAGTAACTTGTAGACTTAACAAAAGATTAGGCAACATTAAAAAAAAAAAAGCAGGCAGTGTGCAAGGATGCTGAGAACCAGGAAAACTAGGAAGAGACCTGTGCTGCAGGCAGAGCCATTGCAGGACCCCCCTGCCATGGTGGCTGCTGGACTCTCGACCCCACTGCTACTGCCAAAAGAATCTCTCTTCATTCTCTTTAGATCCAGGTCCTGGTAAGGAGCATTCACTTACTCAAGTTTTGGTCACATGCCTGTATCATAGCCACCAGGGAATAGCAGCTTCCAGGGTGGGAGGCCCAGCTTGTCTCCTGCCGAGACCCCCCACCCTGGTGGGGAAGGGCTTCTTCCCTAAAAGAAGTCTGTGAGTGGTGAGTGGCCCTTGGCTGCTCCATTTCCTCACTGTCCCTTCCTCCTCCTTGTCCTCCCTCTGCCTGGAGTCAAACCCACCAACATCACTCAGTGGCCCTCATGGTTAGAGAATCCACACCAGCCAGTAACCATGGGGTCCATAACTTTCCTGACTCCCGGGCCAGGGGCTGGTCCTCTGTATGGGTTTGGTTAAAGGGAGTTTCCATGGTGCTCCCACCCTAGAGACAGTATTGCCTGAGGCCCCCACAGGTGGCAGGCCTATGCACGATGGCTTTCCTAGAAAGGCCACTGAGCCTACACTCAAGGACATCACTTCCCCAGCCAACTCTGACTCAGTAAGGCACTAAGTCCTTGCCTCTCATATTCATCCCTTGACAGGGAACGATGTGGACATCTCCCAGTTTCAAGTGGCCCACTTCAAAGAGGAGGGGATGCTCCTGGAGAAGCCAGCCAGGGTAACGCCATGTTACGCCGTCCTGGAAAACCCCAGCTTCTCGCCCATGGGAGTTCTACTGAGGATGGTCCACACTGCCCTGAGCTTCATTCCCATCACCTCTACTGTGTTGCTCTACCATTACCTCCAGCCTGAAGAAGATACCTTCCACCTCTACCTGATCCCCAGCGATTGCTCCATTCAGAAGGTGGCAATAAGATCCAGAAAGGTTGGGCCAGGGTGGGCTTGACAGCAAATAGGAAACACAACCAAAGAGTCCCCTAGACGGGTCAACTGGGAATTGGGATGGGCCGCTTGTAAGCAGGAACCTTGACGTGGGTAAATAATCCTGCTCCTGCCCAGCCATGGGCTAGTCTGGCTCCCTGAGGTCTCCTCCGGCTGACTCTGCCACACCATCACTCATGTCAAGACAAGCCTCTTCCCAGGAGTCAAAAGAATGGGTAGTTTCCATGCTTATTGTTGTTGTTGTTTGGTCACTAAGTCATGTCCAGCTCTTTGTGATGCCCCGGACCACAGCATGGACTCTAGGCTTTCCTGTCCTTCACTATCTCCCAGAGTTTGCTCAAACTCATGTCCACTGTGTTGATGATGCCATCCAACCATCTCATCCTCTGTCATCCCCTTCTCCTCCTGCCCTTAATCTTTCCCAGCATCAGAGTCTTTTCCAATAAGCTGGCTCTTCGCATCAGGTGGCCAAAGTATTGGAGCTTAGAACTGTCTCTTTTCCCCTGTTACCATGTCTTCTCCAACATCGCCCCAGTTCTCACCCTGAGCACAGCAGAGGCCAAGCATGGGTGCAGCGTGGGGGGGATGTCAGCAGGGGTGGTATAGCCCCCATCACCCACACAAACACACAGAAACATCATCTCACTTTGTTCAGACCAGGTTCTATAGGCAGAATCTGAGTCAGGGTCCAGACATATCTGCTTTGATTCTTGTTCTATACTCTTCAGGCCATAGACGATGAAGAAAAGAAGTTCCAGTTTGTGCGAATTCACAAGCCACCCCCACTGACCCCGCTCTACATGGGCTCCCGCTACATTGTGTCTGGTTCAGAGAAGCTGGAAATTCTGCCAGAGGTGAGCAGCCCAGGTGGTCAGCCATCACTGGGGTCAGAGGTCTTGCTTGGAAATACCTGTGCCTGGGTCTCAGAGCTTTCCCAGGGACCGGGTGAACTGGGGTTGGGCAAACAGCAAATGGGGCTTCCCTGGTAGCTCAGCTGGTAAAGAATTTGCCTGCAATATGGAGATCCCAGTTTGACTCCTGGAGAATCCCCATGGACAGAGGAACTGGTGCGCTATAGTTCATGGCGTCACAGAGTTGGACACCACTGAATGACTAAGCACAACACAGATAGCAAGTGAGATTTAGGGTGAGCAAGAATGCTTCAAAGGGTAGGAGACAGGAAGTTGGGGAGGGTCATATTCGGGATGGGGGCAACATTGGGAAGAGTTGGGCTATAGAGTGACAATGACCTCCAATTAAAGCCACCAAGGATTTCCCTGGCAGTCTAGTGGTTAAGACTCCATACTCCCCCACCCCCCCCTCCCCCACCAAAAAAAGACTCCACACTCCCAGTGCTGGGGGCCCAGGTTCAATCCCTAGTCAGGGAACTAGCTCCCAGTCTCCACATCTAGAGAAAGCTTTGGGGCAACAACAAAGACCCAGTGCAGCCAAAAATAAATAAAAATTTTAAAAAGAAAGAAAAAAGCAGGGTCTAAAGATTGACTTCAGTCCAGGAGATGGTCAGAGGTGAGCAGGGCCAAGTGAGGTTAAGCAGGGCCAAGCGAGGTGTCAGGTGGGGAAAGATCTTACTAGCGGGCTGAAAGGTGACTTCTCGCTCAGTGATTCTCTCTTTCTCTGCAGGAATTGGAGCTCTGCTATCGGAGCCCCAGAGAATCTCAGCTGTTCTCTGAGTTCTACGTTCGCCATTTGAGGTCAGGGATCAAGTTGCAAATAAGAAGCAAGAAAGATGGGACTGTAGTGTGGGAAGCCTTGGTGAAGCCAGGTAAAGTCAAGTCCAGCAAGCACAGAGGTGGGACAAGAGAAAGTCAAAGAGTGTGTGTGTGTGTGTGTGTGAGAGAGAGAGTTTGTATTATCACAACTTGCTGATGAAAAGAAATAGTCCAGGGGAGTTCTGTGCCTTTTCCTAGTGACAACAACTGATAGGAGCAGAATTGGAACTCGGGTTCAGTTCAGTTCAGTCGCTCCGTCTTGCCCAACTCTTTGCAGTCCCACGGACTGCAGCACGCCAGGCTTCCCTGTCCATCACCAACTCCCGGAGCTTGCTCATACTCACATCCATTGAGTCAGTGATGCCATCCAACCATCTCATACCCTGTCATCCCCTTCTCCTCCTGCCTTCAATCTTTCCCAGCGTCAGGGTCTTTTCCAATGAGTCAATACTTTGCATCAGGTGGCCAAAGTATTGGAGCTTCTGCTTCAGCATCAGTCCTTCTAATGAATATTCAGGACTGATTTCCTTTAGGATGGACTGTTTGATCTCTTCGCAGTCCAAGGGAGTCTCAAGAATCTTCTCCAACACTACAGTCCGAAAGCATCAATTCTTCGGAACTCAGGTTAACCTGACTGTAAGCCCTGTGCTCTCTCTTGCACCATGTGTGTCCACTCTGCCCTTGAATAGACTTTGATACCCACAAGGTTTTTGGAAGTTTCTCATGAGAGCTTCAGAGAAGGCAATGGCACCCCACTCCAGTACTCTTGCCTGGAAAATCACATGGACGGAGGAGCCTGGTAGGCTGCAGTCTATGGCGTCGCTAAGAGTTGGACACAGCTGAGCGACTTCACTTTCACTTTTCATTTTTCATTTTCATGCATTGGAGAAGGAAATGGTAACCCACTCCAGTGTTCTTGCCTGGAGAATCCCAGCGATGGGGGAGCCTGGGGGGCTGCTGTCTATGGGGTCACACAGAGTCAGAAACAACTGAAGCGACTTAGCAGCAGCAGCAGCATGAGAGCTTGGAAAGTAGATGAAAGAGGAAGAACTAGGGGACTCGTTAGTGGTCCAGTGGTTAAGACTCCAAACTTCCACTGCAGGGGGCACAAGTTCGATCCCTGGTTTGGGAACTAAGAACCTACATGCCATGTGGCCAAAAAAAAAAAAAAGTGTAACAACTAGATGCTAGATGGTTGTGTGGATTAGGCCATTTCTGGCAATTTCAGATACTCTAACCAGGATCAGGATTTGAAACAGCTCAACTGGAATTCCATCACCTCCACTAGCTTTGTTCGTAGTGATGCTTTCTAAGGCCCACTTGACTTCACATTCCAAGATGTCTGGCTCTAGATTAGTGATCACATCATCATGATTATCCTGAAAGATGATGCTGTGAAAGTGCTGCATTCAATCTGCCAGCAAATTTGGAAAACTCAGCAGTGGCCACAGGACTGGAAAA
Organism: Cephalophus harveyi; assembly: GCA_006410635.1. Lineage (NCBI taxonomy): Eukaryota > Metazoa > Chordata > Mammalia > Artiodactyla > Bovidae > Cephalophus > Cephalophus harveyi. The sequence continues at coordinate 473,626 of SJYT01041414.1, forward strand.
GCTCAGTTTTCATTCCAATTCCAAAGAAAGGCAATGCAAAAGAATGCTCCAATTACCGCACAATTGCACTCATCTCACATGCTAGTAAAGTAATGCTCAAAATCCTCCAAGCCAGGCTTCAGCAATACGTGAACCGTGAACTCCCTGATGTTCAAGCTGGCTTTAGAAAAGGCAGAGGAACCAGAGATCAAATTGCCAACATCCGCTGGATCATGGAAAAAGCAAGAGAAGAGTTGACTCATTGGAAAAGACTCTGATGCTGGGAGGGATTGGGGGCAGGAGGAGAAGGGGACGACCGAGGATGAGATGGCTGGATGGCATCACGGACTCGATGGATGTGAGTCTGAGTGAACTCCGAGAGATGGTGATGAACAGGGAGGCCTGGCGTGTTGCGATTCATGGGGTCGCAAAGAGTCGGACACGACTGAGCAACTGAACTGAACTGAACCAGGATCATTCAGTTATTGTCAAGGCAGGCAAAAGGGAATCCAAATATTGAACTCTCAGGAACAGAAGAAACTTTACAGTCTCTTAATCCAACACCAACACCCCCAAGAAACAAAATCTCCTGGACAGTCCTTCCTAGGACAAACAGCCTTTGTCAGTTGTTGGTCGTATCCCATCCTGAGCTGCACAGGCATCACAGTGTGGTAGAAAGAGAATGGACTTTACTTGGTCCCAGCTTGGGTGCAGACACAGGTGGAGAATTCACCAGCCCTAGCTAGGGCCCTTACTTGTTGGGTCATCTTAAGAAAATTACCTAGTTCATTTGAACTTGGGTTCCTCATCTGTAAGTGAGGATCACAATGCCTAACCTATGGAATTGTTGGAAAGATTAAATAAAATGAGGTATGTTCATGTCTCATGCTGTGGTCCCTAGTAAAAAGTGAAAGTGCTGGTCAGTCAGTCCTGTCCAACTCTGTGACTCCATGGACTGTAGCCCACCAGACTCCCCTGTTCATGGAATTCTCCAGGCAAGAATACTGGAGCGGGTAGCCATTCTCTTCTCCAGGGGATCTTCCCAACCCAGGGGTCGAACCTGAATCTTCTGCATTTGCAGGTGGATTCTTTACCATCTGAGCTGGAAATAGTAAAGGAAAGACCAGTGGTCCCTAGTAAACAGTAGCAATATTATTCTTCTTCCTCATATTAAGTCAACATCCTTGACTATCTTGATTCTGTCCCTTGGAACTGACAGATCTATTTCTATTTCTAATCTGTTTCTCCTGGAAGAGCCCAGGAGAAAGTATCAAGAAGAGTCTCTCTTCAAGAAGAGATACTTGAAGGCTGGGATCAAGGCCTCCCCTAAGTCTCCTCTTACGCAAGTTAAATATCTCTACTTCCTCCCATCATTTCTCTTGTATTTTGGTTTTTAAATTCTTTGCCATCTAGACACCTTCCTGGTAGATGTTCCCATTTACAGATGAGACAGGATGGACTCCCTGAGTGTCCAGTCTTCGGGGAGGGTGTGGAATACCCTCCTCCGCCCTCCAGATGAACTCAATGCTCCTGGAGCCACAGCTGGAGCTCCCCTGTCTTGTGCCCACCTGCACAGACCATCAGGTCACAGTGAATCTGAGTCTGCTCAGACTCTCAGGCCTTGTCCACAGGACCTGCTGTAAACAGCCCCTTCCTTGCCTTATGCAAGTAACTGTCTAAGCCCCTTATTTCTGTTGTTTTGCTATTGAAATTATCCCATTACTCCCAAGTGCTAAGGTTTTCCTGATTCCTTTTTTTTTTTTTTAAGTTATTTATTTATTTGGCTGGGCCAGTCTCAGTTGCAGCATTGCAAATTTTTAGTTGTGGTACATGAACTCTTAGTTGCAGCAGATGGGATCTTGTTCCCCAAGCAGGGATTGAACCCAGGACCTCTGTATTGGGAGCACACAGTCCTAGCCACTGGACCACCAGGGAAGTCCCTGATCTTCTGACATCAAAATTCAGAACAGATTTATCTGTATGAATCTAGAAGGCCAAACATGGGCAAGGAGATAGATGTCTGTTCAGAAGTTTAAGACGTCCTTAAACTATTTAAGGACATCTTAGATAGTTTAAGCTATCTAAACCCTGGTTAGTTCTCTATCAGGGTTCCCTTCAGGACAACACTGGATAAACCATGTCTGGGATGCTGAGAGAAACTGCTGTTGTTCACTTGGATGCCTCCTATCTCTCTCCCACCCTCTTTCTAATCATGGCCTCTGGGCCTCAGTTTCCCCGTATGCATAAGGAAGGGATGCACCTGGATAATCACTAAAGGCTCTTCCAGCCCTTACTCCAGATTCTATCAGAATTTATCCGTAGCGTGTTCTCAGAATGAGAGAATCTCAGAAGTAGGTAGGAGTTTAGAGGAGTATCATGTGTGTAAATCACCAGCACTGTTAAGATGCTTCTTCATCTCTGCTTCCCTCCAGGAGATCTCAGACGGGCAGTTACTCTGGTCCCTCCAGGCCTCAGAGGTCAGTAACAGCTGTTAGAGACCACATGAGCTAGTGGCAATTCTGGGGTGTACTTTCAGGTCCTGGAGAGTTGGGAAGAGAGGAAGGAAAGACTCTCTAATCGTAAACCTTACAAGCAGTCAGGCCTTGGAAAGTTCTGTGTGCCCTAAGCCCCTTACTCCTGCCCATGGGGGCCTTGGCATCTCCCACCAAACCACCTTCAAATGCCTCCACCAAGAACCCCCACCCCAAGCTCAAGCAGAATGGCCAGGTGCTGATGTGAGGGAGGGCAAAAGTGGCTTTCTGGTGGTCAAATGCCTTTACAGGGCAGAAGGAAGCCAGGGATGCAGATGAGCTGAGCGAAGAGAAGTGGGGATGGAGGGTCAGAGGAAGGGGCAGTGGTACAAGCCTTTCTTTGTTTCCAGCCTCACCTGACTCCCCAGCTGCCCTGAGATTGAGGCACTTTGTGGACCGATATCGGGAGCAGCTGGTGGCTCGAGTGACATCCGTGGACCCTGTCCTGGACAAGCTGCACGGACTGGTGCTGAGCGAAGAACAGTATGAGGAGGTGCGGTCGGAGGCCACTGCTCCAGGCCAGATGCGGAAGCTGTTTGGTTTCAGCCGATCCTGGGACCTGGCCTGCAAAAATCGCCTCTACCAAGCCCTGAAAGAGACCCATCCTCACCTAATCATGGAACTCTGGGAGAAGTGGGGCAGTGAAGAGACCAGGTCGGGCTCCTGACAAGCTGGGCTGAGTCCCGGCTCTGCCTGAGAGCACCTGGGTCTGTTGTTCATCGGGAAACAAGTTACCATCCGAGTTGCCTTCTAGGCCTAAAGAAAACTTTGATGATGATGCCTTTCCTGGGCATTACCTTGCCCTGCCCAGGAAAGCCACACAGGAACCCAGATGGCCTCCCTTGGCTTTCCTGGACCAGCTGTCCAGGTGAAACGACAGCATCTCAGAGAATGTCCATCTGGAGCTGACAGGACTTCTGCAGACCTTGTAGCAGCCTAGCCCAAGAGCCTGGTCCGCTGGCCACAGCCGCCAAAACCAGAGTCCTCCCTGTGCTCTCCAGATGCAGAGAGGAGCAGAGAACATGGGCCTGGGGGCGTCTGGCTGGAGATAGACAATGGAAATGGACACCTTGGGGGTTTTGAATGGCTTGTGAACAGGAACAAAAATAGGTTGGTTTTTCACTTGTTCAGCCAGGGCTGGGGCACCCACGCTCCCCTCAGGGCCCTCCTAGGGTTCATTCCCAGGAGAACTCAAGCCCACCCACCAACCTGTAGACAGGCCAAGAACAGAAAGGGACGCAGAGGCTCCTACATGAAGAAGGCGCGACTGAGGGTGTCTCTACTTTCCAGGCTCCCCCAAACCCACAACCCCAGGTCCACCCATCAAAGGGGCCATGAAGAGGGAGGTTTACCCCCAAGGCTCCAAGGCAACCCCTCCTCAAAGACAGTGGCTGGAGGGCTGCAGTCCCACTCCTGGGACATCCCGTTCCACACAGACCAGCAAACTCTTGGGATAATGCAGAGATGTCTCCCCAAATCAGAAAATATTTGAGCGCAGAAAGTGACTCAGCAACAACTCCCAAATAAAGTCAGGGGAAATGTCACGGTGCACACTAAAACTTCTGGTTGATGTCAGCTGTCAGTCATGGGTTGCCTGAAGCCAGCATGAGGAATCCCGCCCGTGACAAGGTCATGAGGAAGGAAGCCTGACAAAATGCAAGGATGTGATCAGGCTTCAGGGGTTCCTCCTGGAATTTCCTGAGCATGTACCCCCAAAACCAAAAATCTGCTGGCCTTTGCTTTCTGCTTTTCCACTCTTCTGATATTCTCTGGAAAAAGCCAACTCAGGGCTTTAGTCTTCTGCATTTGAAAGGGATGTTTCCATTAAACCCCCTCTGATAGCTCTCTAGCTTGCCTAACAGGTTCCCCGGACCTCTTACAGCTTGTGAATTGCTTACAGCCCCCCAACTGCGAGAGACACAAAGGTTAAAAGCATCTTAAAGATACAGAGCCTTTTCTAAAGAGTTAAAAATTATATTGGTAGAGGGTTTTCACTGTTGACTCAATGACTGCTGCCAGGCCTCCATATTCTTTATCTTTTAGGCACCTGGGAGGATGTTAATCAATGTAAACGGGATATGGAAAAAGATATATAGTAGTTTTGATGTTAGCAACACTAGACTTTTGAGTTAATTACTTTTCTTTTGTTATAAATCACTGTACTCCTTTTACTTGTTATAAATTGCTGTATCTTTGCTATGTAAGAATGTAACTTTATTTAGTGTTTTTCTGAGAGTGGCACCAGACTTTGGGAAGATCAACACAAATAAGTCTTCTGGTTGACAAACCCTTATCAGAAAAAAGGCTGTAAAATGTTAATTGGCCCTTTTGGCTGGAAGATGATGTAAATTACCTAAGACTTGTGTATACAACTAGGCATGCAGAGAGAAAAGCCTGGTTTTGATAGAGTCTGGGCTGCTAACGCTGCATAACTTTGTGTTACCCATTGATCTCCATGTATTATCAAAAGTAGAAAAAGCCTTCTGAACAATAAAGGATGGAGCAGTTTCTCGGACTAGTCTCTCGGCCTAGTTTCTTGGGAATCTGGCTCCCCCCGTGTCTCTCTCTCTCTCTTTTTCTCCCCCTCCCTCCCTCTCCTCTTTACTCTAATTTCAGGCTGAATTCCCATCTGGAACAGGGCGGCTCACCACGTCTACTTACTTGTCCTGGCTTCTAAGACCCGCAGGAAAGGGAGCCTAAGGCGGGGCACCCTTCGATATTCAAGTGGGCGCAGGTGGCCCAACGTAGATGGTGCAAATCTCTTGTCCTGAGATTTTATTGGTCTTCCCCGTAAGCCAAGTTATTCAGCCTCTTTTCTCCACCTAATTTTCCTACTATACTATTATTTCTTAATCTAATCTTATATTAATAAATAAATAAGTTTTTTCCTCGCCTATCCATCTCCCCTTCAAATCACCCTGGATCCACCGGGGCTGGACCCCAGCAATGGGTGGTTCGTTTCTACAGGGAGAATAGATAACAAAGGTCAGACAGGCAGGTGTGTACACTATACACACCGTTCCCCCAAACCACGAGATGACAAAGTATCAAACACTCCAAAACACAAGCCCTCTATTTTCACTCACACCCACCCGCCCTTTCTTTCCGCTCCCAACTGGCCCCAAGGCCTCGAAGAGCTGAAGTGTGCATGAGTTCCAGAATGATCGAGAGGAAGCAGACACCACAGCTGGGGATAGGGTGGCCCCAGGATACGCAAAGGTGCCCAGGCTGCCCAGTCTTCCCACAAGCTCTTGGAGAAGCTCAGGCCTCTGGCGAGAAGCCTTCTGGGGGCGCATCCAGCTGAGTTTTCTCCCTAGCTAGGAGGGTGGCGACCCCAAGACCTCTGCAGACTAAGTGTGGGAAAAGCCCAGGTGCAGTGCCACCACGGGGTGTGCTCCGGGCCAAGACCGGGGCTCGGGGACCGCAGGGAGAGGAGGCGGAGGTCAGGGGTGAGGGTGTGTGAGGAAGGGTCTGCCTGCTCAGGCCTCTCCCGCGGGGCTCCCCTACTCACTTCCCTCCCTTCCAGTCCATTGCGTCTCTGGTTCCCGGAGGCCCAGTAATCTATTCCCAAATCGGGAGCCATCTTCATGGCAGCCAACTGAAAAGAGGGGCGGGTCTTGGGGGAGGAGAATGGCCCGAAACAAAGGCAGGTCCGGAACTGGGGGAAAGATGCTTGACTACTTTGGATCCGAATCCTAATCACCAACAGTTGGGGTACTGAGGGAAAGTCAGTGAGCTGGGAACCAAATCCTGGCTTCACCCACTAGATGTGGTCCTGGAAAAGTCTATACCGCTGTGAACTTCAGTTGTTGGGTCTGTTAAAGGGGGATAATGATACTTACCTGAAACGGTTAAGGATGGCATGGACTGATGCGTTTAAGGTGAGTCCACAGCTACTGATTCAGTGAACAACTGTCAGTCAGTCAACAAACCTTACCTTCATTGTGCCTGAGGATGTTCTAGGTGAGCAGTTTATATTCCAGTGGTAAGGAAATATTCAAAGAAATCATAAATCCATTTTGGACTTCCCTGGTGGTAGAGTGGATAAGAGTCCACCTGCTAATACAGGGGATCCGGGGTCAGTCATCGTTTGCGGAAGATTCCACATGCCTCGGAGCAACTAAGCCTGCAAGCCACAGCTACTGAAGCCCCTGTGCCTAGAACCTGTGCCCTGCAACAAGAGAAGCCACCTCAGTGAGAAGCCAGTGCACTGCACCTAGAGAGTAGCCCCTGCTTGCTGTAACCAGAGAAACCCTGAGAAGAGCAAGGAAGACCTAGCACAGCCAAAAATGAGATAAATAAATTCATTTAGAAGAGAATTTCACATACTCTTAGGTACTTTTAAGAAAACAAAAATTGGAGAGGGTGATGGTTGGGGGTGAGGGAACAGCATACAACTCTAGAATGCTCAGGGGGAAAGGACTTTCCTGAGGAAGCGACATTCATGAAGGACTTTCCTGAGGAGGTGACATTTGAGTCAGACCTTTGCCCACAGACATCCTTGATGTTGGTAGTACTGCTACCGCTTTGTGCCCTAGAAATGGAGAATTCTGATAACAGCCTTAGGTATCTCCTTTCGCGCCTTTTTCCTATCTCTGCTGTTTGTCGTTTAGTCGAGGAGTTGTGTCCGACCCTTTTGTGACCCCCTGGGCTGTAGCCCACCCAGCTCCTCTGTCCACGGGATTTCCCAGGCAAGAATATTGGAGTGGGTTGTCATTTCCTACTCCAGGGGATCTTCCCAACCCAAGGAATGAACCCACACATCCTGCGTCTCCTGCATTGGCAGGCGGGTTCTTTACCACTGAGCCACCTGGGAAGCCCTATCTCTGTAATCATATATATGTTTATGTACCCACTGACAAAATCTTTCCTGGACCGAACTTTATTTAGGCTCTTCTGAATCTTCTTCCCAACTGGGCCTTGACTCTTGGATTTCTGTGTCATTTTTTTCGCATTGTTCAGGTTTAGTTAGAACGCTACTAATTTAGTTTATCCAGAATCGCCCACCCTTGATACCTGATTAAATTCCTCATCCTCCACATGATATCTGATCACTCTGGCCTGCCTTCAGCAACAATCCTGTTGGCAAAGAATTAATTACCCAATTCTCCCAGTAGTTTTCCACTGACAAACACACCACCAGCACCACTACCACCGCCCCATCTCCCAGCCAGCCCATTCTGTCCTTGGCTATAAACCCCCAACTTTTCCTTATATTCATTTTTTTTTTTAATGGTGTAAGTTTTTTGTTTTTATTTTTTTTTATTTTATTTTTACTTTATTTTACTTTACAATACCGTATTGGTTTTGCCATACATTGACATGAATCCACCACAGGTGTATACAAGCTCCCAATCCTGAATCCCCCTCCCACCTCCCACCCCATATCCTCTCTCTGGATCATCCCCATGCACCAGCCCCAAGCTTCCTGTATCCTGTATTGAACATAGGCTGGCGCTTCGTTTCTTACATGATAGTATACATGTTTCAGTGCCATTCTCCCAAATCATCCCACCCTCCTTGTATTCAGAGTTGAGCCCAATCTCTCCCCTCTGCTGCCAAACGCTATCACAGAAGTTCCTATACCTATCACAATGTTGTTGTTGTTTAGTCACTAAGTCGACTTCAACACTTTTGCAACCTCATGGACTGCAGCCAACCAGGCTCCTCTGTCCATGGGATTTTCCAGGCAAGAATATTGGAGCAGATTGCCATTTCCTTCTCCAGAGGATCTCCCCAAGCCAGGGATCAAACCTGCGTCTCCTGCTTGGCAGGCGGATTCTTTACCACTGAGCCACCTGGGAAGTCCATCTATCACAGTAGTTCTCAATAAATTTTGCCTTACTATTTGAACAATTGTTATGAATAATCTTTTTCTTTAAGAATGCATGCACACTCACACACACACACACACACACACACACACACACACACACACAGTTTGTGACTGTCTTATGAAACCCCTCGTCAAATCCTCCCAGGTCGGGACACATAGCATTTCGAGGTGATGCTGCTGTGTCCTCATTTGCCTGGCAAAGCAATAAAGCTATCCTTTTCTACATCACCCAAAACTCAGTCTCTGAGATTTGATTTAGCACTGGTGTACAGAGAGGCCTAGCTTTCAGTAACAAGGGGAAGAGGGTTGCAGCGCGATAGACACTGGGTATTAGTCAAGAGTCCTGTCTCTGTCCCTGGTTTCCTAGCAACCACTGTTGAGCATGTGGTTGCTAGGCAATGTGGGGCCATCCAGACACTTGGGTACTATCCTTAGTCTGCATGGACACCAATCAGAACATTGCAGGATATTGTTAATCCGACAAGTGACGATTGGGCCCATTTTTAGATTTTCTCATCTATTAATTGCTTTTGTTGCACAAAAAAATAGTATAACAACGGTAAACAAAGTCTGGAAAAATTAGAAATTGCCCTATGATCTCACCATCCAAACAATTCAAAAATGAACATCTTTACTCTTCCTGTTCTAACCTTTCTCTGCAGGAATACATTTTCATCTTGTCATCCTAGCACATGTGGTTTTAAATCTTGCTTTTCTGACTTTGATTTAGAGCATGACAAGCACCCCTCAAGCTACTTGAGAGTTTTGAGAATAATCTCTCTGATGCTTCTGTGTGATACCATGCAGTGGACTATTGTTGTTCAGTTATTAATTCATGTCCAACTCTTTGCAACCCCATGGACTGCAGCACGCCAGGCTTCCCTGTCCTTCACTGTCTCCCAGAGTCTGCTCCAACTCATGTCCATTGTGTCAGTGGTACCATCCAACCATCTCATCTTTTATCGTCTCCTTCTCTTGCTGCCCTCAATCTTTCCCAGCATCAGGGTCTTTTCTAATGAGTAGACTCTTTGCATCAGGTGGCCAAAGTAATGGAGCTTTATCCTCAGTCCTTCCAATGAATATTCAGGGTTGATTTCCTTTAGGATTGACTGGTTTGATCTCCTTGCTGTCCAAGGGACTCTCAAGAGTCTTCTCCAGCATCACAATTCAAAAGCATCAATTTTTCCGCACTCAGCCTTCTTTATGGTCCAACTCTCACATCTGTACATGGTTACTGGAAAAAACATAGCTTTGACTATACGGACCTTTGTCAGCAAAATGATGTCTCTGCTTTTTAATACACTCTCTAGGTGTACACCCCCACCCCGCCCCGCCCCCGGGTCAGTTTGCCATGGAAACAAGACAGGTTACACATAGACTCCCGAGGCGCCAGCCCTGGAGTATCCTGGAGGTTGAACCCGGACAGCCAACCTCTGCAACAGGCTGGGAGCTGAAGAGCGAGCCAGAAACAAGAGTTTCCACGACTGAGACAGACGTGGCGCAGACCCTGCAGAGGCCCCCGGCTCCGCCCCCACCCGGGTGGTTGAAATACAGCCGCAGCCCCGCCGTCACCGCCCACTGCGCCTAGACCTTGCCAGGACCGGACCACTCAGAACCCACATACCCGTCTCCCCGCATTCCTCGCCAATGGCTGACCAGCTCTTTCAGCGCAAACCCTGGGACCCCGAGCAGCTTCGCCCGGACCCCGACTCTGACTCCGAAGGCCTGTTTGACAAGGCTCCTCCGGAAGAGCCCCCCGCTGTCCGTGGGCCCAAGTCGGCGTGGGCCGGGGGCAGGAAGGCGGGTCGGCGCACTGGCGGGAAGGCGCAGGGGGCCCGCCCGGGGCAGCCCCCTAAGGGCGCGACGCGCCCCCAGCCCCAGGAAGAGGCCCCTCCATTGGACGAAGGCTGCTATCTCGACCATTTTCCGCACCTCTCCATCTTTATCTACGCGGCCATCGCCTTCTCCATCACCTCCTGCATCTTTACCTATATCCATTTACAGCTTGCCTGATTGGCGCGGGCGGGACGGGATGCGCGCAGGGCTGAGGCGGGAGGGAAGGGAAAGGAAGTGCTCAGCATTTTGTGCCTGGAGACGCCCCGCACCCCCTTCGTCTAGCTTTTGACGCTTGTGTCTTTTCTTCTCTGCTTGTCACCACCTTTGTCTAACTGTCCATCAATAGAAACATCCAAAGCAGCTGTCGCTAATGAAATAAGCACCTGGGGACGAGGGGACGGGAACACAGTCAGACTCCAACGTTTAGAATCTTCGCGATGAGATGGATCCCCATTTATAATGAGGATAATGTCTCTGGACCCTACCGCTGTGTGAGGTGGGGGCACGCAGAGGGAACCTGTCGTTTATGTGTCTGAGGCGTGTACAGCGAGTCCAACCTTCTGTTTTTTAAGGGATGAGCCGACCCGGGCCCGTAGCCTTCCAGAGAGGGCCCAGAGGGGAGGGTCGGCGCCCTGGCCTGGGCTAGGCCGGAGCCCTGTGACGCATCGCCCGACCCCACCCCCACCTCCCAGGAGCCAGCTGTGCCCCCCACCCCACCCTGAACTGGCGCAGACAGAACCCGGCGCGTGGGACCTGGCGGACCTGAGCGCGCAGCACCCACTGAGTGGCGTTTGTCGGCACCACCTCCCCAGAGACGAGCTCACAGGTACTGCGTTTTCCCTGCCTTAGTCTTTGATGACGCTATCGATGTCGGGACCAAGCGGAAACAAGGCCGAAGGAGCTGTTCTGCCAGGAAGTCACGGTCTCGTTGTGTCCTGGACGCTTGGGACCAACGGCTGCAGACCTCCCGGGACGCGCGGGCCCAAAGCTTGCGCGCGGCGCCGCGCGGAATGAGGCTGGGGACCCTGGCTGGGGGTCCGAGAGAGGATTGCCGTTGTGTCTTTAGAAATTTAGGGGGTGGGGGTTGCTTATCCTGGCCCGGAGCCCTTCCAGAGCCTCGAAAAAGGGAGTGAGATTTCTGACTGATGAGAATTCGCGCTAGGAAATCACCCAGCCTCTAGGGGTTTGTCATCTCATACCCAAAAGGCCTAATACCAAAACCCACCTTGACAGGTTATTTACCCACATGAGTCTCTGTTTTCTCATGAATGTTTAATGTCAAAACATAGCTCTCTACTACAGCGTATACTTTACTTGGAAATGTCTGCAACTGCGGTACCTCTGATGGAATAAATTCTTTTTCAGTCTCCTCCATTTCTGTCCTTTATTCACCCACCAAACTTCCTATTCCACTTCAAATTTCACCCCATAATCTTCACGTCCCTACTGTCCCTCCAAAACCAATTTCATCCCATTTCCCAGCATTCCAAGATACAGCGTCTCTCTCCACTGCTGCTGCTAAGTCGCTTCAGTCGTGTCCGACTCTGTGCGACCCCATAGATGGCAGCCACCGTCCCTGAGATTCTCCAGGCAAGAACACTGGAGTGGGTTACCATTTCCTTCTCCAATGCATGAAAGTGAAAAGTGAAAGTGAAGTCGCTCAGTCGTGTCCAACTCTTAGTGACCCCATGGACTGCAGCCCACCAGGCTCCTCCATCCATGGGATCCTCTAGGCAAGAGTACTGGAGTGGGTTGCCATTGCCTTCTTCGCTAAATAGCTATAAAGAGAAAATTGCTCAGTCTTGTCCGACTCTGCAACTCCATGGACTGAATTCCCCAGGCCGGAATAATGGAGTGGGTAGCCTTTCCATTCCCCACGGGGTCTTCCCAACCCAGGGATCAAACCCAGGTTTCTCTCATTGCAGGAGGATTCTTTACCAGCTAAGCCACAAGGGAAGACCCCACCCCCCCACCCCCGTCGA